>CM053789.1:282959254-283321754 GCA_028749045.1 Cupressus sempervirens | reverse complement strand
TTTCCACATAGCAATTATATTATCAAAGATATAATGAGACTTGATAAAACCCATTTGTTCAGGGTGAATGATCTAAGGAAGAAGATGACAAATTTTGAGCGAGAGACCTTGGCAATGATCTTATAGGAAACATTCAACAATGTGATGGGTCTCCAATTGTAGATGTCTTTAAGATTGCCTGCCTTAGGTATGAACTTAATATTCCCTTTGTTAATAAGATTACCCAAAGAACGAGAATTGTATGCCTCGATATAAACCTTATATAGGTCTAGACCAATCTCATCCCAAAATACTTTGTAAAATTCACAAGGGAAGTCGTCACAACCAAGGGCTTTATCATCTGCCATGGAGAAGACAACTTCCTTGAGGTCCTCTAGAGTGAGCTTCTACTCATAGAACACATATTGTTCTAGAGTGAGTTTTTTAGGCATGACAGCCAAACAAGCCTGCAAGGCTTGGTCCCTAGTCACTGAGGGACCCTGAGCTGTGAAATTTTTTTCACAGTGGTGAACAAAGGCTTGGAGAATATCAAGAAGCTCATAGAGGGTATTTTGACCCTCCTGAATGTGCATGATCCCCACCATGGATTGATGTTCCCTCAACACATTGAAAAATTCCTTAGAAGCTTGATCACCAACCTCCAACTAGTGAAGGTAGGCTTTGAGTTGAGCTCCCCAGGCAACATAATTGTCTAAGACTTGTTTTTGATGGCAAAGGTTGGCAAGCCAAACCTAGAGATCCATATCAAATGGATTCATGGCAAGAGCTTTAGTGGTCATATGGAGATCTTTTATAGTGGCCTCATAGGATCTCTTGCAGTACGTAGCCAATTACCTCCCATAAATACAATGAAACCTCATAGTATGGGTGATGGTGTCATTCCACCATTGGATCCACCTAGAGGATGAGTGGGGCCTAGGTTCAAGGTTCCAAGTTTGCAAAATACAAGGTGGCAGAGGGTGGATGGGACAACACAAAATTGAGTTCTATAATTACGAGGGGCAGAATGCTAGGTAATGGAGAACTGGATGGAAAAATGGTCTGAAAGAGTCACGTTAGGGAGCAAAGTGATAGGTAGTAGACTTGATTGAGAAAAAGGAAAAAAGGACTAAGCAAAAATCATAGCACGGTCCAACTTTTTAAGGACCCTGTCATCTCCCTCTCAAAATTTGGACCATCTGTACCATATGCCATCAGTCCAACAGTGATGAACATTGGGATAAAAAAGACCCAACTTGTTCTACATGTAGAACTAGGCTTCTCTCTCACCAGATGACCATCAAAAAGGTAGAAGGCCCACTTTATCAACAACTAGCTCAACCATATTAAAATCCCCATAGAATAACCAGGTGGCAGGTGGCAAAGAATCAACTAGCCACCTCCACAAGTGTGAGTGCTCAATCACATCATTAGAAGCATAGATATTGGCAATGCCAAAAGAATGATTTTGAAAAGACAAAAATATCCAAACTACTCTTTGCATGGGGTCAGAACCATGAGAAATAACAAAAGGAGAAAGCCAAGGGGAGAGGAGAGTGACTACACCACATCAACTAGCTTCATGTTAAGAAGCAAAACTAACACCATCTAGCCATATCACATGGCAATCTGAGTTGAGAAGGAACCCAAATACTTTAACTTCTTGCAAACATAGAACATCAATATTGCCAAGCCTATGCTTGGTATCACAAACATAATACTTTCTAGGGAGGTCTGTTAGTCCTGACACATTCCATGAGAGAAAATTCATCATAAACTAGCTTGCATATTCTCCTCATCCTCAAGCAAGGAAAAATTATTAGGCAAGAAAGCAAAGGGTTCAAATGAAGAGCCACCCAAACTGATGGCTCTTCACTTATTACCTTCAAGGTTGTGCAAGTGATAGGGAGATGAAGAAGAAATCATAAAAGCTTCTTGAGGTGCCCAAACCTAGGTATCTTGTACCTTTAGATTAGTTGTCCACTATAATGTAGGGTTTGAAATGGGTAGTGGTAGCACACGTAGAGGAGCCTCTGGTGCTGAGGGTAGGAGAGGAGCTGCACTAGAACTGGGTTGCCTAGGTTCTTGAGAAATAGGGTTTGGCTTAGTAGCAACATTGCCTTTGTTGACAATCATTGTACACTCATCTTTTTTAATAGCCAGGGCCACCTTGGGTTCCCACACTAGAGAGCGATTGTGCTCAAGAAGAGGAAAATCCTTAGTCTCATGACTTGTAGATTGACAATGAAAAGAAGTATTTAGGAGATTCAAGTAAAGAAAATTTTGAGAAAAGGTGATAGCACCAATCTAAATTGCCATAGTCTCTTTAAGGTCCCTTGAAAGTTCAACCTCAACATAGACCCTTTGCTGAGGATGAGCATTAAAAAATTTATCTGGTTCCATGCAAATGACTTTGCCCATAGTTTGAGCAATTTTAGTGAGAAAAGTCTACCAAGGGATGGGAAACCCAAGGAACTCTACCCAAACTAGAACCATAAGTTTGTGGTCATCTGAGATGCAGAAGTGTCGAGACCATCTCTGGAAAATGAGCAGAGATGAGCAAACTATCCATAGCCCATGGTTGAAAATACTCTTAGCCTTAGAGGAGTTACCAAAATGAAACAAGAAAAAACCCTTGGTGAGGGTTTGAATCCCTTCAAGATGAATCCCCTGGGGAGACCAAGCTTTGTATACCCATTCACGTAGCATGCTTTTAGATGGAGTGCAACCCACAAAATACGCAATAAGGGTTTGGGTTTCTAGCCATTAGCAAGTAGATTCAAAAGTGAAAATATTCATAACCAAGTTAGGAGAGGAATTACCTCATGAAATACCTTGGGCACAAATTTACATGGGTGTTTGCTTAGCGGGGCCATTATCACATGGAACAACTCTAGCACTAGCAGTAATTGCTGGGCTGGAGAAGGCCAAGGCCATTCTAAGGTAAAATAAAATCCCACACTAAATGAAAAATGATAGGCAATAATGCAAAAAGGGATTAGACATAGACCGTACAAACCCTAGCAGAGCTCATTGCTAATCCTGAACTAGTTTTGTATTTTTTCAAACTGAAATATATTAGACCTCGTAGAGTTTTAAGTTTCTAATAATTGCAAATTCAGTGGATATTTAGTGTAAGCCCATATTTTCTCATATCACAACCTAATAAATTTTTATTTTTATTTTTTTTGACAAATAAACATTCGGTCTATTTAAGTTCAATAAGTTTTTCATTTTTTATTGGCAGTGGTACCATTAGTTACATTGCTCCAAAATGTTCTAGAGTTAGAAGTTGTATCTAGAAGATGTACGTTTGATATGATATCTTATGACAAAGATAACATGTTTCTTCTTAACATGGTAAGAACATTATAATATTAGAGGATTAAACACTAACAATATGAACAGAGAAATGAACATTGGAGTGATTCTTTGTGTTTGCAACTAGGCATTGAGGTTATACAAAGAAGAGAATCTTGTCGATCTGATACATCCTGACTTGTTGGATGGTGAAGGTTATGGGTAGGTTTGAGTGATTGCCTCAGTTTCCCAATTTGTCTCCTTGCACACTACTACATATGGGACCACTTAAAGACATTTTTTAAAGATGATATTAATTTTTTTTCTTTAACATTTTTGATTAAAAATAAAAAATATTTAAATTATCTCACATTAAAAGTAAATGAAATACTACATTTGGGGCCACTTAAAGACATTTTTTAAAGACAATATTAATTGTTTTTCTTTAAAATTTATGATTAAAAATTAAAAATATTTAAATTATCTCACATTGAAAGTAAATGAAATAACATGCATTTTTTTAGAATGGAAGGATCAAACAAAATTTTACTTTTTAAAACAAATTTGGAATGTCTTTTATTTGATTTATCATATCCTAATTCCCTTTGATCGATGTTGAAACCTAAGGAAAAAAGTGGGACACATAGAGGAACTTGGGCACCATTTGTAATGTTCCCAAATTGTATCTTGCTGGAAGAAGGGGGTGAGCTGGTAGTATCAAACCAGGGCCAATGCCATAAAATTAAAGAGTGCAAGTGTTAAGAGTAGGAAATGCAAGTACCGATCACAAATTTATGGTTTTGTGTTGTAGCGCCACTAAGAAATCCCATCTCTAATTAGGATCCCAAAATTTATAGATGAGGACATCTTGCATTTATTAATTCTATGGGGGATTGGGAATTATTTCAGATTGAATTAATTCTCCTAGACAATAGAGATTTCTTCACAAAATCATAGTTTAAACTTCCTTTGGAAGATGGGAATCAAGTGGAATAGAAAATAGGTGTTGAATTTGGTATCATTTTCAAAGCATTTGAGGGCATTGCTAACTAAAATTTTTCATAACTAAAGCACAAAGGGTATAGCAAGGGTTTTGGGGGTCATAAATGTAGGAGAAAATGTGGTGAAGATCCACAATTTGGAGGAGTTTCTACTCACAAAAGCATGTGCAAAGTAGGAATCCATCTTTAGCACTAGTAAGGGTCTCTTTGCACTTATAAATGAGTTCCAAGTGTGTGATAAATACTTAGTGCATTTCCAAGCTAGGGGCAAATATTCTCTAATGTAGATTAGTTCTACATTTTATGGCATGCTTTCAAAGATAGAATGGAAAATATACATGGGTGTTCTCTGTACTGTGTTATCCATGGGTATTACCTTTATTTTAGATTTGACATCCTTCATGGTAAAGTAATAGGAATCAAAAATATTTTCGTATTTGGGGGAGGATGGAAAAATAGCAAAACAATTTATCATAGAACTAGCAGAAGAAAGTATAACATTGGATCTTATGGTTAAATTTCTAGTTATGGGTGTTCTATTTTGGAAATGTAACATGTAGTGGTAGTCAAAGAAGTCTTATTCTACTTCCTCTTAATTTTTTGGTGGGATCAAAACAAATTATGCAAACTAAATGATTTTTTTATCTGATAAGATAAAAATGAAACCAAAATAATCACCCAATCAAATCAAGAAAAGCCCAAATATAGGAAATTGGTGTTACATTTTGTCTCCATCCTTTGATTAGTTTTGCATACAAATAATTTTTTGAGGATCAAATATTTTCTCCCCCAATAATTCTTGCACATCTTTGATCTATCATTATCAACAAGGTGTAGGTTTTGTTCCCCAAATGTTAGAGTAACATAAGCATTAATTACAATTTCCTCCTTATTGGTATTCTAATCTATTTTCTCTTCTTCTTATTTTGAGGAACATTTAAATATCTAAACTAGAGTTTTTCTAGGATCTCATTATGGACTCTATTTGTTGTGTTTCAATCATGAGAATTAATATTGCATTGTTGTATCTAGTAATCATCCTTCTTATTCAATAAAGGTGGCTCAAATATCTACTTCTTTCAAACATATAAAGGAAGCACAATAATTCTTTTTAGAAGATGTAGTTACCCTTCATATTTCTTCTAGAGGAGTTTTAAAAGGTGATCTTTGTTATCTATTCCCTCTTTTGGGTAATTTCCTACAACTAAATT
Organism: Cupressus sempervirens; assembly: GCA_028749045.1. NCBI lineage: Eukaryota > Viridiplantae > Streptophyta > Pinopsida > Cupressales > Cupressaceae > Cupressus > Cupressus sempervirens. Next base: position 283,316,263 of record CM053789.1, on the reverse strand, counting down.
TCCCTTAAGAGTCACTTCAATTTATTTCATGTTAAAGGATTTGATAGAGTGGGATATATTCTAAAAGGAATGTATTCTTTAATTTTTCCCTCACCCTCTAATTGATGGAAAGTCATTTATTTCTCCAATTGCTAGTCCTTTTCCTTTAGCTAATTTCTTTTTCCTAATTGTTAATTAGTTCTATGCTACTATTATCACATTCTTTTTGTAATATGGTTATGTTTTATTCTTTGTTAATCGATCCATCTTATTATTTTTATCCATTCTAAAAGTAGAATTTTCAAGGATGCTTCTCAAGAATACTTATTGCAAGACCTTTGGTGGTCTATCTAACAAATTTTGTGAAAAAAATTATTATTTTCTTTTGGAATCCAATTTCCCTTGAAGTTATTTTACATTATCTTTGAGATGTATGAAAAATGTTCTCTTTCATTTATCTTTTCAAATGATTACAGGTTTTATTTTTCTAACTATTACTAGTTATCTTTATGCATGGTTTCAACATGTTCTTCTAGTTCCTTTTTCACATCATGAAGCTCTCTACATAATTGCTCCCTTCCATTGAGATTAGCTTTCATGTTTTGTACATTTTAATGTCAAACTTCATTCTTACTTGTTGTTTGGCCTTTCTAAATATTAGTGTGTACTACAAAAATTGATTAGAATCAAGTTGCCTCTTTGGAAGACCTAGTTCTATGGCTCAAAGTACAATTAGCTTAGAGTTTCTCCCGAATCTCATTCACTGAGACTAATTTGCACAAAAATTGACACGTTTTAACCTCCCCTCATACAATCCTATAGTTACTATAAGGAATATGGATGATTTTGGTTTCTAAATGTGGTGACTTCAATAATTCTATTGAGCAATATAGGGACCAATTTTTTATTCAAAACATTTTTTTCATTTTAACTGCCATTTGCATGTATCATGTATGCTAAAGAAAATATTTTATAATTTGATGCTTGAATAGATATGAGACCTTTTTATGTTTTCTCAAGTGCACAAAAATAAAGTCCGTAAGTTTCTATATGTTTTCTTGCTAAGATGTATGATTTGGCCACATAAAAGGACCTTTCTTCTTAGAGGTCCTAACTCTTGACTTCTAGCTTTTTAGAAAATGCCACTTCTTCTTCTTTTTTATCCCTCCTAGAAGAGTCTAAATTAGATCAATATTTTGCATTCTAAATTAGGATATAAAAGAAGTGGACAAACTCCTCTTATCTTTGTCATTTTTCCATCCTTATTGTCATGCAAGCTTTATTGTTGATAACTAAGCTTATTGTTTGCAAGACTCATAAGTAGTTGATTACACTCCATAGTACATTGAATTATGAAACATCTAGCTACCTTATCAAGGCTACTAAGACCCACCTTTGTTGAAATATTTAATGTGGTAAGTTTTCCCCTAAAGCCAAATGCCCACCTACCACCCTAATGACCTACAACAATTAGAAACTTGAATGTTGTAAGTAATTTCAAATTTGAAAAGAGGGGGAATTTTGTTTTGGCAAAGAGACAAAAAGAACGAATCTGATTCATTCAATAAGATGAAGTTGAAGAGTTATAGAGTAGAGTGGAGAAGGAAGTTGATCAGTGGATCAAGTCAGAGTTTAGAAGATAGAAGGAAGTTTTAGTTTTTGTGTTTTCATTTTCACATGTTGAATACTTTTGTCATTTTGTAAGTTCTTATTATTTCAACCTATGTAGAGATTGCTCCAGGCATTGTTGCATGTAGCCATTAGAGCTGTAAGTTTTAAGTTTTATCAATTTGAAGTTTTTAGGGTTTTTTGGTTGAAGTTGAATGCTCCCAAATTTTGCAATAGTTTTATTTATTTGAATAGAAAGTAAGCAAGCAAGCAGCCATACACCCTTATTGTCTCAATCTTCTATCATCATTGCATGGTATTTTTTCATTTCAAAAGTTCATATTTGAAAGCTTCATCATTCGGCTCTCTACATTTTAATGGTGGAGAAATCCAAGTTTTAAGTCAAGTCTACAACACACTCAATTTTGTCTTAACCAAGTTCTTTCTCTATTGTTCTCACTGAGTTCATTTAGTACTCTTTCTTGGCTGAGTTTACTTAGCAACCATTCTATCAAGCTCTGCCTTGCAATAGTGACCAAGCTCACTTGACATTGTTTTCTATTGAGCACACTCAACATACACTATTTTTGAGTTGTCCTTCATGTGCTAACCTTACTCAGCACCATCTTCCTATCACTTGACACCCTCTTATGTTGAGCATTTCTATCACTCGGCATTAGTTGTTGCCAAGAAATTTTTTAGGATTGTGATTGATTTTTCATATGGTATCAGAGTTTTGATGCCCCACATCCATAGTGAGTTAGGGCATTTATTTTTCTAGTATATTTGACATGGCAGGAGATGTAGGAAATATATGGCAATAACCACCATCCTATAATGGACAAAATTATGATACATGGGCAAAGAAGATGAAAATGATAATGATTGCTAAAGACTTGTGGGATTTTGTGGTTAATGGGTTCAATGATGTGATAAACCCAACTAAGTATACTTCCCTAAATAAAAATCAAAAGGCTCAGTTGAAAGAGTCAAGGAGAAAGGATGCTAAGGCATTAGTCTAATTGAGGCAGTAATGACAAAGATAGTCTTTCCTAAGATTGTAGTAGAAAATTATGCAAAGTAAGCATGGGAAATCCTTGAGACAAACTTCAAGGGGAATGATAAAGTTAGAGTAGTGAAGCTAGAGATGATCAGAAGAGAGTTTGAGAACCTTCAAATGAGGGACAGTGAACCTATTGCAAAGTTTAGCTCACAAATCTCCACTTTGATAAACTGGCTCAAATCAAATGGAGAAGATTATGATGAGTAGAGGATTGTAGAGAAGATACAAAGGAGTTTAGTTTAGAAATATGAAAACCTTGTGATGACCATTGAGGAAAAAAAGGACCTCACCACATTGACTATGGATGAGTTGATGAGAACTCTTCAAACCCATGAGCACTAGATAAACAAATCAGCAACTACTTCCCAAGAGCAGTCTTTCAAGGCTCAAGATAATTGAAGAGGTAGGGGGAGAGGAATAAATGGCTCTAGTAGAGGCTCAAGAAGTAAAGGTCATGGAAGGAATGGTCAAAGAAATGTTGGTGCAAAAAGCTTAGGAAGAGCAAGCAACCAAGAGGGAGAAAGCACCTCTGAAAACATCTCTAGAGGAGGTAAGAAGAATTACAACTCCAACAAGAGAAATGTTGAATGTTACTACTATCATAATTATGGGCATTATGCAAGTGAATGTTGGAAGAAATAGGGTGATCAGTCAAAGTAGAATGCTAATGTGAACATGGGAAATGCAAACAATCCCACGGCCTTCATCATGTGTAACATCAGTGAAGAAGGGCATCCTAAGGTATGGTACCTAGATAGCAGTTGTAGCAACAACATTAGTGGTAATGAAAGTTTATTCTCTTTCATTGATAAGACGTTTAAGTCTAAAATTAAGATGGGAAATAATGGGACCATTCCCATAGTGGGAAAAGGATCTATTATGGTCTACACTAAGCAAGGTGAAAAGAAGGAGATATAGAATGTGTATTTTACCCCTGGTATGAAGAAAAACTTGATGAGTGTTGGACAATTTATTCAAAATGGATACAATGTGCTGATGGAAAATGACAAGTGTGTCATTCATGAGAAGGATGGAAATAATAGATTACTTGCAGCAGTCCAAATGACAAAGAAATGAATGTTCCTATTAAAGATAGTGACATGTTTCTCTTTTCAAGTCATTCTTGCACCTCCCAAGCATGCATGTACAATAGTACATTAGTAATCAGCTCTTAGGAGCATGAATAAAGACCCCTCCAAATTTTGGCATCTTAGGTATGGACATCTTGGCTTTGCTTGTTTAAATTTTTTGTCCAAGAAAAAATTGCTAGATAGTTTGCCAAACATTGTAGTTTCATATGACAAGTGTGAGGCTTGCATATTGGGTAAGCAACATAGGCTTCCCTTTAATTCTAAAAATTTTAGAAGGGTTAGAGCACCATTAGAATTGGTTCATTCTGATTTAATAGGCCCTATGCAAACTACTTCTATTGTAGGGAGTACTTATTTTATGACATTCATAGATGATTTCAGTTGTAGGACATGCATGTATTTCTTAAAAAACAAATCTAAGGCATTTGACAAATTTGTTGAATTTAAAGCCGTGGCTGAAAAAAAATGTGGACATATTGTTAAGGTCCTTATATCAAATAGAGGAGGGGAGTATACCTCCAATATGTTTGTAAATTTTTGTAGGAAGAATGGCATCAAGAAAGAGTTGACACTCAGCTATACTCCACAACAAAATGGAGTGGCTGAGAGAAAAAACATGACCATTATTGAAATGGCTAGAAGCATGATGAAATAAAAAGGACTCGCAACTAAATGTTGGGGAGAGGCTATAGCAACAACAGTATGTTTGATTAATAGGTGTCCTACAAAATCAATTCGTGACAGGATTCCTCTTGAGGCTTGGCCAAGGAACAGATGGATAGTTGAAAACTTGAGAGTGTTTGGATGTATAGCATATGCATATGTGCCTAAGGAACAAAAGCAAAAACTAGACGACAAAGGTGTGAAGTGCATCTTCATAGGGTATAGCTTAGAATCAAAGGATTATAAATTGTATGATCCAATTGATAAGAAGACCATCATTTCAAGAGATGTGGAGTTTCTTGAAAATTAGTCATCAGATGGCTCAGTAGATGAATCCTCAAGTACTTCAAGTAAAGTGCCTACTATTGAAGAGGAAGAAGATGAAAGTGGTGATCAGCAAGAAGATGGAGTAGCGAACATGGATTGTTCACAAAGGTAGAAAGGCAAGCAGCCCATCAAATTTTGAGCAACAGCTCCAAGCACATCAAGACAACCTCGAGCTAGTATATAAAATAGTAGCAGTAGCAATACTAAAAATTCAGATCACACTCTCACCTCCCCACTGCCAAGAAAGACTAAATGTCTAACAATTTATTTTGAGGAAGCTATAAATAAAGAGAAATGGTGTAATGTCATGGATGAAGAAATAGATGCCATTGAAAGAAATGAGACATGGGAGTTAACTATATTGCCTATGAAGAAATAAGTAATTGGAGTGAAATGGGTATACAAGACCAACTACAATGCTGAAGGAAAAATAGATAGGCATAAGGAACGTTTAGTGGTCAAGGGGTACAAGTAGAAGTATGCCAAAAATTATGATGAGACATATGCCCCAGTTGCAAGAATTGAAACCATGCATGTTGTCATAGCAATTGCAGCCTAGCACAAATGGAAGTTATATCAAATGAATGTGAAGTCCACCTTCCTGAATGGTGTATTGAAAGAATAATTTTATGTGGAGTAGCCACCTAGTTATGAATTTTTAGGTGAAGAAAACAAGGTGTATATATTGAAAAGAGCTTTATATGGGCTCAAGCAAGCTCCAAGGGCGTGGTACAACATGATTGACTCAAATTTGATGAGTAATGGCTTTAGCAAAAGCGATGGTGGGCCCACTCTTTACATCAAGATAGCAAATGGTAATGTGTTGATTGTTGTCTTGTATGTAGATGACTTAATCTTCACTAGAAATGATAATTTCCTAATTGAAGAGTTCAAAGAGACCATGAAGAATGAATTTGAAATGACAAACCTAGGTCTCTTGAAGTATTTTCAAGGCATAGAAGTAAAACAAATCCATTATGGCATTTTTATCTCTCAAGAAAAATATGCAAGCTAGATCTTGTAGAGATTCAAAATGCATAATAGTAAGGCATCGCCAACACCAATAGAAGTAGGTCTAAAATTGAGCAAGGGAGATTGTAGCAAAAGAGTAAATCTAACACTATACAAGAGTATGGTTGGAAGTTTGATGTATTTTGACTACAACTCAGCCAAACATAATGCATGCAGTAAGATTGATTTCCATAGTTATGGAAACACCAAAGGATTCCCATTGGCAAGCGGGAAAGAGGATCTTGAGGTATGTGAATGGTGCCAATGGATTTGGGATTTTGTGTACTATAGTAAATGATTTCAAGTTGGTCAGTTACATAGATAATGATTGGACTAGAGGTTTAGATGATAGGAAGAACACTTCTAGATACATGTTTCTTATGGGATCAAGTGTAATTTCTTGGGCATCTAAGAAGAAACCAATTGTTTCTCAATCTACATCAGAGCCTAAATACATAGCAGCAAATGCAGCAGCATGTCAAACTATTTGGTTAAGGAGGATCTTGACAGATTTGAAAGAAAGACAAGAGGATGGAAACACAATTTTCTGTGACAACATCTGCTCAATTGCATTGTCCAAGAATCTAGTCTTCCATGGGAAGCAAGCACATAGAGATTAGATATCACTTCATTAGAGAGTTGGTGGAGATTGAGGATATCAAGATGGAATTTTGCAAGTTTGAGTAGCAGCTAGTAGATATATTTACTAAGCCTTTAGGCATTGGAACTTTTCTACACCTAAGAGAATGTCTTGGTGTAGTTGATTTGGATCAGGTTTGATCCTTGTTTGTTTGGCTTGGGACAAAGGGGGAGTGTTGAAATATTTAATGTAGTAGGTTTGACCCTAGAGCCAAACACCCACCTACCACCCTGACGGCCTACAACAGTCAAAAACTTGAATGTGGTAGGTGAGTTCACATTTGAAAAGAGGGGGGAAAACATTTGTGGCAAAGGGATAAAAGAAATGAATCTAATTCACTCAGTTAGCTAAAAAAGTTGAAGAGTTGCAAAGTAGAGTAGAGAAGTGCAAGAGCATAGAGCAGAGAAGGAATTTGATCGGCAGATCAAGTCAAAGTTCACAAGATAGGGGCATATGCATCGAGTTGTGGTGCCAAAAAGATGACAAGTTTTTTTTTTTTTTTTTTTTTTTCTACTGTTCAATAGCACGTACGTGCTATTTTGATGTCCAAAAAGTTATATGATGGGCTACAGACCCGCGGCCCATCATTTTCATTTTGTTTTTTGGCTCTCCAATAGCGCGTATGCGGGTTTGACAGCAAAAATTCACCACCATTTTCCAAAATACCTCCTCACCGACGAAATCCAAGACAACAAGCACACCCACGACGATGAAGTAAGTGATATAAACTTAACTTTGCATTGTTTAATATGTTTTTCATATTGTTTTATTGGTTTTTGATATTCTTTTGTAGGGTTTTTACAAATTTCATTTAGATTTGTTTATTTAGTTGGATTTCAATTGATTTTTTATCAAAAAATGTCCATAATCAACTGAAAAATCCACAAAACCCTCAAGAACCTCAAAATCAAAACCCTCCTCAAGAAGAACAACAAATTCCACAACTCGAACCAATTGCAAGACCTCCGCCAGGCACACAAGAAAATATAAGAAATGAAATACAGAGAGGCAAAACTGAATTAGAAAGACTCATTGCTCGGTTGAAAGAATTCGGACAAACCAATCTAATGAGGGCTTAATTGGCATCATCCCTTGAATCCATTAACACTCAAATAGCCTCAGTTAGTGGTCAGTTAGATATTTGGTGGGCTAAGAGGGATGAACAAAAAAGATTTTATGCAAATAAATTGTTATATGAAGATGTAAAAATAAAGAAATATCAAAAGGTAGTATATGTGCATTATTTAGAAAACCCAGTAAGCCAAATACTGTTAGAGAGGGTACTAAATGATTCCCCATCCATTGGTGCATACACGATGCAATTAGAAATAATTTTTGGGACAGATGGTGGATAGTTTTTGATGCCCCTCCTTGCAACAATCACGAGGTCCCCATGTATTTTTTGAAAAAATTATATTGTGAGTTTGTCCTTGGGGAGATCCCCAATTATTTTGATATGTTAGACTCTCAGGGTAGAGGTGGGGGGTCATCACTTGAGAGGCCAGGAGCACGTCGTGACCCTAATGTAGTTAGGGCACCTGTGGTCCATCCACAACATGAGCATGTGATTATTCCTTCAGTTGTGAAGGAACATGTAGAGGCCAGCACTCTAGGGACCATTAATGCTTTGATGCGGACCCTTATCCATTCCATGAGCCCATTAGTTGAGGGGGAGCCTTCTATTGATCGTGGTCACATGTGCACTTCATGCGGATCCCTATGCACATTTGGTACTCATGCCGGAGATGCTGCGATGATGGGCTTGTCACCGATGAGTTCCTGAATGAGACATTTGGCATTGACACATAGGTAAATTACTAATTTGATCACATTTCATATGTATAGTGAATGATTAATTAATTAGCACTTATTGACATTGTTTAAAATTTAGGGTCAAAGTGTTGCTGGGCCTAGTAGCGATTCTCCAGGCCCATTTTTTTCCCTTCGACGAGTCTTGAGGTATGTATCAATTTAATCATTTTAATTAATACATATATTTATTACATAATCATATTAAGGATTGACAAAAAAAATTATGCATGTGCATCACTTCTCCACAGGACCCTCAACCTTTACCACATACACAGAGCAGAGACATCATACGAGCTTCACATAGGTACAGTTGTTTCATGTTAATTTAATTCATTTGATTATATTTATTCCATGTTTCATATTAGATATAATGTGTATTGTATGACATGCAGCTCATGATGTCAGACACAACTCCTCATCTGCGACAGTCTGTTGATAGTGGAGTGGCCGCAGCTGTGGCTAGCTCACAGCCACTGACGGAGGTATGAAATAATTTTCTTCATTTTAGTTGTTTTTTATAATAGTTAATCTCAAAATTTCTAATGTTATTTATAAGTGATTATATTTATTGAATTGTTGTAGGGTCTTGTCACGCCTGATCGTCCACGAGCATTTGAGGTGGACTTACAGAGTGACTATTTGTTGGCGGTAAGAAAATAATTGATTTTGTGTGTACATATATTTTATTTCAATGTGTAATAAATATTGATTCATATCTACTTTCTTTGTATTAGTTGGACCTGGAGAAGAGCCTCAATAAGAGGGCAAGTGAGCGTGTTAGGAGGGCCCCCTCATCTCCACTGTCTCCCTCCACACGACGGCAGAGGATGTCGAGAGACTTGTTTCCTTCCCCTCGTGGGAAGGAAAAGATGTAGTTGAGATATTCGATACATATATATATATATATATATATATATATATATATATATATATATATATATATATATATATATATATATAGAGAGAGAGAGAGAGAGAGAGTTGTTTCCTTCCCCATGTATATATATAGGCATCAGAGAGACATATTCGACATACATTTGATGTACATACAACATTCTATATTTGATGTATGACATTATTGGTTATCATTTTATATTATATGTTTGTTTATGTATGACGTTAAATTAGATATGTTTATGTATGACATTAAATTAGGTATGTGCATGTATGAAATTAAATTCAATTGCTAGAGAGTTGCCATTATGTCTACCAACTAGTAGATGTTATTTTTTGCTTTATTAGTATTTCTCAAAAACTACAAAGAAGCTATTTCTGGTGAATAGTTGTAAACAATTGTGATCATCGACTTCATGTACTTATGGCTTTGGCTGCGAACACTCGTAACTTTTGCTATAAGCATCCATGGCTTTGGCTATGTGCACTAGTGGCTTTGGCTGTGAGCATTTATGGCTTTGGTTGTAGGCACAATATAGCCTTGGCTGTAGGTTGTCTTTCTTGCTGCATGTCAAAGTTACCTTCAAGAATATCATTAGTCTAAGATCATTACAATTAAAATACTATGACATAATACTTTGGAAATAATAGTCTTTAACCCATTACTTTATTTGTTAAAACATCATGTAGTATCTACTATAGTGCTTCTACTCAAATATATTTTCAAAAATACATAGTATGGCAAAGAAATGTCTATGGAAAGCTTGTCAAATAGGATATTGAAGAACTAAATGTGGACAGTCATTAGTACCCATCAATAAGAACATGGACATCTTTCTCAAGCAAGCCATATGACATTAGCTTAATTTATAAATTTCCTTTGCAAATAACTAGAAGATGCTATGAATCTTAATACAGAGTTAATCACGAACTCATTATTCCATCCAAGAAGCATATATCACCCTAAGCCAATTAACTGATAGGATAAAAATTAATTCAATTTCAACAAAATTTTGAGTATAACAAGCATCTTAGGGATTTTTACAAGAATTAACATGATGTTCACAAGAGCATTACAAGTTCTCGTAATGCTATTTCACATAGTGTAATCATATTCAATTTTGAATGGCCATTTGTGTTACAAGAATAAATTTTCTTTAAGGTCTTTTAATTCTAGACATGAATTTTATTCTGAAGCTTTTCTATGACAACCCACTCAATGCATATATTGTTGTTCCACATTATGTTGATTTGGCTTTCATTGGTTGATTTGGGTCTAGACATGACGTTATTCACTACCTTTTTTATATATTATTTTTTTGTAGTGAGGTTCTAGCCTAAATGAATGTATTAATCATCGAAGTTGTGAACCTTGGTCGAAATCCTTACAAATATATTTTCAAATTGGACCTCAAATAGTTTTCTCAATCACCCCTTGTACACAGATACTGAAATTGTAGTTAATTATTAAATTAATACTGAATTAACACAACTTTAATTGAGAAGTATTATGTACCTCAATAGGCTAGATTATTATTGACTGGGAAGCTTTATCTTAGAGCAGTTGGTTTCCTAAATCTTTAGAGCAATGACACTCTTATGGAATGTGGAATTAGGTATGCTAGCTAAGAAATGTTCTTTAAAAGTCAGAGGAAACTCAAGACTCACATGTTTCCAATCAATATAAATGTTTAAATCACTTCTCTAATTTTTTCTATTTATGATCTTCTTAAAACTTAACTTTCTAAATGCATTGATGGGGAAATAAAGATCTTCTAGGAACTAAGGCTAATCATGTTTAATACTAAAAATTCTTTGTTTTTATCTAATAATTTTAAAAAGATTATACAAGTGTTTTCAAAGAGAAACACTTGTCACTAACATCATAAGAAAGAATATCCAAGGAGAATTACCACTGATCCCCCACCACCAAATTCAAGAGAAAAAAAAAATCCACTACTAAAGAGATAGTAACAATGATCATCCCTAGTCTCTCCCTTATCACAAAATGATTACCATCAAAATTTGCATTTCCAATTGTGTCATGTGCATTGAAGTGATAGTAACATTTTCACTCTCTTACCTAATGTCTCCCATTTCTAAAACTCCTAGGGAAGGGCAAGGCCATCTTCTCAGTACTTCAAAATACAACGAGTTCCATTTTTTCCCATATTGATAATCGTTGACTTAAAGTATAGTCAAAGTATTGACAGCCCATAGGAACTCAACCTTTGAACATCCCATCTATAAATGACCTCATAAAGAAATTTCAATAAACCCACATGAAATAGTGAAACAAAAGTTACATACTTGTGAAGATGATCAGACTTCAGGTGATAAATATGTCTCAAATCTATATTCAGTTCTTTTACTATGCATATAAATGGTTTGTTATATAAAAGACTTATATCCACCAAATAAATAATCATTTTCTTATTATGCTATCCTTATCCTTAGCTGATCTCTAGCCTCTGCAACATGGCCCTGTAGGAACTAGAATCTCATCCATATCTCGCACGAGCTCCAAGATATGCCCCGTCAAAGATTGCAGCCCTATGGAATTTAGTGACCCTTAGGGACATTCCAGTTCAGCGTGCCTGAGAATGTTCAAGCACTGAAGGGGACAAGAAGAGGTTGGGGATAGGGTTTACCTGGCCACCCAGAGCTAATGGAGTAGATAGTTTGATCCCACGATGAAAGATGAGAGAGATTTGGCAGTTGGCAACTTTGTATTGGCCAACACTACAAGTTTCAACATCACCCGAGATGGCGTTGTAGAATGAAAATAAAATGCTATCTCCAAAAAGTGAGAGATATTATTGTAGGTCTCTACAACAAAGTCTTGTAGGAATTGGAATCTCATCCATATCTTGCACGAGCTCCGAGATATGCCCCATCAAAGATTGTAGCCCTGTGGCATTTAGTGACCCTTAGGGACATTTTGATTTAGTGTGCCTGAGAATGTTTGAGCACTAAAGGGGACAAGATGAGGTTGGGGATAGGGTTTACTCGGCCACCTAGAGCTAATAGAGCAGACAGTTTATTCCCACGATGAAAGATGAGAGAGATTTGGCAGTTGGCAACTTTGTACTGGCCAACACTGCAAGTTTCAGCATCACCCAAGATGGCATTGTAGAATGAAAATAGAATGCGATCTCCAAAAAGTGAGAGAGGTTATTGTAGGTCTCTATAACATGGTCCTGTAAGAACTAGAATCTCATCCATATCTCGCATGAACTCTGAGATATGCCCCATCAAAGATTGCATCCCTGTGGCATTTAGTGACCCTTAGGGACATTCTGGTTCAGCATGCCTGAGAACGTTCGAGCACTAAAGGGGACAAGAAAAGGTTGGGTATAGGGTTTACCCGGCCACCCAGAGCTAATGGATCAGATAGTTTGATCCCACGATGAAAGATGAGAGAGATTTGGCAGTTGGCAACTTTGTACTCACCAACACTGCAAGTTTCAACATCACCCGAGATGGCATTGTAGAATGAAAATAGAATGCGATCTCCAAAAAGCAAGAGAGGTTATTATAGGTCTCTGTAACACAGTCCTATAGGAACTAGAACCTCATCCATATCTTGCATGAGCTCTGAGATATGCCCCATCAAAGATATTTGAATTCACAGTGTTTAATGAGAATATAGTTGAGGCTTTCTTTACTTTTCTATGTTAATTTTGGCTTTCAATTTTGGTTTCCCTACTTATCTATGTGAAAGTTCCACTTTCATAAGTAACATGGATGCAATAATAGTAAATTAAGTATAGGTCCATGGTTCTAGAAGCTTCACATAGCTTCTCTTCAACTATGGATCTTGTAAGCATTGTACCATGACTATTGGTGTTGTGAGAATATACAAAGCATATATATTGTTTGACCAAATGTCTTCAATGAACATGAACTATATGGAAGAAGAGAAGACATGTTGTAAAGTCTTTGAAAATTTTCTTCAAGAAATGTAAGGAGCCATGGGTGATTCATCCAAATTATTTAGTAAAATAAGAGGAGGAATGAATCAACCTTGGTAATAGAGGTAAATGCTGAATAATATTTATTTAATCACATTGTTTGAAAAAATTTTAATGACCTTTAAATACAATTGAAAGAAATGGAATTGATCTCCCTTACTCATGTAGATGAATAAAATTGGAATTTAAAAAGGAGAGGGGCATCCACCATAAAACCATGCAATCATGCACTTCTTGATTGGAGTATCATAAGTTCATTGTTAGATGGATATGCCAAATGTGGAAGAATTAAAAGGAAAATATGTTGATTGATTGAATACAAGCATCAAACCAATGTGATAACAAAAAATCAAAGTTGATTTCATAAGGTCTAACAATATCATATAATTCATTTATCAATAATTTGAAACATCATAAGCATATGTCTAATAATGTCATACATGAACTATATGTAAAAAATGACATACATAGAAAAAATTATACAAAACATATGCCCAATAATGCCATATAGGTGTAAAATGTACATAATTAGATATATACTCTATCCAACTAGGGAAACAAAATAAATCCCTAATTGTCTTTAATTGCCAACAAGTGGGAGATGACCAGTGTATATAGCGAGGTCTTCCTAACATGCTCACTAGTCCATTAGTCTAGAATCTTCTGTAACTCGACATGTTACAATCAAAATTATATATGAATAAATAACTATTTTATATAAATATATATATATATATATATATATATATATACACATAAAACTTAATATTTTCTTACAGCTAGCTGATAATTCCTCTATATATACACCTCAGGGATACACTGATGGTCAGGAATAATAAGACCCTACAAAAACCATCAAAGTTACCACTTGATTGTGCCTATGAATTTTATATTGAATTTTAGTACTAATGAAATTTTAATGTAAACTCTTTCATAACTTAGTCATTGGCTTAGAACTAGTGAGTGCAATAAGGACTCGTTGATCAATACAATGATGAAGATGTAAAGGTATCTATAATGTCAATGGCTGAAAATGATAATACATGAGACTCAAATGCAGTTATGAAGAATACAAATTTTCTTTTGTCTCCATATCAAATAAAATATTTTGGTACCTCTGTGAATGTATTATGACATCCTTGATTTTATAGTGTTGATCCCAAAGCTACAACACTTATTATTTATTACACATGTATGTAAATCTGTTAAGCATCAAATTCAATACCTTTGTCTGCAAAATAATGTACTATATGTTAGAGTAATAAATTCATTTCCTTAGTAATTAAATTATATTGATATAATTACTAAGTTACTTATTATATTGATATAGTTTACTTATAATTCCTTTCGATTTATAACTAATTGAAATGGAGGGTCATGGGGGCAATGGATTCAAACCCACAACCAAGCTTTTATACCATTATACAAATTACAAATTATAAGACTAAGCCTTTCATGATAGTCGCATTTTCATATTGGAAAATGAAGAATGACTTTTGGAACAAACATAATAAATACTTCCAAATAAAAATGAAGCCAATGTATTGTATTATAAGCTTGAATGGTAAAGACCAAGCCCAAACATTTATTAAGGTGTAGCATTTATAATTGTCAGGTTCATGTGAAGAAGTCATCATTCATATTCTCATTGTTGTCTAATTTGATGATAAGAAGAATACAATGATATAGAGGTTTATAGTGACTTAAAACTTTACAAAATGCAATCAATGAGAATTTTACATTTAGGGGGGAGTAATAATAAATGTTTCATTTTCATTATTTGACAAACTCTTATATAAAGAGGGAGTAGATAGATGATATGGTTTAGTCTTCTTCCGAGAATCTTAGTCATATTGGTTCAAAAGGATTCATGATACAACTATTATACTTAGCGTGACCAATTGATGCTAAAAACCTTAGTATTGATGCTATAAACCTTAGTATTGACATAATTTAACCTCTGCAATTCCAGGCATAAGATGATTAGCATACAATGGTACTTGAACAAAGAACACTAATAAATATTGAGGATGTGAATTGATAATACCATTTCGCAGATGATTTTGGCATCTCACCCTTTATCACTTGTGCGTCAACTTTATTAGCGCTCTTCTTTGGTGACCTACAAATGAAGAATTAGCATAGTACCAAATCTAAGATAAGATTAAAAAAATGGGTCCTATTAAAGAATCTAACATAAATTCAAATAACGTATCTATATTCTGAACAAATCAAAACTAAATCTCATCACTTACACATCATAACAATACGGTCCACCTTAGTCATGTAATAGTCTTGGGGAAGAGGTTGTAACATTGTATTTGGATCCAATTGATCACTTTTTCACTCTCTCCCAATTCAATCTAATGAGCCAACTGGATCTACTCGACATTTTAATGTCTCAAGTATTGCCTCATAGTCTGACTTGCAAACTTTCCAAAGAATCTTATTATGTGGTTTTCCACCATATTTTATCAAGTGGACATTTGATGCGACAACAAGGTTTGAATAATAAAGAATCTTCCTCTCTGTTTGCCAATCCTCGAATAACCACAAGTTAGGATTCTTCATGGGATATCGTCTAAGCCATGTGCTTGTTACAACCATTGCACCGACATGGTACTCTAAACCTTCACCATCTATAACCGAGTGATCCAATTTTTGTTTGGATTCAACACAATGACACAAATAATAATCTATCGGGCTTCTTCATTGTCTTTAGGTGCAATAATAGCAAAAACATGGCCTGCAGTGACAAATGTACAAAATGCGGTCATTAATTCAAAAAATACTTGGGTAAAAGTTATAAAGTTACATATTGAAATTACAAAGATATATATATATATATATATATATATATATTACCAGGTTGCACTAAATCTGACGAGCGATCAAAGTCAATAGATGAATCCATCTCTACCATTTCCAGTGCTTGTGGGGGACGATAGGTGTCAATTGGGTCCAAAACCCATATATCCCATTTGTCCACCCATTCAGTTGACTCACAGTCATCCCAATTTTTGTCTACACATGATGGATAATAGCATGCCATTTTTCATGTGTGGATACTCCATGAACCTGCATCAGAGCTTCTAAAAGAGTGTAACTCACTAGATCCTGTTAGTGTGCAACAATCTTGATATGGTGCAATGTTAGTATTATCTATCAACCAAAAAAATCTATGAACTGTAGACTCACCTTACTTACTTGGACCCATTGTAGTGTTACACCATTGGACGATGGATTTTGCATCTATCAATATTGCTCCATATTTGTACTTTAGTTCTTCATGAGCCAAGGCTCTTTTAATGCATGTGCCTGCACCATTGTGCTCTCCCTTACCATGACTAGCCTCTATGAAATTCCACATATATTGAATTCTACATAACCTGTGCATCCTGCTCAACCAATAGAACATCCGTGCATTCTTGAATTGAGATGCACAATTGTTTGACCAAATAATGTGTTGACAATATGATATGCCCCTGTTAGCCAAATCTCCATAAAATAGTTGAAAACAACCATGTACAAACTCCATAGAATGTGATCGATCATCACTGATGTAAAAATGGTACTCCCTCAAAATCTTCCTGTCATCCTCTATACTTGTAGGTGAATGCATAAATGTTATGTGAACAAATATAGAAACCTGTTGAGATGTATAATACTTTGCTTGCACCTCATTTTGTGGTTTTAGTGTGTAGTTCTCTGCAAAATCTACAACCAAAACAATGGTATCCAATGGAAACATATCCTTGTACAACTTGAATTGCAAATCCAACCATCGAGCTCTATGGGTATGCCTTGCATACTCATACATAATTTTTTCACGAAATTTTTTCATGAACTCATACACTGGAATCTTTTCAATAACTAGATCACATATTTTACCATGTTTCCCATCTTTTAGAGCATATGTCACTTGTTGGAAAATGAAGATGGTGTAACTAAGAGGGGAGGGGTGAATCAGTTACCACAAAAACATTTTCAAAAGTCCCAAAGATGCCTTAAACTTAGTTGCTACTGCTACAAAAATCACTGCTTAAAACTTGATAGATGTTTAGTTAATTTATGAAGCATTTACTGAAATAAGCGATTATGCAAAAGAAAGTAATCATTAACACAGTAGACACCAGATTTATGTGGAAACCCAATATGGGAAAAACCACCAGCAACTAGTCACCAATTTTCACTCTTCTGAAGTGAGCCCTGTTAGGAGCCAACCCTGTTAAAGGTTTACAAAACACACTGTTAGTTGTGACCCTGTTAGAGGATTTAATCACCCTGTTAGGAGTGGCCTTGTAAGAGGTCTTTTGAACAATTCAACTGAATTGCCACCCTGTTAAAGGATTTATGAAATGGCTGTCAAACCAACTCTGTTAGGAGATTTTGGAATCACTGTTACAATGGTTAGAAAGCAACAATGAATGATCTGAAAATACATGCAACTTATCTTGCTGAATACAGATCTCAGTTTTGCTCCATAAGATCCTTACTGATCAAATATATCTCTACAGCTCCAAGATTTCCCTCTGCTCAATTCTGCTTAGACACACGCAAGTCTCTTCCTTGCACTTCCTTGCACTTTTCGTATATTCATTCTCTCCTCTGCTAATTTTTTTTCTTGAGCACCTCTTTATATATTATTCATAATACCAGGTCGGCCCAACCAAATTGTTAATACAATTCCAAAGTCGGCTTGCCCAACCAACTTGACTAAACATATTCTAAAGTCGGCTTGAACAAAAAAAAAAACTTTTACTAGCCGACGCTGCTCGGTCAATACAGAACAAAAACTTCCTTTTTGTGTTAACCGAAAAAACTCGGTAAGAACTACAATTACCGGGAAATTCGGTAAACCTGCCACTTCCTTTGGAAACCGACTAGACTCGGTAAAAGCTGTCTTCGACTACCGAGTGAGCTCGGTGAAAACTCGGCTTTCCTTAGCTTACCGTGCGAACTCGGTTAACACTAACCGTTTGCTACAAAATCCTTTGATACCCGAGTGATCTCGATAAGAACTAAACTTTCCTTAGCTTACCGAGTGAACTCGGTTAACACTAACTCACCGTGTGACATACAGGAACGCTCGGTAAACACTGCAAAAGGCTTTTACTGACAGACTGAGCTCGGTAGACTCTGTAAATTGTTTTCCTGGTTGATAGAACTCGGTAGACTCTGTCTGATAACTGATATGACATTTGTGTAACATCAAAGACAATACACAATTACTTAATTGTATCCAACAATCTCCCTCTTTGGCATTGATGGCAACACAACATGTCATAGCAGAAATGAAATTTGAAAGCAAGTCTATTGCAACACAACACAATTAACAATTCTCCCTCTAAGATAGAGAACTCTCCCTCTTACAGTAATCTCCCTTTGTGAAGAAATTACTTAATCAAATTTTGGATTTCGAAAAAGATATGACAGTAAAACTCTCCCTCTTTGACAACACATGCCAAAGACCATGTAATTTCAAATGAATTTCATTGTACCTTTAGTACTGATTTATATGCAATATTTCCCATATTTGTTGCATCAACTGATGATTGTTCAATTTTGTAAGAGCTGATGCATCACTAAAACTTATTTTAGTGAACTTCAGATAGGGGAATAACCCCTAACTTACCTCTGAGATACAAAAATGCATCCTTAGGTAAAGGCTTTGTGAATATGTCAGCAATCTGTTCCTTTGTATGTACATATTCCAGTCTGATTTCCTTGTCCTGCACCAATTCTCTGACAAAGTGATACTTGATTGCAATGTGCTTAGTCTTAGAATGCATTACTGGATTTTTAGATATATTGATTGCACTTGTGTTATCACAAAACATGATGACTGGTTCCTTGATTTCCATCTTCATGCCTTGTAGCAATTGCTTGAACCAAACAATATTAGAACAGTTTACTGCTGCAGCAACATACTCTGCCTCTGCTGTTGATTGAGTTGTACAATTTTGCTTTTTGCTTATCTAAGAAACCAACCTCTTTCCAAGAAAGAATGCACCTCCACTTGTGCTTTTTCTATCATCAAGGTTTCCTGCCCAATCAGCATCAGTAAATACTTTTAAGTCTAGGTTTCCTCCAAGTTTATACCATAATCCATAATCTTCAGTTCCTTTCAGATATCTCATTATTCTCTTGATTGCCATCATGTGATTTTCTCTTGGTTTGGCTGAAAATCTTGCCACAATTCCAACTGCAAGAGCAATATCTGGCCTAGTATGAACTACATATTGCAACTTTCCAATCATAGATCTGTACAATGTCTGATCTATTTCCTTTGAATCATCTTCTTTGGTAAGTTTTAGTCCAGTACACATGGGAGTTCCAACTGGTTTACAGTCTTCCATACCAAACTTTTTCAATATCTCTTTGATATATTTTGCTTGAGTGATGTAGATGCCATTCTTGTTCTGCTGAATTTGAAGTCCCACAAAGAATTTGATTTCACTGAACATTGACATTTCAAATTCCTTGCTCATTTGTTCTGAAAATTCTTTGCAAAGATCATCATTCTCTGTAAAAATAGTATCATCTACAAATATTTCTGCCAGGACAATCTTATTTTCTGGTCCTTCCTTGATATACAGACTACTATTGTCATTATTTCTTTGAAATCCAATTTGAATAAGATAGCTATGCAATCTTTCATACCATGCTCTAGGGGCCTGTTTGAGACCATACAATGCCTTGTGCAATTTGCAAACCATGTTCTTTTTATCTGGATCAATAAAACCTTTAGGTTGTTCAATGTAGACCTCTTCATCCAGTATACCATTTAGAAATGCTGACTTGACATCCATCTGATAAACTTTAAATCCTTTGTAGGCAGCATATGCTAATAAGGTTCTAACACCTTCCAATCTAGCAACAGGAGCAAAAGTTTCTCCATAATCTATGCCTTCTTCTTGAGAATATCCTTTGCACACTAATCTAGCTTTCTTTCTTGATACTTTACCATTTTCATCCAACTTATTTCTGAAAACCCACTTTGTACCGATTACATTTTTGTCTTTAGGCCTGGGTATAAGAGTCCATGTTTTATTCTTCTCTATCTGCTCTATTTCTTCATTCATCGCTTCAATCCAATTATCATTTTCTAATGCATCTTTGACAGTTCTAGGTTCAAAATCAGCAAGTAAACAAGTACCTTTCAACTTACTTCTTGTGATGGTTCCATCAGATTTATTTCCAATGATCTGATCTGCTGAATGATGTCTCCTGACATATTTGGCTAGAACAGGTTCTTTTTCTTTTGGATGAATTTTGTCGTTATCTTCTTGCATTTCTCCTCCTTGCTCGGTTTGGTCTGGCTCGGTATCAACTGGCACGGTATGTACCTGTTCGGTTACCTCAGGCTCGATAATCTCTAACTCGGTATTTTCTGATTCGGTAGACGTTGGCTTGGTAGATGTTGGCTCGGTAGATGTTGGCTCGGTAGATGTTTCCTGCAACTCGGTTAGTGATGACTCGGTAGAAGAAGGTTTCTGATTCTCAGATGCAATTGATATTATATCCGAATCACTGAAGACAAATCTTTTGTAATCTTCTGGTTCTTTTCTGCTTTCTTCTTCAGTCTTTTCTGCAAATTCATCAACTTTCACATGTATACTTTCTATGACTTTGTGAGTAGATAAGTTTAAGCATCTATATGCTTTACTCTTACATGAGTATCCAAGAAATATACCTTCATCACCTTTTACATCAAATTTTCCTTTTCTAGATTCTTTCAAGATATAACATTTGCTTCCAAATACTTTCAGATAACTTACATTGGGTTTATAGCCATACCATATTTCGTAAGGAGTTTTGAATGAGTCCTTTTTTAACTGTACTCAGTTTAAGGTATGAACTTCTGTACTGATAGCCTCCTTCCAGTATTTGATAGCAACATTCTTTTCTATCATCAAGGTTCTTGCATAATCCATGATGGATCTGTTCCTTCTTTCAGCTATGCCATTTTGTTCAGGTGTACCTGGTGCTGAAACCTATCTTTTGATTCCTCTTTCAATACAAAAGTTATTAAATTCATGTGAAATAAATTCACCACCTCTGTCTGACCTTAGGCATTTCAATCTTTTCCCTGTTTCTTTTTCTACTCTTGCCAAATACCATTTGAACTTTTCAAATGCTTTTGATTTGTTCCTTAGGTACATGATGGTCATCATTCTTGAATAACAATCAACAAAAAGAATGAAATATTTTTCACCAGTATAGCTTTCAGTTTCAATAGGTCCACATAAGTCAGTATGCACAATTTCTAATAAATCTTCAGACTGATAATTTTTGCTTTTGAAACTAGACTTACCCATCTTTCCAATTTGACAATTCTTGCATAAATCGACCTCTGGTTTCTTTAAATCAGGAATGCCTCTCACTTTCTTGAATTTGCTTATCTTTAATAGATTGTCAAAATTCACATGACATAATCTTTTATGCCATAACCAACTCTCTTCTATTTGAACAATAAAACATGAATGTTCATCAAGTTCAAGATAGAACAAGTTACCTTTAGTTTGAATACCAGATCCAATCAGCTTTCCTTTACCGTTCAGCAGTCTTGCTTTGCCTTGGATGAATTCTACTTTGAGTTCATTGTTGAGTAACTGTGCCACACTCAATAAATTGTGCTTTAGTCCTTCTACCCAATAAGCATTATCACATACAAGTTCCTGGGTTAGAGTGATTCTTCCTTTTCCTTTGATGCAACAAGGTTCATTGTTTCCAAATCTTACACTGCCTCCATCATACTCTTCAAATTGATCAAACTTTGTTTTATCTCCAGTCATATGATGTGAGAAGCCACTATCAATGATCCATGTATCATTCTTACTTATGTGAGAGATGAGTGCCATTTCTTCATTGTCAGATTCATCTTTTACAGCAATGTAAACAATCTCATCCTCTTCTTCATCATTAGAATCATTAGAATTTTTAGCCATAAAACATGATTTCTTACTTTTATCTTTAAATGATTTGAAATCTTTCTTACTGTTCCATTTATTATCTTTCTTTTCATCTTTATCTTTCTTGTTTGGACACCTTGCAGCAATATGACCGACTTCTTCACATGAAAAGCAGATTAGGGGTACTTTACCTCTGTATTTACCTCTTCCTCTTGAATATTTCTTTGCAAGTAGGGCTTCAATTACTTCAAGGTCGCTGTCAAAGCTTTGATCTGATTGATCTTCACTTTCTGACTGAGATTCCTTCTTCTTTTTTCCTTTGTCCTTGAGTGAGAGCTTGGCTTCAAATGCAGACTCAATGTTCTTTGCAGCTGGAACATAATTATCAAAATTATCTAATTCAAATGCTGTCAATCTTCCAACTATGGCCTCTAGGTTTATCTTGTGATTGGCCTCACACCTTCTTTCTTGAATGGCTGATACCCTGATGGCATAAACTAGAAGTAGAGTTCTAAGAACTTTACTTATGACTGTCTCTTCACTGATACTTCCTCCAGAAGCTTTGATAGCACTGACACATGCTTTAATTCTTTCAACATATTTGACAATATTTTCATCTTCTTTCATTTTCATCTGATCGAACTGTCCTCTCAGACTTTCAGCTTTGGCTCTTCTGACATTGTCATCTCCACCATAGATCTCTTTTAGTCTTTCCCACATTTCATAGGCAGTAGTGTAGTCCTTGACATCATCAAACTCTTCATAACTCAAGGCAGATGCAATATCAATCATCATAATGTTATGAGTCTTCTTTATAGCAATGTCATTGACTGATAATGTACCTGATGGTTCTACATATTTCTCATCAAGATATTTTAGACCAGTGTCACCAATGGAAGCTAGATGAAGTCTCATTAATCCCTGCCATGCTGAGAAGTTGTTTCGGTTAAGCCTTGGGATTTCCCTCTTATAAGACATCTTGATCTTTGGCTTAGATCTTTGAAATCTTCTTCTGCAAGCACCAAAAGCTCTGATACCAATTGTTGGAAAATGAAGATGGTGTAACTGAGAGGGGAGGGGTGAATCAGTTGCCACAAAAATATTTTCAAAAGTCCCAAAGATGCCTTAAACTTAGTTGCTACTGCTACAAAAATCACTGCTTAAAACTTGATAGATGTTTAGTTAATTTATGAAGCATTTACTGAAATAAGCGATTATGCAAAAGAAAGTAATCATTAACACAGTAGACACCAGATTTACGTGGAAACCCAATATGGGAAAAACCACCAGCAACTAGTCACCAATTTTCACTCTTCTGAAGTGAGCCCTGTTAGGAGCCAACCCTGTTAAAGGTTTACAAAACACACTGTTAGGTGTGACCCTGTTAGAGGATTTAATCACCCTGTTAGGAGTGGCCTTGTAAGAGGTCTTTTGAACAATTCAACTGAATTGCCACCCTGTTAAAGGATTTATAAAATGGCTGTCAAACCAACTTTGTTAGGAGATTTTGGAATCACTGTTACAATGGTTAGAAAGCAACAATGAATGATCTGAAAATACATGCAACTTATCTTGCTGAATACAGATCTCAGTTTTTCTCCATAAGATCCTTACTGATCAAATATATCTCTGCAGCTCCAAGATTTCCCTCTGCTCAATTCTGCTTAGGCACACGCAAGTCTCTTCCTTGCACTTCCTTGCACTTTTCGTATATTCATTCTCTCCTCTGCTAATTTTTTTTCTTGAGCACCTCTTTATATATTATTCATAATACCAGGTCGGCCCAACCAACTTGTTAATACAATTCCAAAGTCGGCTTGCCCAACCAACTTGACTAAACATATTCTAAAGTCGGCTTGAACAAAAAAAAAAACTTTTACTGGCCGACGCTGCTCGGTCAATACAGAACAAAAACTTCCTTTCTGTGTTAACCGGCAGAACTCGGTAAGAACTACAATTACCGAGGAATTTGGTAAACCTGCCACTTCCTTTGGAAACCAATTGGACTCGGTAAAAGCTGTCTTCGACTACCGAGTGAGCTCGGTGAAAACTCAGCTTTCCTTAGCTTACCGTGCGAACTCGGTTAACACTAACCGTTTGCTACAAAATCCTTTGATACCCGAGTGATCTTGGTAAGAACTAAACTTTCCTTAGCTTACCGAGTGAACTCGGTTAACACTAACTCACCGTGTGACATATAGGAACACTCGGTAAACACTGCAAAAGGCTTTTACTGACCGATTGAGCTCGGTAGACTCTGTAAACTATTTTCCTGGTTGATAGAACTCGGTAGACTCTGTCTGATAACTGATATGACATTTGTGTAACATCAAAGACAATACACAATTACTTAATTGTATCCAACAGTCACTGTCTTGAATTTTCCGTAATCTACTATTTCATTTCCAATTGCATGTGTACTATCCATATGTTGACAAGTTGATAAAGGTTGCAAAGAACCACAAAATAAGCACGTACCATTCAAGCATGATGTCTTGTAAAATTTTTGGCCATCCCTTATTTCACATAAAAGGTTGGATATGAATTCCCTTGAAGATCTTGGTGGCTCATTTATGTCACAATCCTACAAAACAAATTGAGAATGCAAAATTGCGCATATGTGCCTAAAAACATCAAAATGGTTAGAAAATTCAATATGTATCCTACAACAACAAGTTGTGCGTGTGTGATTTATTTTCACATAAAAAGGTTTACCCATCTTAAAAAATCTTTGACTTATTCGAATTTGAGGATACATACCAATAAATTTTGCAAAAAATTGTGTCTGAGTTGAGTCCAAAAAATGTTTTGCATGTGGCTCGCGATTTTGGCTACCAATCCTCCTTCTTACAACATCTCTTTGATTAGGAGAAACACGTGTGTTATTTTTTCAAAAATCTTCAATCAATGATTTCAAGGCTTCACTAATTTCTTTATCCTTTCGCGGTAGTCTACCACTAAATGTCCATAACTCTTTTTTTTTTGGATCTTCTAATCTCTCACGCCTTAGCATGGCTCTCATTAAGGTACTTCTACCAATTTTTAATATTTTTCTTGTCTTTCTCATGAGTCGAGCTTTCTTCATTTGGCTACTTACTATTGTCGATGTGAGTACTCGTTTTGTGATATTACTATCTTTGGTGCATAATTTAGAACACACTTTGTCATAAGCACTCATTAGATTCTTTACAATATTTCTTTCATTTGAATCATCCATCGTTCTTAGCCCAAGAATCTTCATGATAGGCCTAAATTTCAAATTCCTCATCATTTCAACAAATAATTGGCATTGACCTGTAATATTTAATTCTTCAAAAAATAATCTCCACATATGATTAACTTTTCTTTGACAAGTATGCTTGCTAATCTTGTCAGGAATTGATTTCAAAATGTTAGTATCAATATCAATCAAATATTTTTGTTTTCTGAAACGAATTCTAGAAGGTGTTCTAATCTCTTCGATTCTCTCAACATTTTGAACATCAATATAAGGTTGAGTGTATTGCGTACCTTGAACTGAAGATGATGTGCCTTGACAATAAGATGTAAAAGATGGAATATCACTTACTTGATGTGTTGATGTTGTGCTTTCAACATGACATGATGGAGTGTGTATATCGTCAGATCTATAAATTAGTGTCTCTTCAACATGAGAGGATGATATGACTTCAACATTGGAAGATGGTGTAGTGTATGATATGACTCCAACATTCAAAGATGGTGTAGCGGAGGATATGACTCCAACATTGGAGGATGGTGTAGCTTCACAATTCAATTGTCTTCTTTAGTGTAACAATCTCATCCGTTCTCTTTGTCTTTCTAATTCTTCCTCCTTGTTTCTTTGTACTGGTGGTTCTTGATCCTCTTTGAAAGTTAATTCTTCATCATTGCTTTGCTATTTTCTTTGTTCACATAGTAATTTCATTTTATCTCTTTTAATTGTCAAATCTCTCTCCCTATCTACATTTGTTTGAATCTTTGGTTTCTTCCTTGGCATGATGATGATTTCTACATGTCAAATTATTCAAACATCCAAATTACATAAAATGTGTAAATTACAAATTATTCAATTACATATAAAAATTATAATTATTTGAATGAATACACAATATATATCAAACGACTTGTCAAATTTCTAACCATTTTGAAATAACATTTCATTCAAACATACAATTTTTAATGAATTCACTATATATTACATAACATATCAAATTATAATCAAATTTGTATCTATATATCGACAAAAAATATTTAAAATGGATTGAACTAACCTTTTCTATTAAAAGAATATTCAAAAATTCTTCAAATCACGTATCCAATGATTGAATTTGGTGTTTGCTAGCTTCCAAAAGTGTTGAAATAGTGTTTGCTAGATGTTGAAACCCGTGTTTTCTGTCGAAATAATAGAGAGCATAACAGACCAAAAGTTAAAGATGGGTGAAATGGGCCCCAAGGTTGGTTTTTGATCATTTTTTTGTGATTTGAGATAGTGTGTATGCACTATAGCACGCACGCACTATAAAGCGCGTACACACTATAGTGTGTATGCACTATAGCGCGTACACACTATAAAGCGCGTATGCACTATAGTGTGTACACACTATCTCAAAACACATCACTCCCCATCCTCTCTACTCTCTATCCTCTCTACTCTCTCTCCCATCCCCTCCCTCTCTCTCTTCCTACTCTCTCCCATCCTTTACTCTCTCTCACCCTCCCTCTCCCACCACCTACTCTCTCTACCTCTCTCACCCCCTCTCCTCTCCCATCCCCAACTCTTTAGATCTCTCACACACACTCTTATCCCCCCTATCTCTCTCCCTCTCCCTCTCCTACAACCTAATTTCTCTCCCCCATCCCCTACTCTCTCTCTTCTCTCCCATCCCCTACTTTTTCTCTCTTACACACATTCCCATTACCCCTCTCTCTCCCTCTCCCGCTGCCTACTTTCTCTCCCCCATCGTCATACTCTCTCTACCACCCCCTACTCTCTCTCACCCTCACACTACTACCACCTACTATCTCTCTCTCTCTCTCAAGTTCTCTCTCTCACTCTCTACTCTCTCTCCCCCATCTTGTACAAGCTCTCTCTGCCTCTCCCACTCTCTCCCATCACCTACTTTCTCTCCCCCATCCCCTGCTCTCTCTCTCTCTCATCTCCCATCCCCTACTCTCTCACACTCTCACACTCTCCCCCATCCCCTACTCTCTCACACTTTCACTCTCTCCCATCCCCTACTCTTTCACACTCTCACTCTCTCCCATCCCCTACTCTATCTCTCTTACACATATACCCCCATCCCCCCCTCTCTCTTTCCCTCTCCCACTGCCTACTTTCTCTCCCCCATCATCATACTCTCTCTCTCTGCCACCCCCTACTCTCACACTCTCACACTCTATCCCATCCCCTACTCTGTCTCTCTTACACACACACTCCCATCCCCCCTCTCTCTTTTCCTCTCCCACCACCTACTTTCTCTCCCTCGTCGTCGTACTCTCTCTCTGCCAACCCCTACTTTCTCAAAACACATCACTCCCCATCCTCCCTACTCTCTCTCCCATCCCCTCCCTCTCTCTCTTCCTACTCTCTCCCATCCTTTACTCTCTCTCACTCTCCCTCTCCCACCACCTACTCTCTCTACCTCTCTCACCCCCTCTCCTCTCCCATCCTCGGCTCTTTAGATCTCTCACACACACTCTTATCCCCCCTATCTCTCTCCCTCTCCTACCACCTAATTTCTCTCCCCCATCCCCTACTCTCTCTCTTCTCTTCCATCCCCTAATTTGTCAATCTTACACACATTCCCATTCCCCCTCTCTCTCCCTCTCCCCCTACCTACTTTCTCTCCCCCATCATCATACTCTCTCTCTACACTTAGGGGTGTGACTTACCACTTTGAATTGACTATTGTCATTAGATTCTGTTCTTTCTTCATATAATTCAAGAGGTGCCACATATTTTCTTCTCTACTTCTTCTGGGTTGGACCTTCCTAGTTAGTGGACTTCTTCTTTTCTTGCTTCTTGGCCTTCTCTGATGTGGCTCATGTACTTACTGATTATTGATGCTCAACACATATAAGAATTTTGTCTTGCTTAACACCTATAGTTATTCTATCTTGCTTGGCAGATATAGTTTACTCTATCTTGCTCGACATCTATTAGTCACTCGATAGTTGAAACTTGCTTGGCTCTATCTATCTATTCGACATCTATTACAACTTGGCACTTGTTGAATTTCTAGCTCAGCATATATTATAACTCAGCATCTATATTATACTCAGCTTCAACAAAGAAAATTTCTTAAGTGTGTTGAAACTCAACTGTCGAGACCAATCTGAGACCAACAATCTCCCCCTTTGACATGAGTGTCAAAAACACTTAACTATACATAATGACTCTAATATTTTTGAGTACAATATATATCTATTCAACATATATACAAAACTTCAAAAATTGTTCAAAATTTTGTGAAGATACCTCAAAATTTGTAACTCCCCTTGAGTTGATGTGCCAATGTTGAATCCACAACTTTTCATACTAGATTTGTCTCATTATAATTTTGATACTCTTTACCTCTGCCTATTCTATCTACCCTACGCTGGCTTTACTCCCCCTTTCACACATCTTCCCTTGTAGTTATAATTTCCTTTTGGCTTACTTCCTCAAAAATTTTCTCCTTATCTCCCCCTTTTTTTTATCATTTTATCTCCCCCTTTTTTGATACTTATGTCAAAGGGTTCTATACATTAACTAAATACTTAGCCAAAAAGGATTTATTTACCTCCATGACTATCCTAAGAGTAGCATTCCAATTGTCTAGTACAATTTCTAGTGATTTAAGCTAGATGGTTATCTCTATTGCAAGGTGAACTAGGCCTTCCAATGTAGAAATATTGGGGTCTTTCTTTATATCATTTTCAGCAAAGGCCAGTTCTTTCTACAAAATTTCCATGTGTGGGGTGATAGAAGATTGAATCTGTGTTAACTTGGCCTTGGTATTCACCTCATCTGCTATTAGTACAGCTAGTTCCTTTTGAGTGTGGAGTGTATTTTGAAAATGCTTCTCAATATAAGATAGATCCTTAAGTAGTTCAATGGTTGATATTTTAAGGTTTCTCTCCAAGCTCATTATCTGTTGGCTAGTTCCTTGTGTGAAAATTGATGGGTCACACAATTTTGAGTAAAATGAGAATATATTCTCAGGTACTACCTTTACTTTTTCAATCTTCTTTACCAGCTCCACCTAAGATAGTGCTATTTCACTTGATATTCTTTCATTCACCTTTATTTGAAACCTCTTTTTAGACCATTCTAATAGTTTTGCATTTGCATCAAGGTGTTAATTCTATATCTAGTTCACTATAGTGAATAGTTGCTCCATGATTGGCTTAGTTTCATCAGGTACTTGCAAGCTGAAATTATCTAGAAAGATGTCCTTTATTTCAATCAAAGCTTGCCTTTGTTTATCAAAGCTTGCCTTTTTTTATACTTGCTTTCAAGTATCTCTTGCCTCTTTTTACTCTCAAGGTCCTCTTGCACTTCATTTATCTTATCAATGTTCATATTTTCATAGTTGTACTTGGGAATGACTATGTCCTCATTTAGTGTAGGGTCTCCATAGTGAAGTACCCTTGCTACTCTTGTTGAGCTCCAACCTAGTGCAGATATTTGTAGTGGCATGGCAATAGTGCTCAGCTTCTAAGGCATTTTTGGAGTCCCTATTGTAGGAAACTTTATTAATGTTTGTATTGCCTCTTGCTCCTTCTCCTTTTGGGTCTTCACCTCTATTATTTCCTTGTCAATTATAGTGATCTTTGGGGGTGCACCTTGTGCTTGTGCTATAGAGATAGAGGTATCCATCTTTCCTATTTGATCCTTCATTGGCTCCTTGATAATTGTAGTGAAGGGTATTTTGGAATCAACCTTGACTGATGTATTTTGAGCAGCTTTCTCTTTGGGTTGTCCACTCATGGCCATTGGGATATGAGAAGGTGGTTCTTATGGATTCAACTTATCCCTTTTTATGTCTACTACTACCTTTAACAATTCTTCCACACTCACCAAGAATGGATTTGTACACAGTTGTGCTTGTAGTGTAGTTTGGTTAAGAACCTTTTAAGATCCTCTGTAGTTAGTGGATTTATGCTTACACCAGAATTGTTAGAATCTTCTTTAATAGTTATTGTATCTACAAGTGTGGGAGTTACATGTGGAGCACTTGGTGGTGGCAATTGTGTGTCTTGCACACTTTGTTCTTGTTGTTGCTCCTCAGTAGTTGCCATATCACATTTTTGTGTTTCCTTCTCCATTGTAACGTCTTCCTTTTCTTTTTCTTCTTCTTCCTTATCATTGTATTCTTCTTCTTCTTCATTGTTTCTTCCCTCAAAGGGATCTTCTTCTCCTTCTTTCATAGTTTTCAAGCCATAAATTAACTTCCACATTTTTGTGGACGTTTTCACAACATCTTCAATTTTATTCTGCAAAATACTAAAGGCTTTATACTTGGGTGAAAATGTTCTCCCATTTTTCTTATTTTCCTTACTAATTTGTCCTTTAGTATGTTTAGGCATTACCCATGCCAATGTTGACTCTCTTATTTATTTTTCCATGTGTAGGCAATAATGCCATTTATTTTTTACAATATAATATAACTCCTTAGGCATTGTATTGTCAAGTTCAAGTGGAGTCTTCTTGAACTTTGCCATCATGGTGTAAACTAACTCTTCAGCAATGTTTTGTTCCTCTTTAGTCAAAGTATTAAAATCAATACATTTTAAGCCTAACTAGTCTGTATTATCCCTAATGTTATCACATATGTTTTCCAAATCAAACTTAGGGGTGTGACTTACCACTTTGAATTGACTATTGTCATTAGATTCTGTTCTTTCTTCATATAATTCAGGAGGTGCCACATATTTTCTTCTCTACTTCTTCTGGGTTGGACCTTCCTAGTTAGTGGCCTTCTTCGTTTCTTGCTTCTTGGCCTTCTTTGATGTGGCTCATGTACTAGCCCTTGTGGGAGGATTTTCTATGCTAGGATTAGAAACTTTCTTGGGCTTGGTAGTTGGTATGGTGGTGGCTTTTCTTTTCTTTGCCTCTAGCTTGGTAGGTGCTTCCTTGGTTTCCTCTTTCTCCTTAGCACCTTCTTGTTCTTCTACACATTCTCCCATGCTTTGGGTCAATGCAAGTGGCCCTTGATACTACTCTTCATCATCATCATCTACCTCTTCATTATCCTATTCACCTTCTGTTGTGCCTTCACCAAATTTAGTCTTTAGCTTCTTTACCAGTTTTTATTTCTTTTTCAAAACTGAAGCTATTTTCAGTTCCATATCCACCTTTGATCTAACAACATCATAAGTGCCAAAGTGTTGAGCACTTTTATCAATATCTTCTACTAGCAATGTTGTGATTGTTGTTAATGCCTCATCAATATTGATTTCATATCCAAGTGGCCTCATCCATCTCACCCTTGGTACTGCTACTTGGATTTATGTGAAATCAATGCCTACTAAGAAACATATGTCATTGATATGTTGTTCAAAAAAAGAGACCGATATCCTTAGTCTCTATTTCATTGACTTCTTAAAGCCTTCAAAATAGTTGGTCATTAAAGTTTCAAAATTTTCCCCCATATGCTCTATGTATTCATTGACCTGTACTACTATTGACCTATTTGTTGTCTATCTTACCTTTCCAAAAGAGGGGAATTCATTTTGAACATAAAAGAATGTGCATATAAGAATTGCTCTAAATTTACATTGAGCTCCCTTGGACCTTCTTATGGCTCCCAAATTCTCCATAATCTATTGTAGTTGCAATTCAGCTACATCATAAGTATGATCCTTCTTAACAATTTTATATCCCACATGTACTACAATACAAGGTACACTATTGATTTGACTTGACTGACAAAATTTATGAGATATGACTCTAACAACAAATTCTATAAGAGGATCCTTGATGGTGTCAATTTTCATCCCTCTCTTGTTACATTTTTCCCCAGTGTTCTTCTCTACTGCTTCTTTAAAATCACTCCTTAGGGTTTTTGGCCATTCTAGGGTTGGATACCTAGTTACCCTATGTATAATTCTTTTGACAATTTGATCGATCCATTCTCCAACCATAGGCTTCCATCATATATTCTACTCAGCACAATTCCTACCTATTCCATCTTGAATACTATAGGGAAATCTAGGGCACATGTTAAGCCCTTCCTCTCAATAATTTGAAACTCTTCTTTCAATACCCTATTCTCACATAGTTATTGTATGCTTCTCTAATTTATATATCACCAATAGCTCCAATTTTTCAGTTATAACATCTCCTAACATCTTGCACCATCACAAATTTTGGTTGAATAATGGATAAAGCTCTAGATTGATTGCACTAAACATCTTAGATAGTCTCCTATTTCACTTGGATGGTTTGACCACTCCTAGGGCTATTTGGATGAAGTTCCACAACTTGTTTGGCATAGTGAATGAGTTCTAGGCACTACAACTTGATGCAGAGTTGACTTCTTTAACTCTAGCCAGCTTCTCTACCATTCAAGACTTCCTGATGAAGTTCAAATCTCTATGTATAGTTCTACAGGGATGTGGGAAAAACAAAATAGATGATGAGTCTATCTTTTTGATACTCTCAAAGTTACAAAGACATTATTAGATCTTCTCTTCAACTTTCTACTCTAGTATGGATGCCTTGGGTAACAAACATCAGATGCCCTCTTTTGAGACATTTTGTGATTAGTTACCACAGGAACAAGCAAAGACCAAACAAGTGGATGCCTCTGGCTCTTCCAGCCAAGCATTGGTTTCTCAATCTTCTAAAGGGAAATCAAAGCATAAATCCAAACCAAAGAAAGATACACCAAAATCTTCTCATAAACATCTAGCTAACCCTCCCAAGGGTAAAGATTCTTCGAAAGTCTACTAAGTCTACCTCCAAGGCTAAGAAGAAATTAAGTGAAATCTATAGTTTTTGTGGCAAGGATGGACATCTTGTTTCTAAGTGTTGGAAGCATTTGGAGGCTTTAGAGGAAGCCATGTAGGAGCATCACATTTTAGCTCCTAAGTCTCCATCCCCCCCTACAGGGAAAGGTCACACTCTTACTACTCAAGCTATGACTTTTGGGCCTACCTAGATTATTGATCCCAATGCCTCTCACCCTATGAAAAAAACTCTGAAGATGGTCACCTCACTTGCTCCTTGTTCTACTTTACATATTGTTGTTGGGAACTCATCACATCTTTCTGTTATAGGTTCTAGTTCTGTTACGCTAGCTAGGGGCTCTTTTCAGGATGTTCTTTGTATTGTTGACATTTTAATGAACTTATTGCCCATCTATTAGATTTTCCACTCTAGCTCTAGTAAGATAGTTGAGTCCTCACCACATGATGTGGTTATCTAGGACTTACATGATTCTGAGATGATTATGGCTACTGGGAGTGTTGACCTTGCATCTCACCTCTACAAATTTGATGCATTTGAGTCTTCTAATGACACAGATTCATGTCTAGTTGCACATGTAATTTTAGTAAGTAGACTTTGGTATGAGCATTTGGGCCATGTCAATTATAGATATCTTAAGTAGATGAGTACATAAGTACTTGTTCTTGGGCTTCCCCAGATATCCTGTATAGATGGTGTTTGTCAGGGTTGTGCACTTGGCAAGCAACATAGATATTCTTTTCCATGTGGATGAGCTACTCATCCTTTAGTGCCTTTGGAGTTTATTCATAGTGACCTCATTTCACTTCCTACTCATTTTTCTGGTGCCTGATATGTGTTTACATTCATTGATGAATTCTCCAGATGTAGATGGGTGTACTTTTTAAAGTAGAAGTCTGATGTCTTTGATTCATTTTGAGTCTTTGAGATATTTGTAGAGAAGCAGTCTGGTCTTTCTATTTGATAGATATGCATAGATAATGGAGGGGAGTACATGAACCAAGCTTTCAAGGATTTTTTTCTCTGAAAATGGTCTTTAAAATCAGTTTTTAGTACCCTACACCCCTAAGAAGAATGGTGTGGTGAAGAGAAAGAACGTAACACTTTGGGAGATGGCTAATTGTATGATTCAGTCTAGGTCCATGGATTCATGTTTTTGGGCAAAGGTAGTCAATTTTTCCAACAATATTCAAAATTAGATGCCTCAGAAGGTAGTTTGACATATGACTCCTAAGGAGGCTTGGTCTCATGTCAAGCTTGATGTATCTTCATTCTGAGTTTCTAGGAGTGCAACACGTACATTTGTACCTAATGCTTAGAGGAGAGCAATGGAATGGAAGATCTGACCGCTCATTTTTGTTGGCTATTGCAAATATGTTAAGGCTTATAGGTTATTTGATCCTAATTCTAGAGAGGTCCTATTTTGATGGGATGTCCAGTTTGATGAGAGCCTTCTTGCTATTCATTTCTTGCCTCTAGAGTCCACTTCACTTCCCACTACTCCCTCATCTTTTCTAGTCTCTTTTCTAGATGATGAGAATGATGATCTTAGTGATCCTAATTTACCTCTACCATATGATCCTCCATAGATGCCAAAATGGGCTTGGGCTATAGTTGAGTCTACACAATCTTTAGCTAGTGACCCATCCACTTCTCATCGCACTTGTTCTCATACAATAGGTTCTAGTCTTCTCAGTCATGCTATTTGTAATGATCCTTAGACATTCACAATAGTGACAGGACATTCAAAGTAGGACTGTTTCATGGAGGAGGAGTATTCTTCTTTGATGAAGAATGATACTTGGGATCTTTGTATTCTTCCTAATCAAAGAAAGCTAGTGTGATGTAAATGGATCTATTGTACTAAGTATGCTACTGATGGTTCAATTAATAAACATAAGGCTTGTCTTGTTGTCAAGGGTTTTTCACAGGTTGAGGGTATTGACTACACTGAGACATTTTCCACTATCTCCAAGATGAACTCTATTCACCTTGTCTTATCCCTTGTAGCTTTACAAGGATGGCCTATTTTTTAGATGGATATGAAGAGTGCCTTCCGACATAGTGGTCTCATTGAGGAAATATAGATGGAGCAACATCTAGGATTTGTGTAGGATTCCTTCTTGGTTTGCAAACTTTGACACTCATTGTATTGTCTTAAATAGGCCCTTCGAGCTTGGTATGAGAAGATGGACTCTTTTCTACTTTCTACAGGCTTCACCTGTTGCCATTTTGATCCTATAGTGTACATTCGGTGCCTTGGAGCAAAGGTTTTGATCCTTGTCATGTATGATGATGATATTATCCTCATGGGTAGCTCATTCTCTATTCTTCAAGATGTTCAGCGTGCATTGATGGACCAATTTGAGATGACTAATCTTGGCTTGCTGCACTATTTTCTTAGTCTACAAATTGTTTAGTCCTCTACTGGGATTTTTGTTTATTAGTGGAGGTATGCTCTTGACATGATTGATTACAAGCCTACTCCAACACCTTTTTAGTTGGGTGTGACCTTGTCTACCTCTTGCTCTTTACCTTCAGTCGATGCCACTTTGTACTGGTAGCTGGTTGGTAGCTTGTTGTACCTGACACACACTCATCCTAATCCCTCCTTTGCAATTGGTCTTGTCTCTTAGTTTTCCTAGGAGCCTCATGAGAGTCATTGGCAAGCTACCAAGTGCATTTTGAGATACATTTAGGGAACTTTTATGTATGGCATTCATTAGACATCAAGGACTCCTCACATTGTTGGCCACACTGACTTAGATTGAGTTGGTGATGTTGATGATCAGAAGTCTACTTCTGGCTTTATTTTTAGTCTTGGCTCTAGACCTATCACATGGTTGTGCAAGAAGCAGCATGCTCATGCACTTTCATTTATAGAGGCTGAGTACAGGGTAGAAGTGCTTGCCAATTAGGAGATTTTATGTCTTCGATAGTTGATGACTAAGTTTGGTTTTTTTCCTAATCATCCCACTATTTTGTGGTGCAATAATTAGAGTGCTATTCACATTTCTTGCAACCTAGTGGAGCATCAGTGCACTAAACACATTGAGCTACATATTCACTTCACCTTTTAGTTGATCCAAGATGGTGTCATCTCTTTGGAGTAAATTCCTACCATCGCACAGGTTGTTGACATCTTCACCATGCTATCTCTAGTTGTAGTCTATGCTTGGGGTTATAGAAGTTTTCCTTTGGGGGTCTTGTTGAGGGCTTCCTTCTATCATGTTTCTTTGACATTTTTTTACTTACCTCTTTTTTGGGGAGGGTTTTTCCCATGTGGTTTTCTCTCTTTCCTCATTTTTAGAGGTTGCATTTCTTTGCATTTGTACATGGGTACCTTTCTTGGCCTAGTTTTTAGGATCCATTCTATATTTCATCATACCTATTATGAGATTAAGTGCATTCCCCTAAGTTTCACTTAAGGAAGTGGGGGGGTGGGGGGTGGGTGGGGTGTTAGAGTAAATAATTAATATTTATACTTTCCTTTACTTTACTTAGGACAAATGCATTATTAGTTGTCACCTAGGAGTGAGCATGCCTGTATGTGTTGACTTGTTGACAACACAGAAGTTTGTACCTTATTTATGTATGTGTTGTCAACACCTTGTCATCCTTATCCTCTCACCTACATGGAGGGTAATCTACTTTTCATGGACATATGCTTAGTTGTCATACTTATCTCCTAGCGCTTTCTAGATTATTCTAGAAGCTTCCTAGAGGCCTTTATAAATAGGTTCTCCTATTGTATTTTCATTTTTCATTGTTGGAATATATTTTTTCTCACTTTGTTGATTTTTTGAGTTTCTCCAAGCCCTACCTTTCATTCTTTGCTTTCTCTTCAATAGGTTATTTGCATGTAAGTGGTCTTGGTGATCTATGAAGTTGGCTTTCACAACTTCTACAAACTCAAATGAAGAAAGATATACATGAGCCAATGCAAGAATTCATTGCACTCTTTAACACGATGGTAAACTGGATTCTTGTCAATAAAAGACCCACTAATGAGAACTAGATGAAAACTTTAGTTATTGAAGTGGAGGATGACTTACTTAAATTAAGTAAATGGAGTCATGATCTATAGAAAGGAAAAGGTCAACAAGCTCCCATCACTAACACTAACCCTCTATATCAAAAATTGGCAAATGATGTGTTACAAATCAATAATTAATTGCCCCAAAACCCTCTACCTATATATCAAGATATCCTAAGGAGAAATTACATGCCCTATCAACAGAACAAGCACTATAAATGGCTACCTTCACTAACACAAAAATTGGCCATTAAGCATCCTACATCATCCAATAATCAATCTGCTATATGTGATTTCCACCTAACAATAGATAATGATGGTGCAAGTTGTCTTGAGATGGCTAGATTTATGCAAATGCATTTGACTAGAGAGAAAATTGAAGATTATGTGGCCTCTAAAGATACAACTAAGCTAACCTTCATAACCTCTTCAATAAATTGTCTATAGTATGAATCAAATGGTTAAAAGGATGAAGACATTAGCAACCATTTTGGCAATGCATCTATACCAAACTAGAGGAAGAGACTATAATAGATGTGGGGTAAAGAAGCAAATGATAAAGCCATTGATGAAATTTTGAAGTGTATCCTATTCTATAAGCACACTTAAGAAGATCCTTTGCAAATGAAGGAAATAGATAAAGCCAAGTCTTCTCCAATATTTGAAGATTCTTTCAATTTTATTTGAAAGTCTATCTACACTAGTTAGGCAGGCTGATTCAATGCATTGGAAAATGTAAAGGCATGCCTAAAATTACTATCAAGTGTAAATTAGAGGCGAAGAAAATTTATAATGTCTCAATAGAAACAAAGAATCATTTTTTGTGACTTCTTTATTAGATAAACCTGATCCATTCTATGTTTCCCTCTATATAGTTGGTTGCAAGATAAGTAATTATATTATTGATTCTAGTGCATCCAATAATATTATTCCTTAAAAGATGGGTCATGCTCTAGGTATCTCTCTAAGAAAATCACCACGAAGAGTGTATTCTATGGAGGCAAAACAAGTTCTGCTAGTTGGTCAAATCAAAGATGCTTAAGTAGCTCTTGCGACACATCTAGAAAAGAGGTTAAAATTGAATATCTTAGTCATAATTATTCTAGCTAGTTATGGGATGCTATTGAGTAGAAGTTTTTGTAGAGATCTTGGAGGTGAAATCTAGATGGACATGCCTCATGACTTGATTCCAATTGGGCATAAAAAGGTCAAATTCAATCTCGAGCCTCAAGCCAAATACATGATCTTGAAATCTAATGACGTAAGGGCCAAAATATTATATGTTGATACTAGAAATGGAGCATATTGTTATAATATAAAGTCCACTAATATAATTAGGGGGAAGGGGGTGAATTAGTTTTCGAACTATTATCAAAATTATCAACCTTATAAATCCTTAACCATATGAGCAATATAATTAACAAACATAACAAGATACTCATACAAAATAACACTAGATATGTTAAGTAGGGAAATCTTTGATTAGAGGGAAAATCTTGGTGTGTTTGGTACGCAAAAAATAATGCACTAATATAAATATTCCTCGTTAGAGGATGGACCCTATTAGGAGTCTATGAAATAGTTTCAGTACATATCAATCCTATTAGGAGATTTTGAATCCTTGTTAGGAGATTCCAAACCTGTTAGGAGTTGTGCCAACCCTATTAGGAGTTGTTGAAGGTAGATGGACCCATTGTCCAAACAACTTTAGCATAAATACCAATGAACCCACTATCCAAATGATCTCTATATTATTTCTTGTAGAATAATAGAATTAAACTATACTTTTACTTCCTCTTCCTATATCTTGTCAACCATACTTCTTCTCCTTTTGATCTTGATACCAGGTCACAAACTTTGCATCCAATAATCCCTTGGATTTCTCACTCACATTTATCAAATACTCTACTCTTGTTCGTACACTTCACACTTAATACTTATCTCAAACAATGAAAACATTTTTACTTTATACCATGTTAAAACTATTCCTTGAGTTAGCCTTGACACTTTCCCAATTAATTATAATAGGACCACATTAAGATAATTAATTATTTTTTAATCACATAGCACTATTAGGTCACAATATTTAAAACTTTTGACATGTGCTACTCTAGACTTTTTGCACTCACTGACGTCACCATTAGGTTGTTTTTTGTCACTCTATGACTTCACATATCATGATTCCATCTCTATTAGGAGATACAGTCCATTCATCACAAACTTCTTATTGGGTACTCTATCTCTTTACTGCTCTCTGTAATTCATGCATATCTTGTTATATTTTTAACTGACTTGATGCAAAATTAACCTCATCATTAGGATATAGTGTAGAAAATATCCTTAACCATGCATCACTTTAACATCAGACCTCTATCCATATAACCTCAATCTATGTTTTCTACTCTGGCAATCTTCACATAAACCATGCTATGTTATCATCAATGGCAAACACAATCATGAATGCAACATATCAATTATGGTACCAATCTTCACATGCTCTGGAAATTCTTAGGATACTCCCCCAATAGAATACCATCAATAGTCATGCTAACAATTTCCCCCTTTGGTATTAATGGCAACATAGATGAAAAATATCTAAGTTCCAAGAATACCAAAATAATACTTTGTTGTTGTACTCATCTTTTAAAATAGTCTTCATCAATCAAATCCAAAATCCTCTAGAACACTACTTTGTTCTACATCTTTTAGGATTGGCATTAGTTTTTCACACACTAAACAACTCTCAGTTTCTCCCCCATTCAATATTACTCCCTATTGACATCAACAATATTTTTTCTTATACATAGGAGATTTCAATATCTTCACCATACATTAATCTTTCCCAAATTAGAGGATCATCTCCACCATACATGGTTCTTCTCTATGAAATCTCTCCCCCATAATACTAAGGATATTTTTTTCTATTCTCTCCCCCATTCATACTTAGGAAATATTTTTTTATACATGCTTATCTCCCCCATTGACATCAATGACAAAGGCTTCATTATGCCAATCATCTTCTCTAAGTCTTCAACTAGCTTGAGTTACCAAAGACACTATTGAAGACCATCTACCAAGAGTCCTTGATGATTCATCTTATCTTACATACTTCCCCATATAGGAAGCATCAACATTTAGTCTAGTCAAACAATAGTGCTCTATACCACTAGACTGATGCAATTTCTACATCATCCACTTAGAAGTAGGTAGGGGCTCAACCCCAAGCATACCTCTCAAGTACTCAAATGTATATTTAGGCAATGGCTTCATTAAGATATCTGGAATCTAATCTTTAGTAATCAAATACTCCAATATGTTTTCTTTCTCTACAAGTTTATCACTCAAAAAATGAGACTTAATAGATATATGCTTAGTCTAGGATTGTAATACAATATTCTTATCTTACACATTGAACTTGTGTTATCACAATGTATGATAATGGGATCTAAAAAATCTATTCCAATATCCTTTAGCATCTACTTCATTAACATGACTTGATAACAATTATTTGTTGCTTCTATGCACTCTACTTTAGTTGTACTCTATGAAATGCAATCTTTTTTCTTGCTCAACCAAGAAACCAATCTTCCTTCAAGTAAAAATGTTTCACCACTGGTGCTTTTCTTTCATCCATACTGCTTGGCCAATTCACATCAGTACAAACACAAAAAGTGAAATCACTTGATCTCTCATACCATAATCCATAATCCATAATCAAATGTACCCTTCAAATATCTAAATATACTCTTTAATTTTGCATAATGATACTCTTGAGGATCAACTTGAAACTTAGCTACAACCCCAACTATATTTTCTATATTATTTTTGGTGTGATTAAGATATCGTAGACCTCAAATCATTGATCTATACTTCTTGTGCTCAACTTCAAGTGTCTCATCTTTTCTAGATAACTTGTGACCAGTTAGCATTAGTGTACCACCATGCTTACAATCTTTGAAGCCAAATATTTTCAACAAGTCTTTCAAATACTTAGTTTGTGATATAAAAATACCATCTCTATTTTGTACAATCTATAAACATAAGAAAATATTCATGTTAGAAATTATGCTCATGTCAAATTCATTCTTCATTTCTTCAACAAACTTATCATTTGCTTCATCATTGCCTCCAAAGATTATTTCATCAATAGATATCATTATTATCAGCAAACTATTCTCAATTTCTTTCAAATATAAGTTACTATTGTTGGTATCTAGATAAATATTAGTGTTTATTAGTGTCAAACACTTAGTTATTTAGAAGTCAAAGTCAAATGGTCATCACTGGGACCAAGCAACTCCATATAGACCAAGTCATGCACATAAGCAAGTATGTGTCGAGCTCCATAGGAGTCGAATAAGTATATAGTCACCATTCATATTCTATATGAGCCAACCTCAACAAAAATTGAGCAAGTTTCAAGCATACAAGTGCTGAGTTACATAGTGCATGCCAAGCACAATACAAACCAAGCAAAAGAAATGCCAAGCATTAGAAAATAGTAAAGGTTGAGCAATGCATAGTTTAATAGAAGTCAGGAATGGAATAGATTTTGAGCTAAACATTTTCAACTCAACATGGAAGGAATATTTAATGTTTTTAGAGGTTGTTACAAAGATTTTTTCATGTTAACTATGTGGATCATAGATCTCTATGTGATGTAATCAACAATTTAGGTGAAGAGGAAAAATATGGATGCTTCTAGAAAACTCTTTACATAACTATTTAAATAGAGATCTTAACCTAGATCATATGGTGATGGTGATATGATATGAATATGTTATGAAGATGAGACAAAGAGCTTGTGCACACAAGGAACATTATTGAAATAAGTGAAGTGATGGATTGAGATCATATCAGAAGCAACTGAAGGGTTCTCTTGTCACTTAATACAACAAGTGACCTAAATAAAAGCAGGAAAGGGGAAGACAAGTATTATCATATCAGAGGAGAGGATTAGTTAGCATGGAGAAGAATTGAAATCATTTGATAGAGCATACCAAGAGTCAAGTACTAAATTAGTTCTAGTCAACTTGAATCAAGGTAAATCTCTTAATAGAGTGGTCTTAACATATCTTTGTAAATCTCCTAATAGAGTCCTTTGTTGTAAATGTTAAATCCTCTAACAAGGTGATACCTAGCAATCTCTTAAGATTTTAACATGGTAGACACCTCACGGGGTAGATCATATATTATTATTAAAAATTGTAACCATAATAGGTTAACTTTATTACTATAGTAGTGAAGATTTGTGGGTGTCATCCCTACCCCAATTTTACCTTTACCTTGAAGGGTTTTTATGTAACAAATATTGTGTTTATTTGCATGCATGTGATAGATCAGTTTATATGTTTTTGCAAGATTGTCATTACAAGTTTTACATGCATAAGTTAATTGGTGAATGTGTGAAATAATTGATGAAAATTACAAGTGCTTAAGATTTTGATTCACCCCCCTCTCAATATCTTGTCTATCCTATGTATAACTCCACCAATCAACAATTGGTATCAAAGCATTAGTTCTCTAAGAGAAGCTCAATCACTTGTAGATTAGATCTTGGAGATGGAGGATTTTGATCTAGACAAGGTTATTGAGAATCAATTGATTGACATCCAACTCATGCTATAAAAACTTGAGAAAGCAAGACAAGATTTGAATGAATCCCTTAAAAAGAGAAAAGAAATTGCTATCTAGATAAAACAAATTTCCTATGAAGAAGGTGTGAGTGAAGGACTATTTGAATTAATGAATCTAAATAAAAAATCATCTGCATATCTACTTGAAAAGAAAAGAAAAGAAATCCTAAATGAAGAAATAAGATGACTGAAAAGAGAACAAACCTAATTAGTAAGACTATGTGAGGTGACTGAACAAAAGAAAAAGACTAAAGAAGATAGGACTATGGCTGAAGAAGATAAAAGGGTAATGGCTACTAGACTTGAAGAAATGATATCAAATGTAAAGAAGATCACAAACAATAAACTTGATCTAATGAATCAACTAATGCTTGCAAATTAGGAATTGAATAACAAGGACACAGAAATTGTAAATCTTAAATCATAAAAGGACATATTGAAGAATGAACTAAAAACTAAGAAATATTCTATGGAGAGATTCAACAAACCAAAAGAGGAAATGAAGTACTTTAATTTTTAACATATGAAGTCATCTAGTAGTTCTAATGGGTCAAGACATTCATGCATTGAGAAAGGAGAATCGTCTAGGAATGGAGAGTTGAGGAATGCAAAGTCAAAGGACAAACCAACATGCCATCACTGTAGAAAACTTGGGACCATACTGCAAATGTCTATCAAAGAAAATATGGTATGAAAAATTCTAAACCCAAGTTTATTGGTTACTATTTTTACTTCAAGAAAAAGGGACATTAAATACATGAGTGTAGGTAAAGAATGAGGAATGCATCTGCTACGCCTAGAGTTGAAGGATATTGCTATAATAGTCAAAAGTATGGGCATAGAGAATATAAATGTAGATTACAAAAAAAATTCTACTAGACATATCAGAGGAAGAATTATGCATCTAACAATGTATGTACTAAATAACAGAAGTTTGGACATCTAAGAAATAATTGCAAGACTCAAGTATATTCAACAAATCAGACAAAAGACAAAGATAAAGGAAATGTGTATATTGAGAAAATTAGGAAGGAAATGAATGAAAATTTGAAAAAGAGAGAAAAAGATGGAAATAGTGGAGAAAATGAAGTTGAGGTCACTCAATTCAATGGAGAAGGTGATCATGTCATGTCAAACTAAAAAAGAGAGGTATATATGGAACTATATATTGAATTTATGTATCATACATCAATTCCATACATGTAATGTGCCAAAGTTCATATTTTCATATAAAAAGATGCATAAGAATAGATTTATGAAAGGTTTCCAAAAACCAATAAAAATGTCAATGTTGACTAAGCATTGCAACATTGACCAAGCACTTTAGAAATGAAATGGTAGAGACCAAGTAATATGGAAGAGACCAAGCTATAAAGTAAAGACCTAGTTAAAAGGCATCAATAATGACTAAGATAGTTAGCTTCTGCCTACTTGAGTACACAATATTAATGAAGACCTTAAATCTATCAAAAGAATGTAAATATCAAATTTTAAAGACATTATCTCATACCTTGCGTACAAATTTCAAGAGCACAGAGTCATTTGATGATTTGAGTGACGAGTAAAAGATTTCAAGATATATTTGGATGAGAAGCTTGAGAAAGTAAAGATATAAACTGTATTGAGTAAACTTAGAGAAGAAAGGGCTTCAAACCCTAACAATGAGCATGGCAGCATCATCAACCATTGGAATGAGTCAAGAGTTTAGTAGAATTCAACTGATGAGGTTTGTGTTGTTCTAGATTTCATGATGAAAGGAGATTCAATGGGTGCACTATCTTTGATACTGCCCAAAATTATTATGATACATGATGTTAGAAATTGTTACATGTGTAAAATTAGAGAATTAGGAGACTACAAGTTTAGAGAAGCATATGTTAAGTTGTGTAATGGAGGAATCTTGAAGGATGAATTCAAAGTTGTTGAAATGAAAGGGTTAACTCATGCTTTAGAATTCCTAAGAAATTTCAAGATTGAATGGATTAAAGTTGTTTTAAGAAGAATCCATGATATGAAGTATTGGTTATAGAATGGACTTGTGGATATCATGAAAAAAATGTTTCATAGGGTTATAAGCTATCCAACCCTAGACAAGAATAAAACTATGTGATACTTGAGCTGAGAGGAAATTGAGGCAAACACAGAAGCCAAGTGGAATGGATGTGGTTGTCCATTGGAAATATTTCTAATCCACTA
The DNA here is from genome assembly GCA_028749045.1 of Cupressus sempervirens. Classification (NCBI taxonomy): domain Eukaryota; kingdom Viridiplantae; phylum Streptophyta; class Pinopsida; order Cupressales; family Cupressaceae; genus Cupressus; species Cupressus sempervirens. Next base: position 283,271,464 of record CM053789.1, on the reverse strand, counting down.
ATTGAATTTGCAATGAGTTTAATAGCTCACAAACTCTACCAATCAAGCATATTAAACAGTGTTCCATGTATGGTAGTGGATCAACCATGGAAGATAGTGATGAAAGATCATGAGTATGATCTTTCTAAGTTGTAAAGACTACAACTAGAAAATAATATAACATCTATATGAAAAGAAAATAATTCAATGTATAAGTCTGGATCCCTCATTATATGTATTTTCTTTTATATTCATTTAGGTATTTTTCTGGTATCGGTGATGTTATTTGGGAACAAGAAAAACTAGTTACTAGACAGATTAGTGAATAAATTAATCAATTAGGAGAAAATTTTGAGAATGTTATGGATTCTTGTTTTGAGGAATTTATGAAAAGAATGAAAGTAAGGATGAGGAAACTTGAAGAGTTCATCTTGAGGTATTATAGTGACATATATTTTCTTGTAGATACAGACAACACATTTGTATAGGTAGTAAAGCTGATGAAGGATTGTTACAAAGTTTTGACTATGAAATTGATAGTGATGTAGTAAGTGCAACCATTCTTGCACTATTGAAAGAAGAGATAGACACTGAGGCTGAACCTTTTGAGAAATATGAGGAAGTTAAAGTAAGAATAACTATAAATATCAAGATATCTTCTTAGGAGAAGAAATGAAAGAGAATGATTAAATATCTAGAAGCAAAATTGGGTATACTAGGCACTAAAATAGAACCACTATAGTTAACACAAGGTCTTAGAGAAGATGAAAAAAAGGATAGTGGTGATGAGGAAGAGGAAGAAGAATAATTTGAGAAGGGAAAATCCCTAGGACCATTGTCACTCCACTGAGAAAGAAGGCTCAAGGAACCAAGAAGAACCCAGTAGTGAGACTCCTCTCTCCTCCACTACCAAATAAGCCAAGAACTAGGGCAGCTACTAGTACTGAGAAGAAAACAAGGAAAAGAGTAGAAGAGACTATAGAGCCCAGTGCCTCCAAAACTAAAAGAAGGAGATTGTTCAAAGAACCACCTACGAGATGATCCAAATCTATTGAAGAGGTATGTGCATATCTAAGAAGATCTTCAAGGTTATCTAGATTTAGATTCATAAAGTATGATACATTAGATAATGTTGATAGAAACAAAATTGATGAGGCTATGGTAGAAATGATTTCTAATCATAAGTTGGCCACTAGAAAAATTGAGAATAAAATAACCCAAGACTTACATGATAGTTTGAAGAGAAGATGACAACAAGTAGAAGAAGAAGAGAAAAAAGATAAGAACTAACACATTATTCAGAGTTATGCCTAACCTATCCCAAGAGAAACAAGACACATTTTTGGAGAATTGTAGTAGTAGATTTTTTCCTAAATACAAAATGTTTTTGATATAAGAGAATAAAATGGAAGTTGGACAATAACAAGATGAGTTTCTTTGGAAAATATTTTTTCGGTTATCAACCAAGGGAGTATAGAAAGAAACTATAAACATCAAAGATGATTACAATAGTGGATAAATTCATGTACATCGAGTCCATAAGGTAGCATGTCACTAGTATGCATTGACACCCCTAACACTCTAGATGTCAAGCAATCTAGGCTCAAAGATACAGAGGTAGGAATCAAGGCAAAAGAAAAAAGTGGAGATAGTAAGAATATTTCAATACCTCATATTGAGGAAAATAAAGAAATAAGTAGAGTTGAACTGAGTGTGACTATTTTTGTCTCAAGCACCAATGCACAAGCATGACCTAGTGATGAAACTCCTTCACTAACTCTTAAAGAAGTGTTAAGTAGCAAAACTCCTTTGCCAAGCAAGAGGAGACCAATAAAGGATACTTCACCTAATATTGAAGTTAGTCTAGATGAAATAATTGAGATGCCACAATTGGATTTGGAAAATATAACATTGGAGAAAACAATTTTGCTGCAAGAAGTTCTAGCAAAGAAGAAATGAGAAGAAGAGCTAAGACAAGAGCTTAAGAAAAAGAAAGTACTCTATGATGTTAAGCATATTTTTATTGATTGTTTTGACATTCAAAATTTTGATGAAGTGCCAAGCATCAACCAGCTTGTAAATATAGTTGATCAAGTCAAACCTAGAAATATGGAATCCAATGAAAAATTGATGGATTGGTTTGCAAGAAGATTCAAGAATAAGGTTTTAGACAGAACTTCCATAACCATTGTCAAGCAAAAAGTGCATTTGCAAGAGTGAATAATTGTTATGACATAACTAATTTAGAAGTTATAAGATTTATACAACATTTTATTAGATATGCCAAGATTTACAAATAACATTTAGGCACAAACAAACCAAAGTCAAGATGAGATGAAGAGATCCAAAAATATTATTTCAGAGTCAATAGGATCAAGCATTGATCACTATAATAATTTATTGAATTCTCAAGGCACATTGGTTGAGCTTCAAACAATTGAGTACATTATGAGATGCAAATTAATTTCTATTTAAGAAAAGATGATACCTCATTTGGAGGTCATGTAAAGAGAGATGAAATCAGCCTAGGATCTTATCCAAGAAGATCATAAATTTTTAGTTGCACTGACAATTTAATTTATCTAGTTGCAAGACTAGAGTTGTAGAATCTCATTTTGGAAGTAGCCAAAACCACATGGTATCATGCAATTTCCCTAATCACTCAAGTTCACAAGACATTAATTGAGAAATATGGATTACTTCCACCTGTTCAACCCTAGTAGCAATGTCATAAAGTGTTAAAAAATAAGGGGGAAATATATTTGATAACGGGAATTGGATTTGTTAAAAGGAAACAAGATAGAATTTTTTTTTTATCATATTCATTATTTATTCATTACTCATTGGCATAAGCTATAAGAATTAGGAGGAGAGCTTAGTTTTATTGTTTATTCATTATTCATTGGCACAAGTCATAAGACTTGGGGGAAAGCTCATTATAGTTCATCAAGTTATGTTGTAATGATGTAAATATGACAAAGTGTTTTTCTCCACTAATGTCAATGGGGAAAATTGTTGGTATCTCTCACTATTGTTGTCTATTAGTGTCATTTACACTTATTTATTTATAAGGCAAAGCCAAATGGTCATCACTATGAATGAGCTACTCTATATAAGCTGATTCATGCACATAATAAAGTATGTACTTAGCTTTATAGGAGTTGAGTAAGTGTATAGTCACCAAGCAGTTTCTATACAAGCTGAGATCAACAATGACCACATAATTTTAAAGCATATAAGTGCTGAGTTATATAGTGTGTTCCAAGAATAATATAAACCAATAAATAATAATATCATGCATCAAACAATAGTAAATGTCGAGCAATGTAGAGTTTCAATAAAACTCAGGAATGGAACAGATTTTGAGATAAAACATTTTCAAGCCAACATAGAAGGAATATTTAATGTTGGTAGAGGTTGTTAGATTTTTTCATGATGATGATGGTGTGAATCACAAATCTCTATGTGATGTAATCAATTATTTAGATTGAGAGGCAAAATATGGATGTTTCTAGAAAACTTTAAAAAACTCTTTAAATCTACTTGTGAAGATATTAACCTAGATCATATGGTCATGGCGATATGATATGGATATGTTATGAAGATGAGACAAAGAGTTTGTGAACAAGGAGTATTGTGCAAATAAGTGAAGTGAAGGATTGAGATTAGATCAGAAGTAAGTGAAGGGTTATGTTATCACTCAATAGAGAAAGTGATGAAAATCAAAGTAGTGAAGGGGAAGAAAAGTACTATCATATTAGAGGAGAGGATCATTTAGCATGGATAAGACTCAAATTTAGCTTAGAGAGAATATTGAGAGCTAGGTACTGAATTAGTTCTAGTCAACTTAAATTAGGGTAAATCTCCTAATAGAGTGGTCGTAATAGATCTTTATAGATCTCCTTTAATAGAGTCCTTACTTTGTTGTACTTGTGTTAAATCCTCTAACAAGGTGAGATGTAGTAGTCTCTTAAGCTTTTAATAGGGGAAGACCCCTCATAGGTTAGATCATATATTATGATGAAACATTATAACCATAATAGGTTAACTTTATTACTACAATAGTGAAGATTAGTGGGTATCATCCCCACCCCAGTTTTACCTTCACCTTGGAGGGTTTCTAGATAAAAAATATTGTGTTTAGTTTTATGCATGTGATAGATTGTTTTATAAATTTTAGAAATATTATCATTTCAATTTTTACATGCATAAGTTAATTGGTGAATGTGTAAAAGAATTGGTGAAAAGTATAGGTGCTTAAGATTTTGATTCACCCCCCCCCCCCCCCCCATTAGTATCTTTCTTGTTTATCCTATTTATAAATCCATCAATCAACAACTATGTATCATACCTTTAGGAAATCCAAGTTTTGTCAAATACTTATCCAAACTTGCATACCAAGCTCTATGTACTTTGTTTAGACCATACAATTCTTTCTTTAATTGACATTACATGTCTCTTTCTTCTATCAAAGGAAATCCTTTAGGCACCCTTTCATCCCTTTCAAGATGTCAATCCTCCATGTCTTATATCTCTCCCACCTCCTAAGTAGGATGAAGATAATACTTCCTGTACTTAAATTGATCTTATTAAACATTATGAGAAAATCACTACACCTATTCTATCCAAATAAACTTGTGAAGATCAAAGCATCCCCTCTTGTTCTACTTCTTCATATCTAATATAAAACTATTCTCAAGCTTCAAATGCTCCTATAAAATCTACTCATGAGTCTATTTATGGCCTTAGTCATGTTGCTTCCTCTAAAGATGTTGATAAAACCACAACTTATCTATTCACATCTTCTAAATCTATCCTTGGTCCTTATCCATCTAAGATAAATCCTTCAAACCATTCATCCATATTAGGGCTTTATGCTCCTCTATATCCTACTTCCTCTCCTATCTTTTCACCTAGCTCTCATATTGTACCTAAATAACAAAAAAGACACTCATCCTTGACAAATCTTCATTCATCTATCCATATGAGCTAGCTCAATATCTTCCTTATTTTTCCACAAAGCCTAATTGTTTTTGAAGTAATCACAATGATAAAATTAAGAATTAAAAAAAGCATTTACAAATGAAGATAATGATGCCCCATCTAATCAAAATGTGAATACAAGGAAAGAAGAACTACTCGAGAGACCACAAAGGTCCACTGACCAATGCTTGAAATTAAAGAAAATATGGGTTCCTAAATTGATCACTAAAGAAATGTGTTCTAAAGAATCCAAAGGAAAATAAAACTCTTAAATCTCTATGGATTTCAAAGTATCTTTTGAAAGACTTAAATATTGAAAACAAATCAAATTTGACATTCAAGATTCAAAAGGCTTTCACTCCATCTTCATTTAAATATCTTCCTACAAAGATTTCAAAACCTTTCACTCCACCTTTCTCCAACATTACTCTGCTACATCATATGTCTAAACTTCAAACTATTTCCTCCATGCTCCCTTCATCACTTCACCATCATTCAAGGTGTCTGTTGGCGTTGATCTTTCCCATTTTCTCACCTACTTTTCCAATCCTTTTAATCTTCAACTTACTTTCTATCCATGCTATCCTTCCACGACATGAACTCCTATCCTCCATATGATTTTTCTACTACCCTATATCTTCCATTACCCCATCAACACCTTTAAGAAAACCTTTTAGTGGCCTTGGATTATCATTAATTATCTTTCCTCTAGGAGCATTATCCAAGTTGAAAATGCTTGAATTTTTTCTTTAAAAAAAGGAAAAATAATAATGAAAATGTGCCTCATTGAAAACCTAGTAATAGGCACCTTGGTAGAAAAAGTAAAGAAAAATAAATTCATTCTTGAAAATAACTTCTAGTGGCACCTTGAATAAGTACTATGCTGAAAACCTATAAAATAGGTGTCATACATAATTCTTCCATCATCCATGTTTTTCCTCTTTTACCTTTGATCTTGACAATGTTGACACCTATTTTATAGGTTTTCATGGGGCTCTTGACATGTCCACTCTTTTGGGATATATGCTTTCATGACATCAAATCATTATTCTATATTCTATCTTTCTTATTGGATTTCACTACTTATCCCATATGTTATCTCACTTGTTCACTTCTATTTCTTATCCTATACTCTATCTCGCTTATTTTCTTCCACTTCTTATCCTATATGATATCTCACTTATTGGCTTTAATTTCTTATCCTACATGCTATCTCCTTTCTTGCTTTGTCCAAAATTTTCTTCATATGGCTATCTTTCCCTATCTTGGGTACTCTTGAGGACTTAGTCCTTGAGGATCAAATTCACTTGCTTCTTTCATCCTTTCTTATTCATCTCATCTACCCTGCTCAACATTAGAACAAAATATGTGATATTTCTTACGAGCTAGTTAATCCTGCCAAGTGGTGAAGACTTGGAAACAAGCGCTATTAGAGACCCTGCAGCTATGTCTATATTAGTATATTTCTTTGCACTCATGAACCATCCATTTCACATTTTTCTTTTTCTTTCCTAGCTTATAACTCACTCTTTCATATAGGTCTAGTGGGTACAACCTACTTATGCTTTCTAGGGTCTCTTTATTGTGTAAGTGTTTCTTTAGTACTTGTTAAAGATTTTTTTTCAAAACTTCCCTCGATATAAAGTTTTTTTAAAAACTTATCAAATATATTTCTATAGTCTAGGACATTAATAAACTTATTATAAGAAGATTCAAGTTCTATAAAATGGTCATGTGACTTACACACATACTTAAACCTTAAACTCAACTGAGACATGTTAGCTTTATTTTTCTTTGTGTTTTGTCTATGATGGTTTCTTTATTGAGTGTTCCCTCCTTAATAGTGTGTCAAAGATTTCATGAACTAGAAGACTAGGGGCATGAGATATGTTTCTTTGGTTTTCTTCTCATGGGTGTACTTTGTCGATCTTAGTTGTCTTGAGCATTTTTCTTATTTTACTTGACACTTAGGATCTACATAGCTATTTCATTAAATATCTTTTTGCAAGTGCATGCTTATGGCCATCTCCAAATTTTGTCTGTCGATGGGAGCATAATCTTTCTACATTAAACATAGAGAATCTAACTACACCAGTAGCCTTGACCTATATGTCTTTGATGCATATGTTGGGTTCCCACATTCCAATTTGATATAGGTCATATTTGTATCTTCATGGTTATATAGTGATGATTGTATGATATTTCAATGTCCCTAATAAGATTTGATGATAAAACTAGGACCTACCTACATAACCCATGCAATTCAACCTTTTCATACTAGCTTCCATTTTTAGGGTTTATTCTACCTTAGCATTGCATTTTGAGTGTTGAGAGAGATCTCTTTGTCTTTTATGGACATATCAACTAATCATGCTCCCCTATTTTTTTTCTTCTTGATTATGTCTTTCACTCTTCATCACTCTTTTCAAATTAACATTTCTTTAATTCCTTTCATCAAAAGGATTAATCCTTTCATCACATCCACCTACCCTTTTGGATCCCTTATATACTCTTTTGATCACTTTTTGACCTAATCTTTAGACTCTTTGGATTTGAAAAATATTACACTTCTACCTAATTTTGATGTCCTACATCCATTTTTGGGATCAAAATCAAAATCTAGATTTATCTTCATGGTAAAAATCACATTTTAAAATTCCTCCTTCTATGCAGTTACCTAGCCTTCTAAGACTTAATCTTTGAATCTTGCTAGAGCATCATCATTTCTTCATGTTTCCATAATTTCTACTCTCTTCCACTCTTATTACTCACTCCATTTCATTTCATGTCAATTTTCATCTCACATTGACCTAATTCTGATGCTTTATCCTCTTGGTCAAACTTTGTTACACTAGGGCATATGTTCATTTTGTAGTGATCATTCTTTGGTCTTAATCACTTATCTATCATCTTGGACTTTTCTCTATATTTATTTGATCAAATCTACCTCATTTTTATATCTCCTCCATCTCATTTTTATTTTGATCTAGAGGGGAAAAGAATATTCTATGATTACTACAAATTTTCTTTTTCTACAGCTATCTATTTGTTCTTTATCTATCTCCTTGCTTTTCTGACATAGTACTGCTCATCTCAGGTATTGATATTCTCTCTCTTTCCTAGTGTTTAATTATATTGTTAACAGTCTATGCATTTCAAATTTTCCATCTTTATGAGTTTCATTCTTCAAATTCATCTCTCTCTCTCTCTCTCTCTCTCTCTCTCTCTCTCTCTCTCTCTCTCTCTCTCTCTCTCTCTCTCTCTCTCTCTCTCTCTACTTAGCTTCTTCATTCTTTGGAATTATGTGGTCCCATATTGAGTACACATTAGTCAAAGATGGATAAATATAATCACCCAAAAATGGTTATCTAGACTATGAACCCCCTTTCTAGAATTTTCTACATAATTTATTCATTTTTTGTTCTTGGTCAAATTTCTTAAAATTTATTTATTTGATTATAACCTATGTTTTGACCACTATATGCTAAGTTCCTAGTTAATCAAAAGAACTTTATTCCTTTTAATTAAATAAAGCTCACAAAATTACCTTATCCTGATTTTGCACATGTAAATCATTATTCCTATTTTAAAAATAATAGAAAAGGATTTTTTTCTCACATGAGGTGCACACTTTCTAAGGTTAGAGGAATCTTCATTCTTCTCCACACATTCCTTTTCCTCTCAAAAGTCAGTTGTTTTTTCTTATTGATTTAGATGCTTGTGCACATTGATAACTCAAAATGCATTCACCTCCCTTTATTATGCCTCATTTTTCTCTTAATCCCTACCATCCATTCATATTTAAAAGGGAGGACTCTCTCCTCCTTCTCATAACTTCATTATTTTCTACTAATTTTATGCTAGAGGATTTTTAGGTTCTTTTGGAGCTTTTTGAGGACTTGGATTATTTCCATTCTCATAATTTGATATCCATTCTAGTTTCTTCATACTTGAATTATGGAAGTTTACTTGAGATTTCCTTGTGTACTTTAGAATAGCTCATATAGCTTGAGTAGGAAATCTTGTATCACTCTTATTTTGTTAGTTTAGCTTGCATTTGCATCTCTAATTTAGATTTCTTTTGCATTGGATACCCATTTGATGATTCTTTGATATTGGCACTCATTACCTCCACTCTTTGAATCTCTCATTCTATGGTGCACCTTGGAAGGGTTCAATAGCTTTGGTTCATTTGAGAACCACCATTTCATTATTTATACCATTGCACAATATAGAAAGAGAGATCTATGTTTCCATTCAAGGTTCCTAATCAATAGGATCCCTTGGATAGATTGTATTAGAGAAGTGCGACACATTTTATATACACAGCGACCAAATTGACTAAGTGGATCAAATTATGTTACAAATTTGTCTTCTTCTGCTTCATCAAGGGTAGGTTCAATTTCAAAGTGTTGATGAGGGTAAGTTAATTCATCAAAGTCAATCAAAGGATGGCTTCATTGACCAATCTGATACCTAGTAGTAACCAACATGAAATATATTGTATTCAACTAATGAGATAGAGCAAGATGACTTGATGCCCAAACATAGAAGTATTCAATTGTCAAGGATAGAGAGTGATAGAATATCAAACTGACTTGTCAAGAAAAGTGTCCAAGTGGTGGTTAAGTACCCTATGTTAGACACTTGCAACTTGAGTCAAGAGATAAGTAAATAGATAAATAGTTAGACAACAAGATAAGTAAAGACAAGTGAACAACTCTCCTTATCAAGAGTGTAACAAAAAAGACCAGGTGATATTTCTCAGCCTAAATAGTACTTAACATAAAAAATTTAGACCATGAAACTACAATGGATATGGTATAGACTCCCTATATCAGCTAAGAAAAAGGTTGAAGTACAACCAAGTTCTGTAATTGGGAAAAATAGTTTAGGAAGCCAGGTGATAGAAGGACAACATGAAATTGTATACAATACTTCTGAAAAGGTAGAATGATAGCTTAGTGTAGAATGATATTCTAGAAAGTGTCATTGAATAGACAATAGGATAGCACTATGACATACCTTATGAAGTAGTATGACACTTTTCCAAGTCTTATGATATTTCTAACTAGTGTAGTACAATAATTTACCAATAAAAGATAGATTGTGATTACTTTATACTCAAGTGACTTAGTGTGACTAATTTTTTGACCAAGGGCTCTAAATTGAAAGTTGTAGAAATGTTTTATTCTAGTTTTGACAACAAAATAGTTTTTTACCTATTAGAGTAAATAATTAATAATTATTTATTTATTCTATTTACTTAAGCTTACTTAGGTTAATGCATTTATTTAATATTTAGTATTTAATGCATGTAGTGATAAGTTGTTGACAACACAGGAGTTTGTTCCCTTCTAGTATGTTCCACCTTTTTGTGGAAGTGTGCTCGATTGTCAACCTTATCTTCTACCTCCTTCTAGCTTGTTCTACAAGCTTCCATGAGGCCTTTATATTTGGACTCTCTCTCATTGTATCTCAAAATTCATCACATTCCATTTCATTGTAAATACAATTTCATTGTTTTCCATTATGTTCTCTCTCATGTCCATTTAGAGTTTTTCCCAAGCTCCACCTATTCCTTCTTGGTTTCCCTTTGACACATTATTTTGCATGCAGGTGATCTTGGCGAGCTATGGAGTTTGATTTCATCAACTCCTACATTAACAATAACTTTTTATAAGTAATTGTAATAGAAACATAAATCTTCAAATAGTTGAACAAGGGACAAAGAAAATTGCGAATGGGTCAAAGCACAAACCTGTGTCACCCTTTCGTGACGGAGAAGGCTAACAAAGTACAAGTGTTCACCTTCAATGATATAAAACTAGTATTATTATTTAGAATTTGAAAATGAAGTAAACTAATGAAATGTGTAGAAATTCATCAAGTTTATGATTATAATTTTTAACAATTATTTGGATTAAGAATTAATATATTTTTATAATTTTTATAGAAAAAAATTTAGTTGCTAAAAAATGCTGAAAATTAGGGGTCTAGTTCTCACCACAACACTATATTTAAAGAAACTTATATCCCTTTGATCTCAGACTATGTTATAGATAGCATATATATCTAGAACATTCAAAAATAAAAATTGTCTTTAGATTTATATTTTCACTTGTATAATCATTCAAAGTTCAATTCACCTAAAATTGATAGTTTTTATCTCCCACCACATTTTTCAAAATAAATCTATTCTAACCAGAATAAAAATTATACATTCTAGAAAAGGACTCTCTCTTCTATAATGTCATATAAGTTTTAAATTTTTATGATATGATTTACTATTTTTTCTTTCTCAAAATTGACATATTTTTTATTGTTAAAATATATGCTTGTAGATTTTTTTAATTATAATATACTATATCTAATTAAAATACTATAAACACTATATGAGAATATTCTTGACTTTGGGTTCTATATGTGTTTCTAAGTTATTAAAAATATATCATAAAAAATTGTAAGAGTTATTAAAACATCTATTTTCTGAAATAATTATATTTATTTAGTAATTGGATTAAAACTAGCATAAAACATTAATTTAATAGACATTTCCATTTGGAAAAGTGTGATACCATATATAAATTGGATAGAATGAACTTATCTAGATCATATCTTTGAAAAAAATTGATTTTTAGATAGAAATACTCAAATTTGGTCATTCTGATTAGTCTACCTAAAAGGTGGCCTAGCTTTTTACTTTTACTCCAATATAATATTTTGTGAGGTTTGAAAAGTAAAACCCTATGAAACTACCAATTGTGTATATTCAAAATATTTTCACTTGCCTACACATTAAAAAAAATAAGAAGAAAGACCTATCTAAGGTCATGGCTCAATACTCAATAGCTTTGCTCACAACTTGATGCTCCCTTTCCTCACACAAAGTTGTTGCTGAAACTAGATATTACCTTAGTTGTAGATGGATTAGCCACATCTAAAGGAACACATATGTTGACTATAAATCTTGGGGTCATCTTAGTAGTCCACTAGGATCAATCCTTGCACCAAGGTATTGAGCGAAAAAATAGGGTAGCTTCTAGGCTATGGTTCTTAGTAGGGATTCCATTCACAAAACTTGTCTTCATTCTAATATGAGACAAAGGACTTGTAACCACAAGAGTACCTTAATTATATTCATCCAATTATTTTATCATGGTCATTAATCCATAGTATTTTCACCAAATGAATCAAGTGTTATGTCTCACAAGGTTTTCACCTTTGTCTAGTGCCTTATGATTATAGTGGGTTAGATAGATGAGTTTTTCTTGTTCCAACATGGGTCATTCCTATTGGTATCTTTCCTCAAAACAAAGGCCCTCTAAAGTAACTAAACTCACTAGGATATGTAAACACAAATTGAATCCACAAAAGATGAAAGAGAATTGCAAGGTCCTCAAAGAGGAGGTAAGGTCACAACTCTCAAACTACAAATGCTTATTCAAGACACACAAAGAAACTCAATTATGATTAGTAAAGATTGAAATATTGAAATATCCCACTCACTTTCAATGACTCAATGAAGTGTCAAGATTTATTATTTTCCACAAGGGAAAAGATCAGACTCTCCTATCAACAATGAATCCATACTTGTGAGTTTTATGTGCCTATGAAATTAAAAAGCTAGTATAAGAAAGAAAAAGATAATGAAATGAAGATAAAATAAAAATATTTTATTTTAGTGCTTGGGTAGCCCTCAAAACAAGTGTTAGTAGCCATTTTGCAAATTTTTCTTTTGCTATAGTAAGTAAGTGCCTACAAAATCACAAGGTTAGGCCATTAAGTAATTATGAAAAATTAAAATAAACCCTACAAAACCAATGTTAGAGACTGTAAGAAGACCAAGAAATCAAGCATGAAAGCTTTGAAATGCAACCTAGAAACCTAAACTTGGGATTATGCAAGAAGGTTAATTTGGGTGATAGTTCAGAAAATAGTAGAATATTGTATGATATACACTAGTAAAGAAGTATGATATACCAGTCCAGAATGATAGAGGGCATCAAACCAGTATGCTAGACTACACAGAGCTAATACAATATTTTAGAAAGAAGCTTGATATGATATTCTAGAACTAGCAATGTATCTTACTATAGTACTACAAAGTATTGCACTAGAATTTTGATAAGTGTTATAAGATATCTCTTCCTAAAAAATAAAACCAAAACCTACAACAACAAAATCTTGACAAAAATAAGAAAGATGGAGCTAAACCCTTGAGTCTAGCACTATGGTGGTCATAAAATATGTATTCTTAAAAGGTGGGCACACTTCTATATACCATTATAATTGAGAGAATCCATGATAAAGAGCATCCCAAGAGAAAGTCTATTTCATTCTATCTATGACATGAAAGGATTCAAGATAGTATAGTGGATCTCAAATAAACCTAGTTAAGCAACCCTTGCAAGCTACACTATAGAACAAAATATTCAAAGGAGTAGAGGAAAGAGTGCTAATATCCAAGAATTACAAGTATGAAATGCAAGATGAAAGATTAAGCTCACAAGAATGAAAGAGTTACAAAAATCCTATTTAAACCATGTGAGTTATGCTAATGCATAAAGGAAATCTAAGCTAAGAATTAAAGTGAGCTATAATAAAACTAAATCAAAGTGAGTATAAATCTGCTCAAGAGTGTTAGTAAACAAAATGACAAAATAAAAATAGAGTTCAAGAATGAGATATGAGAGAGTGAGGATAGAGCCTCCTTTAAAAGAGGAATGGATGGTAGAGAATAAGAGGGAAAATCTACAATGGAGTTCATCAATCTCAAGTTGACTTTGTACACAAGAATCTTCAAGGGGGGGAATCAATGATAGTGTTTAAGTTTCAAAAGATGTGTGGAGGAGAAAGGATATTCCACCCATCTTGAAAAGTGTGCCCTTGCATGTGTAGACAAAATACTTTTCCTTAACCTTTAAAATAGGAATAATTCTATATATGCGAACATTTAAGATAAGAGGGACTTTGGAACTTTTATTTAATTAATAGGGGACATGATTTTTGTAATTAACCAGGAACTTAGGAGAAGGTGAACTTAGATATAAAGCATTTAAAATTAAATTGGGATTTTGTCAAAGATGATAGATAAAAGAGATTTAGTCTAACATTTGGGAATTTAGAAATATAAAAAGGGGCATCATAGTTTACTAGACCATTTTTGGATGATTATAATGGTCCCTTGAATGATAAGAAACATGTTGTTGTCAAACCATTGAGTCACTCAAATGGAAGGAAACATAAGGATAACACTAGATTGAAATACTCTAATGCTAATGTACAACCTATTTTTGATCCATCTCTTGATAATTCTAGTGACAATGAGGTATTGGAAACTATAATTGGAACAATTTTATATTGTCATTAATGTCAAATATATTGGTGAGATAGTTTTCTATCTTATCTAAGTGTTATATCTATTTGATTGATGAAGAGGATTTGAGAAATTATTCATAATAAAAGAATCTAGAGGATATGTTGAGTTATAAAGAGGAAACTACAATTGGACATTTGATTAGTTGGACTTTTAAAAAGATAAAGTGATTGTTTTAATCATGTTGCAAGTGGAGAAAATGATAATGTTCAAGTCTTGAATGTATGAACAAAGATAGATCAAATGCATATGCTTGACTAAGAAAAAAAGTAGAAAAAATAAAGAATTGTGATGAACATGTCGAGTGATGCTAGTGTCAACTGAGTCATAGTAAGCATAAAAAAAAATTAGTGTTGACCAAACATTTGTATCAATCAAGTGACAGTGTATGTGCTAAACAAGAATTTTATAGAGATTGAGTGTTAGAACAAAGTGTTGGCCGAAAAACAAAATTTTAACTATTTTTTAGGAATCATGAGTTTCATCCAGCCAAGTTGATTTCTTGGGATATCAAAAGTGTGTTGAAGATATAGATTGATGAATTGGATCATTTAATTATAGGTAAGGATTAGGTAAATGACTTAAGAGATGGAGTTCAAGAGAAGTTTTTAGAAAAGAAGAGATAAAAATAATGGCGATAAGATTCATTGTATTTGATGGATCAAATCGTAAACCCTAGGATCTATGATGGTGAACTTAAGTGGAAAAAGATCAAAAATACATATTTAAAGAGGTACAAGGATGAACTTTCAATATGGGCAGAGAGGCTATGTGTGTGTAAAGGAATTCTATAGAGTTGGGGCTATTGTTGATGTTATTGACTGATGAACCTAAGTAGAAGGATGAATCAACTTGAGGAGTGAAGTATGATTGCTTGAAGAGTTGCCAACAAAATATGAGATTGAGATGACAATGGAGAATAGATAGTGAATTAGTACATGAGAGTTGAACATAGATTTTTACATGCAAATTGAGTTGTACTTAATAGATCAAAACCCGTTAGTACTTTCTAACCATTGTGATTAATACTTGAAATCCTTTAATCAAATTTAACCTAGTTTAGTCATATGCAAATCCTTTAACAAGGTTACATATAAAGTGTGTATTGTAGTAACCTTTAACAAGGTTAGCTCCTAACATAGCTCACTTCAGAAGAGTGAAAAGTGTAAATTGGTGATATGTTGCTGGTTGGTTTTTCCAAATTGGGTTTCCACATTAAATCTTAATCTCAAACTTGTGTGGGTGTTATTATGATGTTTTACTAATTAATTTTCATATTTAGAAAGTCTATTATTTTAGAACATTGGATAGCTAGTTAATGTTACTAAAAGTCTACAGTAGAGACCAAGCAATATAATGACGAGATCTAAAGTTGTTTATGTATTTGGGTAAAAGCACAAACCTGTGTCGCCTTTTATAAAGAAAAGTGATATCAGAATGTGACAGTTCAACATTAATGACAAAAAAAATGGTATTTGCATTTAAAATATGAAGATGATGTAAACTGATGAAATGTGTACAATTGTATGAATTTTATGCCTATAATTTTTATTATTTTTCTGACTAAGAATTTATTCATTTTATTTTATTTTGAAGTCCCTTTTTTAACTGTAAAAAATATAGGATGTAGTTCCCGTCAAACAAGTATGTGCAAATCATCTTTTTTTGTTATGATTTGAAAATATTTTATAGATGACATGTATAGCTAGTGCACAAAAAAAGAAATAATTATTTTTGATGTATATTTTCTTTGTTATAAGTACTCAAGTTTGACTTTGTCAGAATCCAACAATTTTTTCCTCCCGTCAAAACTTCCCTATCAAATCTATACCCTCTTGAAAAAAAATTACATATTCATGAAGAGGATTCTCTCCTCTAGTGATAAATATATATATATATATATATATATATATATATATATATATATATATATATATATATATTTTTGATATGATTTACTATTTATTTTTATTTTTTGAGAGAGCATCTTCTAAAATGTTGAAATATCGACTTATAATATTTTTAGATTATAGCATATTATAACTAATCAAAACACTCAAAAATTTATATAATGATGATATTGAATATAAAATCTATAAAAGGCTATTTTTAGTTTTTTTTTTTAAATTGAGTTTTGATAGAGAAATGAGATTTGACCAAAACAGATTTTTGTATCACAAACGGTGACACAGATCTATGCTTTTACCCATTTATTGTTTCAATTGATACATCTAGAACTTGAATTTAATTGATTGACCCCCTCTCAGTTATTCTAAATATTCTAACAATTGGTATTAGATGTTTAGTACATATAGAGAGAAGTTTGAAGGTACTCTAAGCTAGAGAACATGGCGTATAAAAGAGAGGTACCAAATTTGAACAAGGAAAATTTTTACACATCGCAAAAGTTGATGAGGCTACATATAGCTAGTATGGTGATGTTGCATTGAATTTTTTGGACAATGCATATGTGAACATAACAATAGTCCCTCTAACTACTCAATAACTAAAAGAAAAGAAAGAACACAACTAGTCGATGTTGGAGATTGCTTTAGCCCTAAGCTATGTTGATTTTGATAAACTAAAATAGTGAAATAATTCAAAGGAAATGTGGGATAAATTGAAAACCATCTATGGAGGAGATGGTAATATCTCAAGAGTTAAATGAAAAAGTCTGAGAGGTAAGTTTGATGAAATGAGAATCACAGAAGGTGAGAACATTGTGCAATATTGTAAAAGAATCAAAGAGGTTGTCAGCGCTATTAGAGGAAAAAATGAAAAGATTGAAGACTAGAAAATAATCAACAAGGTATTGAGAAATCTACTTCCTATCTATGCTATTAGGGTTTCTATAATACAAGAACTGAGATGTACACTAGGTAATACCCTAACTTTGGAAGGTGTAACTAGTAGGCTTACTACTTTTGAGATGTCTAATTTTGATAATTACACTCCTTCTATTGTTGAACCTTCTTTTAAATCACAACCGATTCTTAGCAAGAAGCAAAGAGGGAAATATGTTAAAAGTGATAGTGGTACTTCTGATGATGAGCTTGTTGAACTTGAAGTACTAATAGCTAGGATATTTGCAAAAGGCAAAGGAAAATATAAAGGTAAAATTTCCATTAAAAAAATTTCATGCAACAACGTTGGTCATATTGCTAATAGGTGTTCTGACAAAGAAGACAATGATGAAAGGAATAAAATCAAGTACAAAGGAAAAAGAGATGACTAAGACTTCAAGAAGAACAAGGACTATAAGGATAAATGTAAGAAATCTTGTTATATTGCTAAAGAAATTGTCCACATGTCTAGATCTAGATACTAAGGTAGTTTATATGGTTGCTCCCTCTGGAAAAAGATATAAAATATTGGCAAATCATTCATTATTTTGAAAAAACAAATTATTTCTTTTAATGAATCTCTCAATTTTTTTATTTTAAAGATTATTTATATTGGTGATTATTTTGGAATCATAATTTTTGTGTATAAAATATTGTCAAATCTCAATAATAATAGAAAGTTAATTAATCATCATGGAATATTACAAATCAATATTGAACCCTTTTTTCCTAATGGAATATTATGAGGATCATGACATTATATTTATATCAATAGTGAAAACTTAATTTTGGGGAAATATCCCTAAAGTAACTAATAATTGTAATAATTATTGGTGAATTAAAAAAATCTAATAATATTTAATGTTTAAGTGAATCAAATCTAATCATGTATTGAATATTGCAATGAATCTTTGAGTTTTTTTTTTTTAATAAAATAAATTATTCGACAATTTTAAATATTTAAGAACTAATTTTTATAAAAATGTGGTGATTTAGGTCACATTAAATCTTAAAATATTAGCCAAATTACTAGACAAAATTTTCTAAAATTAGGCAATTGGCGAATATTAGCAACTAAAAAATACCTTGGTCTTCCTTGAATTTTATCATACTCATTTTAATATCAAAGGAATTATTCCAATTCTTGTTAATTCTAATTGGGTTAAAGTAGGAATAGTGCTTGTTCATACCTTTTCTAGAGTTAGAACTGTAGTGAAACTGTGAAATATTTGATAGATTATTAGATTAAATTTCCCTGTTTAATTTGCTTGTAATTAGGAGTATCTTTCTTTGTTGACATGTTAAATTAGGAAGTTCTTTGTAATGGAGTATTTTTTAAACTAGATTACTTTACATAGTATAAAGAATTCTTGTTATTATTCCTAAATTGTTGAAACTCCAAGGAAGTGTTCAGAAGTCTATTCTAGAGTCAGAATGGAGAATTGGTAAGATCTTTGGAATCTCTGGTAAAGATAGACTAAACTGGGAGAGCATTTGGATTGCTCTAGATAACTTCAAAATACCAAGTCAGACACTATTTTTAGTGTGAAAACCCCACAATCATTGAGTCTTGTCAAATGGTCCTTATAGCTGATAGCCTTGTACACACCTTGGTCAACATTTGAATTTAAACTAAATGATGAAATTTGACAAAGAAATTACATTGCACATCACCAAGCAAATTAGAGGTGGAGAATGTGATGCAATCTACTACATGAACAAGAAATGAGCTAAATTGAGATCTATAAAAGCAAATTGAGTTGTGTTTTGTTAGATCAACCTAGCTATTACTTTCCAACCATTGTGGGAGTCAAATTCCTTTAGTCAAGGTTGACCTAACATTAATTTTTAAATCCTTTAATCAAGGTGGCGTTCTAATTGGATGTTCTAAAGTCCTCTAACATAACCACTCCTAATAGGGTGATTAACTTCTTTAACAAGGTCACACCTAATAGTATATTTTATAATCTTTAACAGGGTTGGCTCTTAATTGAGCTCATTTCAGAAGAGTCAAAAAGTGGTAGTATGTTACTTGGTTTTTTTTCCCAAATTGGGTTTCCACATTAAATCCTAGTGTTATACTTACGTGAATGTTGTTTTGATGTGATTGTTCTTTACTGCTATACATTTATGCAAGTCAAATATCACTAAAATATAGAGTTGAATTTTGATATTTCTAAGTTTATTTACTAATGAATTGTTGTATGAACTAAGTGGGTTTATGAGTTGGATTAAGTTGTTTGAGGTTGTTAAAAGTTGATTTGGCACATCTAGACCTAAGGATGACTAATTCATCACACCCTCCTATTATTCTAAATCATTTTAATAGGAATGTGAGAGGAGGAATATGGTTAATGTTCATCTCACATAAGCAAATCTAAGAGTTTCATGCAAAATAGAGAGATTTGTCATGTGCCTGATAAAGACCCTTGAAAATAAGGTGGTGAGAGTCACTCCTCATAGTGACTCTTTGTACAAGTGTTCCATGAGTCACTCTTGAACACGTGAGGTGGCTAGACCAATCACTAAATTTTAGGCATGGTAGCATAGAATAAGTCGCATTAATACAAGTGGTTATAGTACTAAGTCACATGAAGATACACACCCCTCCTTCACCCCTTAGGAATAAGGCATGTGGGTGATGATAAATGGGTTAATTTTAATAATTAAATTAACTATTATATCAAGGATGACGTGATACATAACTTATACAAGTGAAGTGGACTAGAAGACCACGTCACAAGGTGAATATTTAATTAAATTACCAAACCAATTTTAAGAATATTCCTTGGACCATTTTAACTCAATATCATATATGCCCATATCATCTCCTCAATCAAATCATATGACCAGCTAATCCTTCCTTTAGTACATGAAAAATTCACCTTTATTAAACACCTATATTTTAATTTTGTTTGCATTTTAATATTTATTATATATTTCAAAATAAACAGGCACTATTCAACAAAAATAAATAAATTATTTAATAACTTTTAAGAAACAAAAAAAGAAATAAAACTAATAAATTATATTTATTAAATAGTTAAAAATACATTAATTAATTGTTTAACTTGTCTATCTTTATCACTAAAGTTGGATTATTAGTTCTTACCTTTGGTAAGTAAACTATTGGAACCCTTCAGTTTTAAAAACTAATTAATTTGGCCAATCAGATTTGATTTTTTTTTATGATCATGATTTGTTATGAAGTTTAATTTTTTTCTACATTTATTAAAATAGAAAATGATCATTAATCTTAAATCTCATTGGTTGTAATCATAAAAGGAAACGAGGAAAATAAATTTTGTTTGAAAAAATATATATAATTATATCTAGTATTATATCCATGCATTATTTAATGTTTTTAATATATGTGTTGTATTTATTATTGTCCACTAAATGTTTGCTATTATGGAATCAAGCTTGTTGTGGAAGCGTGAATACATCTCTAGTTTTGTCAGTAGAACCTTGTAGTTGTTCTCTAGCCTTGAGGATTCAAAGACGTTTAAAACATTTTCAGCCCTACAATATTTTGCTAGAGGTAGATTTTGTCAGACTATTTTCATGTTAGATCTATTATCTACAAACTGTAGTTCAAAATTATTATTTTTTCTTAAGATTCAAGCTTTTATATTTGAAAGTTTTGTGAATGTTTTGATGTTCAATGGATTTCATTAACAAATAGGAGCAAAAAATCCTGCTAAAATCATTTACATTTGTTTTGCTCACTTTGCATTTGGAATGATGGTTTCAGTTTTTTCCCAAAATGTTATATTTGAAAAAAATACCACCTTTCATTTGAGTGAAAATATGTTGCAAAGATGTATATATCAATCTTTATTGATAGGATTTCTGGGTATTTCTATTTTTGGGGTAAAATTTTATTCTCAACACAAAACAATATGATATAAAAAGTTGGCATACTCCACCTATTACTGTTATGGAGGAAATAAAAGTACTATAAGGAAATACATTTTTTGCAAATCAATTTTAATTAAATTATTTTTTTTGTTGATTCTAGAAATGCCAAATGTCTATAATTGTTCCTTCTCTATCCACAAGCCAAACTAGTCTCTAAAAACACATGTGTCCTTTATTCGAGGTGAGAGTAAATGGTCTTAGCTTATCACCTCTTCAAGCACCACAAAGGTGTAATTAAATCTATAGAAAATATGGAATCCCACTTCTTGGGCCCATGGGGCCCATTATAGCATAGAAAATTAGCAATAAACAAACATGTGCACTAAATTGAATAAGACATTAAGAAAAAAGCATGATTTTTGTAGAGGATCACATAGTCTACCATCATACTCCCTTGTCATCCATAATTTTAGAGAATAATGTAGATTCTAACACATCCCTTACCATATTAGGTGACACAAAACATATATCCATGACCTACATACCGCCCATAAGTGAGAATGCATGGCCATTTATTTATTGCCCAAGTTTAAGTGCATAGGCTACTATTTGCATCAAAGTTTAGATGGTATGCAGTCATCTTTGGTTTCTTTTGATAAATTAGAATCTCTAAATGAGGACTATTAGAGATTGGAAGGTTCTAAATCAGATAGTAGTAATCAGTGTGACCTCAAAAAATAAGTATTTAAACTTTATGTGACCCAAAAAGAGAACCATTAAAAGTTTATATGTTCAATCAGCCTCTTGAATTTCATTTTGGCATTGCTAAAATGGAAACTTGGAAATAGAGTGTGGAAAACTAATCTTAAAAAAAATTGGCTTAGTATGAATCTGTTGTCTGTGTGCTACATTGAGAGCTAAAAAGGCCAAGTATGGTTATGTTTTTTTTTGGCCATTATTTTACTTTATTTGGCATTGGAAAGTCCACCCATATGAGAGAATAATCATGAGATAGTTATGTATCATCCAAATAGCATGTCAATAGGAGGGAGGCAACTTAGGTCTAGAATGATCAATGTTTCTTATTTTGGTTGATATTCTACTTTTAACTATTTATTTTTCCTCTTGCATTCTTGAAGCCCTGATAGGCCATGGCTTTTGATAACTCCTACTTTGTTTTATAATCCAAGATTTGTCTACCATGTTTGCATGTGATTGGTTCTATTAATTTTTAAGGTGAATTAATTCAAGAAGCTTTATGCTGTTTTGGAAAATGAAAAAGAAGTGCTCTTTAATTTTGGGAAGAATACAAAATAAGGAAAGTAATTAGTTGGGTCTAGAGTTGGATTTACATACATCATTTTCCTATATTTGTAGACTATAAAATTAATTGACATCTAACAAAGATATATTCAAGAATCAAAATACAAAGTTAAAAATATGTGTATGTCTAATAACAATTTACAACCCAACTTACCTTCTTTCATTAAAATTCAAACTTGAAACAACATTTCCACAACGATAACTATTTCTAACAAGTAACATATTTTAATTTAATAGTCCATAAAACTGAATGTATACATTTTTTCTCACAATAATTAACATTCACTATAAAAGAGTAAAAACATTATAACTCACAAAAGATAGAGACATGAATTTTGTGCCAAGTGGAAAACCCTAAAAAATCCTTATGGTTTCATCGTAGGGAGAAAATGCCACTCCATGAACTTGTAATTTTATTGAGCTTCAACTCTTTACAATCAACAACAACAACTGCTCATGAATTCAACCCTATTTGTCTCTTTGTTATTTTTATTACAATTTTACATACACATATAACTATATGTAATAAACCTATACATGTAGGTAAGTTTATAATCAACCTTTTAGACCACCTTTACAAAATTTCAATATATTTTTCTGTCTTTGCCTTTTACCACACTAAATGACACATATATCTTTTAAGTTTTACAACATTCTCTTTAAATAGAGATGTGATTTGTATAGGAGAAAATAAAAATCAGTTTTAAAACAAACTGAACAAGTTAGGGTAGTTAAACAAAAATGCCCTCATGATAACTGCAGTTCAAAGAAAATATTTTCAACAACCTTTAACTATTAAACCATCATATCTAGCACTAGCTTTTTAATCAACAAATGAACCAATAAACCCTTTAATCTTTCTCAGAAAATGCCTTCGAAAAAAAGTTGTTAGGGTTCATAAAGGAAAGCCTCTTTCTTTTTCACAACAAAAACTTCATTACCATTCCTTCAAAGAAAATCCATGCAAAATTTTCAAACAACATTTCTTTTAGAAGAAACTAGACTATGAATCATTCTAGTGAATCATTCTAGTCAAGATTTTCTCTTAAAAAATTTCATTCAAGCAATTTAACAAGAAATCAGTCAAGCATACCTTCATTATGCATATCTGAAAGAAAAAATTCCCTTGCATTTACCTCTTTCTCAGCAGTGGTTTTTACCACTTTTATTTTGCCTCTTTTTGTAACCATTTTGCCTTTATTCTCCATTGAAACCCTTATCATTTTAGTTTTCCCTCAGCCGACCATTTTTCATGCATAGAGAAATCAATGAATAAGTATCAGGAAAACGAGATGAAGAAAATTTACTAGCATGTTCCAAACATTACCTTTCCATATTTCCAACCAAAACTAAATTGCAGTCAATCTTCCATTTTGATAGAGCAAACTGTAGTGCCTGCCCCTAGGTCACATTTTTGTTATCATTGTCGAACTCTTTTAGGGCTAGTTTTATGTTGATGATTATTAGTAATATTATTTTGAGATTATTAGATATTGTTTCAGATTTAGTTTATTATATGATGAGATTACTTGGTACTTTATAGTTCATGTATGCATGATGATTATTCAAGTGATTTTAGTTATTGATGATGATTAGATAGATGGTTTATTTTGTGTGTGTTTTCTTATGGATACCTACCCCATACTTGCATGTGTATGTTTTGCGTGTTTGTTTTCTTTTTGTATGGCATTTCTGATGTGGTTAAGGAAGGGAGTCGTAGTCACTTGCTAGTCGGGATCTACACGATGCACCACTTCTTTCCATTACCTGTTTAGCTTAGTATATATATTGTGCTTGTACATGAGTGAGTTTTATGTAGGTTGTAGGTACTAGGTATCGACTTCCCTGAATTGCAAGGATGAGCATACCCTATCGCATTATTTCAATGGTAAGAGAGGGGAGATAAAATTCTCAAATCCAAATCCCAACCCTTTAAGCCATTTTTCCTAATTGAAAATTAGGACAAGTATCTGAGTCATGTACCCTTCGAATATGTCAGATGATGTAATTTGTGATATTAACCCTTTTGGTTTTATTTTGTATGTGTTTTGCTATGATGGGCTTTTGTATTCTACTTTATGAGTCTTTAGTGTATTTTCTATTAATTAAGCCTAATTAAAAGATTTAATTAATGATTTAATTTAATGAAAAATTAATATGATATTTTAATATTTATTTTATTTAATTGATTGGGAAATTAATTAAATAAAAGAATTAAATTTGGATATGAAAGTTATAAGTTTAAATTTGGAACGTGACAATATTTATTTAATTTAATAATAATATATTTAGAGTTCATTTTATTATTATTTAAGTTAATAAATATTTTATCAATTAAGTTTAAAAAATAAATTTAAAAATGGAAAAGATATTAAAATTATTAAAAGATTCTAGATTGTGTGATGTGTGCATGTCACTAATATATATATATATATATAAGACAAAACAAGTGGATTTATTAAAGTGAGTGCATGAGATTTTAAAAATTAATAAATTAAATAAAAAAGAGTAAAGTAAATATATAATAAAGTAATGTATACTATTTTAATATTCATTCACATAGGAGTATGTGAACTCTCGTAAGTTGTCATATTGACAACATAGGAGTTTGCACTCTAATTATGCACATGTTGTCTACACTTAGGAGTTAGCATATTATTTGAGCACATGGTGTCTACAACATTCTAGAGACCTCATCATGTCTATCTCCTTGTCATGGAAGTTACGTGCTTAGTTGTCATGCTTATCTCCTAGTTCTTTCTAGACATATTCTAGATGCATCTTAGAGGCCTTTATATAGAGGCTCTCCTAGTATGTATGGACAAGCTTATATGCATTCAAGAAGCTCATATGCTTCTACATGCTCATATGCTTCTACAAGCACTTCTAGTCACTTAGGGGTTTCAGTTGGTTTGATTCTTGGAGGAATGGAAAATGTTGGAGAAGGAAGGGATTTTTCTATCGACTTCTGAGGCATAGCAAATTAGCATCAGTATTCAGGTGCACTCGTGATTTTCGCATATTTCATTTGCACTCTTTCTCTTCTTGTCTTCATCATGTTTGTTATGTGTGTCTGCATAATTCTCTATGAATGAGGCTTCAATTTTGTAATTTGGAATTTGGACTTGCATATTATTTCATCTAGTTATGGGAATTAAAAATATTATTACGATCTTTCCTTAGTAGAATCAAGATTTAGAAATTAGTTAAATCGGGTTTGGGTTCGATTAAAATTGTGAATTTAGATTGACAAGGATTTGAATTTGAAAATGGAAAGAAGGTTGAAATGGAAATTCTAGATTAAAATTTGAATGATTGGTTGTAATCTCTCCATTAGATTGTATTGAAAAATTATATATATATATATAAGGATTTCATTATTATTATTTTGTGAAGTTTATTTTAATTAAACAAAACCATAATTGAAATTATGGATTTAACGCAATGACGTAATTTTTATTTATAAGGGGAGTTGCAGAAAATGTTCATGTCAAAATGTTTTTAAAATATATATATATATATATATATATATATATATATATATATATATATATATATATATATATATATATATATATAAAGTGTTAGGGGGGTAGGGGTCTCACCCCACCCTGACCCCTTTTTCTTACCTCTATCATTGGCACTTCCATCAGTGGCACTGCACAGTTGCAGTGTACTTGCACAGTCGCAATGTAACTATGATGTGACAGGGTCGCATGGCTTATAAAAGCCTGACAACGATTTCAAATCACTTCCCATGATATGTTTTTTTAAATTAATTTTTAATAATATAAATTTTATTTATCATTTTTGTTTAATAATTTATATTTATTAAATATTATTTAATAAACTTTAATAATTGTTATTTCATAAATATCATATGTTATTTAATATATTAATGTTAATGTAGTATAATTTTTATTATTATATTTACAATATTAAATATGGATTATTAATTTAATAATAATTTGTTAATTATTATTAAATTGAAAAGAGATACTAGTATCCATTAAAAAAGAGGATGAATCTAGTAATGTAGATTTAGTAATAAGATCTTTAACATAACTTGTTATTAATTATTAACACTATATTTTTAAATTATTAATTTTAATATTAATGGATTTGGAGAATAGTTGATTTTTAATTTACGAAAATTATCAATTGACTGATATTCATTAAGTTGTTAATATGGTAATCAAGTTATGCGATAGAGACTTAATTGAAACAATTATCGATAATACGGATTTGTGAAGGAAATATTAGTATTCATTAAAAAGAATGACAAATGTGGTCATTATCGATTTATTAATAAGATTCCCAATATAACTTGTTATTAAATATTAACAAGTTATTATTGAACTATTAATATGAATATTAGTGAGTTGGATTATAGTTGACTTTTAACTTACAAAATTATTGTTAGATATGTAATTATTAATTAAATTAATTAATTAGAGTTAATTAGATTTAATTAATAATTAAGTTATGTAATAGAGTTTTAATTGATATGATTCTTTTTAAGAAAGTTCTGAAGTATTTACATCAAAGTTCATAAGTCTTACTCTAATGACTTGAATAATGACATTAGATATTTTAATGGCTGTTAGTGATGATTTAATTATTAATGATTAAAAATTATGAGACTTAAATTTTAGTAATATTTAATTAAGTTTTAATTAAGTACCATTAGAATGATAAAGAGTCATCGATTGTGTACCTATGTACATTATTACTTAATTTAATGATAAAGCATTGCGTTTAGAGTAAGTTTTAAGACTAGTTAATTTTGTTGATTTTTAATAAAGTTATAATCTTCTTATTCGAAGATTGATAACTGGCTTTCTTATAATTTGAAAGAATAATGATCCTTTGGTTATGTTTGGAGAAGTTGAATTAATGATAAGGAAGAGTTATTTAATTAGTAACATTGATCTTAGCAAAATAAGGCGAATGATTTTATTAAGTGTCAATAAAGATTAGTTTAATGGTTTAATAAGTAAATATTTATCCCTCAGTTATTCTTAGAATATTATTTTAAATGATAGAGGGATAGTTCTATTTTTTAATCAAGGGGATAAACGGGTTGACTTGTAGTTTAAATGAAGGATCTTTTACATTTGAAATATACCTGAAACGAAAACTGAAAACTCATATTTGGCTTAACCACATGATTGTGAAAGCAAACTAAAACATGTGTTTGTATCTTGTTCCTCTATGATGTTTGTGTCCTGGAGCTTGGGGTTGACTAGATTGTTGACCAGTCTTAGGTTGTTACCAGAGGCTCGGGGGTTATGAGATGCGATGTCATGCTAATGTTAGTTGATCTTGATCTTTTTAAAACCCTACCATGGTAATGTGATGGCATGCTCTATGAGATTTTTGTATTTACTGATTGTTATTGCTTTTCAGTCTTCTTGTGTGAAGCTAAGGTGTATGTATTTGAGACACTTGACTTAATCATTTTTGAGTCATTGATTAGTTATCCTTGGACTACTTTCTAGTCACCATGATGGGACTGAAGTGTTGATTTATTTCTTGATGTTGTCATGTTGTGACAGGTTTTGACTCGGCCATTTTGGAGTCTTCAATTAGTATTATTTGCTTTGAGATGCCTTTTTGGTTTCTCGTTGAGAACCAATGGATATGATGATTTATCATTGATATGGATATTGAGATTTATTTTGAGATACTATATGGTTTCTCGATGAGGACCAATGGATATTGTGATTATCATTGATACCTTTAGTTGCCAATAGAGAACTGTTGTGGTCATGATTATCAATGGATGCTTTTTAGTTGCTCATGGAGATTTGATGTTATTATTCTGGATTATCTTTTGGTATTTTTACAGTCACTTGTGTAGGACTGTGGTGATTTTGTGATTTATGATTCCATGAGCCTAGGGTAGGTTATCTACTTGTAGTATTGGAAAGTCGCTTGCAATGGGGGTCGGGGCCCTAATTGGCTGCCAGGGTAACTCATTGTAAGTTTTATTAATAAGTGAAAATATTTACACTAATTGGAGATTAAAATGAACCTAATAAGATAATTGTTCATTCTCGCCCATGCCTCGAGCGCTAGTATAGACTAGGATAGGAGTAGAGAGAACGGTTGGTTGCGACCTTGCATTTCGTAGTATGCATCATCAGTATGAGAGGATACTAGTGGCTGCATAGGGATCACTAGGGGGATGGGGTCTATTGAGAGATTGCTAGGGTAACTCTAGCATGATTTGTGTGATGACACTTTCCTGCTTACATAGTAGGTTTCTTACATGTCTTTGTGTGCCTCTAGGATTAGATGTCGATTTGTGATTGGGACCCTTGAGTTGGTATACTTTTAGGATTCCTAGACGTAGAGAGTATTTGTGTTGTGTGATTTGATATCTTATTTAGGACTTGAGATTATCTCCTTAGTGTGGTGGGAGTGGGCCATTTAGGTCCCACACGGTCAAGTGGTAGTGCTTTTTCACTCTTACAATTTGAGATCCGTCTGAGACATCATGGCTAATGCATTCCTTGTTGGCATCTATCTTCATTCTATTCTTGGATTATGATGATGAACATGTATCCTTATATTGATGATTAGCATACGATAGATGATGTTGTTTACTTATCTTATGCCTTATTTTGCATGATTAGATTTCTGATGCATATGTTGTAGCATGTTAGATCGCTTTTTGCATATGATGTAGTATGTTTTAGGAGTGATGTCCCTACTATGATAATACTGATTATCTCTTCAGTGACTTGGGATGTTACGCATGGAGGGATGGCTAAGGCCCATGATGGTCTAATGATGCTATTGACGGTTGGGAGGAACCATGGACTTAGTTAGTTGTGTTTTATGATGGATGGTTATCTTTTACGAAGGTTGTTATATCTTTATTAATGGATGTATCATGTATGTTATTGGTTTCATTTACCTTATTGCACTTGTATCATGGTCGATGAGGATGATGTATCTTTATTATATGTATATTCTTTTAAGCCTTTTATACCCTGTGACATGTATAGTGGATGATTGAGCATTCCAAATTTAATTGCCAAGAGGCATTTGGAACAAATGTGTAATATGGACATTAGACTCTTTAATTATTCTTTCATGTGGATGTGGTAGTGTTAGTCTTATTATTAATTAGTTTAAATGTGACTCAACGTCTTGGGATCCTTAAGGAATGTAACTTGTTATGAATGTTTTTAATTGTATTATGTTATTACTTCCACTACTGTGTTTGATATGAATGGTTTATCTTTCATGGTTTTTTTTTTTAAAAATTTTTTGGCAAACTTAATAAAATTTTAGGTTAATTCTTTTGGATCCCTTGGCGGGGCATTACACAAAGAAAGAAACATTTTTAGAAAACTAGAAAACCTTTTTCCAAATAGCAAGAAATTCCCACAAACAAATTCAATATGAAGAAACCTTTCAAATCTATCACAAGAAAATGACACATGGTGCCACAACTTTCCAGGCACTGTTAGTAGTATATGCCACGTATAGTCGAGTATGCCAAGTGTTGGTTTTTGGTAAATGCCCCAATTACCGTGCCTTTACTTTTACATATTTTACGCAAGTTTTTAATTGCTTTGGTTTTAATAAAACTTGCCACCTTGAAACTGTCATAGTTTCACAAGGTTTTGACAGCTTTCAATGCCGCGTACTCCTTTCAATGCCACATTTTATTCATTTTTGCCATCTTTGTTAATAGAATTTTTCCATACATAGACTGTGGTATATGCACAAGTATGGTCAATAATAACAATAGTTAGTTGTAGACCATATCTTTCATTTCTCCAAATGGTATGGTTATCTATCAGAACTAGATATTGGATGCAATCTATAAAAAAAAAAATGAGCTTCAAAACTTTCATTTTCTAAGAAGAGAAAAATAGTATATATCGTCATTAAACCATTGTTTATGTGTTCAACTAGTTTATGTGTTCAACAAATAAGTTCTAAGTTATTGATATGATTAAACCAAAGACAAAAATCAATGTGTTAAACAATAGTGATAGAAAAATTTGGTTAGATGTAATAAAATATGGAGCTAAAAAGTCCAATAAAGGGTGAAAACATGATAGTGCCAATATAGCTAACTTCAGTAGCATTTTAGAAGTTTTTACCATCTTCATAAAATCATAAACATTCTAGTTTTCCATTCTCATAGATCATTGTTTCAAATCTGAAATTTTGGAATAGCAGATTCTAGATTTGATTATAATATACATGGATCAAAAAAATCTACAACCAAACTATTGAGTTGCATGTGTTTTTATATTTACATTTTAGCATCATGCGGCGTGAAATCTATGAAACATAAAATCTGTGAAACAGAGCACTGTGATACAAATATTTATATGTGAACATGTACCCTTTAGTTTGGATCAAACTAGGAAGAAATGTCTTACAAAAAATTATATGTAAAATGAGCATTTTGTTACAAATATTTATATCTTGCACAAAATGTAGGACATCTAACTATTGGATCACCAAAAATTTATACTTAATATATCTTGAACCAAGGAAATTTTTGGTGGCATGTCCATTGATTTTTATACAAGTCAACTTGAAATATTATTTTATTTTAACTATACAATATCTTCTAAAAGCCATGTGTTACAAGTTCAATGTTGCCGAAGTATTTTCATGTGGTGAGAGTTTTGTTATTTTTTTTATCTAAACATGTCACTATTGCAAGCTTGCCATTGTTCAATAGTTTTTTCCCATTTTTTAAATGTTCTGTACAAACATGCTTGTCTCCATGTTGTGCAATGATTCTAGTATGGTTTTGATTCAAATCTCCATCAAAAGTATACGTATTGAGAATCAACTATAAGTTTTTTTAAGCCTCTATTATGAAACAAAGCATTGTTTTAAAACCATTTAGATGTAAACACATCCTCTTAGATTGGATCAAATTAGGCAGCAATTTTTTAATTTACAAAATGAACCTATTTAATTAGTAAATTTCACAATGGTTTATCCCTTTCAAATTGAATGGCCTTTAAAATCCTTCTCACAATTCATTGTGCAAAAATAATGGATATCTAGCACAAAACACCTGTTTCTGTTGGATCAGTAAGAATTATACTTAATAGATCTTGAACCATGGAAATTTTTTGTGGTCTTTTAATTGATTCTTATAGAACTCAAGTGCAAACTATATTTTATTCAAGTATATACAAAAAGCAAATCACGATGCTTGTTTGCTTCTTTATTATCAAATTAAATCTTTTCAAATTTAAAAATATTTTATTCCTGTTTCGATTTAGGATGGCACAAGGAGATATTGGTTAAGCTAGTGTTCTCCTTTTAAATATAAATAGAGATTTTTTTTTTCAATAATTGTGTTCAGCATCCGATACTTATAATCTTATCCACCATAATTTCAACCTAAGAAATATCATGTCAACTCTTTGCGCTTGAAGTCTTCTTCCAATAAATTTTTGGCCATGGCCATCATTTCACCTTTTTAAAATGATGTTTAAATTGTATTTCTTACTTTAACTTCACTATAAGCATTGGGCTATTTCATTTCAAATTTATATTTTCTTGTGCATATAAATTGTATTTCTTGTTATAACTTTACTACAAGCATATCTTTTCTTACCAATTTTAAGATTATATTTTCCCATCTATATGATACAAAAATTTGGACAAATACACCTATGAATATCAAAGTACTGAACAATATCTTAGAATTTCATACCTGCCAATAAATATTATCCAATTCTTAACTACTTAATATTGAAATTTCTTTACGAAACTAAATTACCATTTCACCAATCGCAGAAACTTTAATGCTTGCATCCCTTGTTTATATACGTGATATTTAGTTTCCCATGTTTTTCTCTAAAAGATTTCATACGGTTATTAATG
Organism: Cupressus sempervirens; assembly: GCA_028749045.1. Classification (NCBI taxonomy): domain Eukaryota; kingdom Viridiplantae; phylum Streptophyta; class Pinopsida; order Cupressales; family Cupressaceae; genus Cupressus; species Cupressus sempervirens. The sequence goes on along the minus strand of CM053789.1, from coordinate 283,239,214 downwards.
GAAATCTCTTAGGAATTGCATTTGCACATATTTCGCTTTTCTTTCAATGTAGTGTGGTGTAATTGCAAGTCAAACTTGTAAATAACGACGAAAGAGGGGGCATTCAAATTTATCTTTTTAAGAAAGCGAGGGGAATGTTCTCTGTCCGAGAGGATCTCATCTCTATTTTGTATGGTTTGCTTCTCAACATTTTCATTGCTACCGAAATTTCTTTGCTGGTGGAGTATTGGGAAAGGACGGGGAAAATTCTCTGCCGAAATTAGATTTAAAACAATGGGTCTCCCTGTGAAGGACAAATGGACGAATTATTCAACTGAGAGGTTTTCCAATTGAATTAAGACTGATTAGCTTCAAAGAAAGTGCGTAGTACCTCACATTACGTAGTCGATTAGAAAGCTCACACGAAATTATAGACGATGGCAAATCAAATATTGTGGGCATAATTTCATGGAAAATGCAAATATTGTGGCACGAAACTAAGGGCGTCAAGTCCTCTAATTATGGTAATTAAATAGTTTTTATATATATTAAATTATTATAATTTCTTGGTGAATAAATACAATTATTAAAATATGTTTAAATAATATAATATATTGTTAAAATAAATAATAATATATTATTGATATAATAATAATATGTTACTGAGGTGGTAACTAAGGTCAAACTAATATTAATAGATAAAATAATAATAAAAATATAATGTTAATAACATTTATTATCATATTATGATATTGCATAATGTATTAACCTAAGAATTAAATATAATTAATAATCTAAATATATTATATGTGGTATATACAATAATATTAATATTCATATTATAATAAGAAATATAATTAATATAATCATATTAATGATTATATTATCAATATAATACAATTATGAAAAGACACAACTTTCTATATTTCAAGTATATTAAAGAGTATTGAATCTGACAAATGGAGAGAGAAAAATATATCACACGAGAATATAGAATAATATATGCAAGAGTCGAGAGCTATAATCTAATGTCCTAACCAGGGACATTACACTCATCAGAGCCTTGATCTTGTCATCCTATTGAAATGATTGAATTTCAATAGACGAGTTCTAGAGAAATATTATATAGAAAAACATTAGCACCAAGCGATTAGAGAGAGCACCCAGAGATAGACAGGTCCTCCATCGATAATATTAGTATACAGGATTAAGGAGTGGTGGCTTACATCTAGATTTCAGACAAGTCACGGTACAAGATGGACATTAGAGGATATAATCAACACGTAATATAGTTACAAAATTACAAATATAGAATAAAGATCCTAGTCAAGCTATAAATTTTGACTATAAATATTGGGGCCTAGTGATTATCATACTGCAATAAGGATGCTAACTCTGCAAGCGAACACAACATGAAATACTAATTCAACACTCATATCATGATCTCTATTAGAGTGAAATTTTGAATTATCACTCAAAAGCGTAATTGAGTGGTACCAATGATAATTTTCACGTAGACATTTTTGGATGGAAGTTGGATTGAATGTGAATCTGAGTTGATAGTTCGTAAAAATCAAGGAAGTATAGCCGCGGCAAGTTTTAAACAAATTTTGAATAGCCACTCGCGCCCTAATTATCGTTTAGAAAGAAAAGGGAACAAACATCATAATGAAAGCTTAGAAGAATGGTGAAAGTTCTCCATTCACAAGTACCGAGGAGAGAGAGAAATGTAGCCTGCACATCGCAAGAACACATTTCATTCAGAAATTTATCATTGCTTCAAAAACCTTGATGTTCATTTCCAAGTATCGCATTAAACACTCTGATCAAAAACTTAATACTGTTCTTACAACTGACTGCATAGTTACCTTAAACAAAAGAAATTAGACCCAAAAATCACCATCTAGTCAAAAGCTTATAAGTATATGCATGCCAACTTAAATTCAAGATTCCCCAATCAGAATTACACTAATAAAGCATATGATACATTCAAAGGCATTTTCATTACAAAAGCCATGTCATTCAAGAAATCACAAAAACATTGAAATCAAAATAGATACAGACCGCACACTATATAGGAGATGACAAAGTGGAGCAGAAACATTTCACATGTAGTGATAGGACAAGGGACATTACAGAAAAAAGGAGCAGATGATTGGATGAAAATTGGATAAGGTATAGATCAGAGGTGATAGTACGTGAGAGTAAAAGAAGTGCAGCCACGACAACTTAAACAGATTGCTTTCCAAACAGTCCACTCATGCCCTCATTGCCGCGCAGCTGAAGAAAGGGGAAGATTAATATGCAAACCCTAAAATTGTAAGTAATAAAAGAAAGGTATGAGGATATGACATCGTTATTACATTATTTTAAAAGGTGAAAACCCGATTGGTATGCTATTAATGGGATAACGTGATGATATTATAACATATCAATTAATTACAAGAAACCCAAATTTGATAAGAATACATATAAATATTAATGGGCAGTTTATTGTCATTAGGTATATACTTTGGGATATGGAAGGAACAAACGATTCAATTATATTTAAAGAAAAACATGTTATACAAAAAGTGAATAAATGAAATAATTTTCAAGAATTGCATTCAATAAGTACCAGGTGGGTAAGAGGGTCAAGCCGAGTCCTAAAGCAAGAGGAGGGAAAAAGCCCTCTCTTGGAGTTTAGGTTTATCGAGCTTTAAGACCCCACCACAATGTGCGAGGACTAAAGTATGGTATAGAGGTCCAAGTCCAATTTTTGGATGACCTAGCTATACATACAAATGCAATTTGGAATAAGAAAATATATGCAAAGAATTATTTATTAATCTTTTAATACAATAATAAACCTTGGACTGATTAATTTTAAACCCACAAGATAATACTTATAAGTCCTTACAAGAAGTTATAAGTCCTTATAACTCAACTATATGTTAAATGATCAAAGTAATCATATGCTTTGGATAACTGGATAAATAACTTACATATATATATCAAATAAACAAATTAATTGTATGATGAAAATAAACAACTTAATTGTGAAAATGTTTCAATATTCTAAGTAAATCATCATATTATTACAAAAACAATAATGAACATAAGAAAAAAGGGGAAGAATAAATAAAATAAGTTGATTAAATAATGGTTTCCCCATAATTGCATTCAGTAAGAGCAAAGGTGGGTAAGAGGGTAGAAGTTGAGTCCTAAGGCAAGAGAAGGGGAAAATGCCCTCTCTTGGGTTAGGTTTATCGAACTATGAAACACCACCACAATGTTCGAGGACTGAGGTATGGTATAGCATCTAGGCATGGCAAGAGATGGGAGGCTCGCATTTGAAAGGCGGAGAACTGGGGACTTGTCAAGCCTTTAATGTATTGACATGGCCCAGTCTCCAGATGACCTAGCCTATACGTACAATGTAATAGTTTGGGAAGAGAAAGAAAAAATATATTAAAGAAAAAGAAGAAGAAAAGAATATATAAATAATTACATTATAATAAAATTGGGACTGATTATCTAAAATTTACAGGGTAATTTTATATGTCCTTACAAGTAGGAACATTATAGTAGAGAAAAATTTCCTAATTTGTTAGCTTCTTTTGAAAGTATATTTGTGGACTAACTTGTATTCCTTGGTACAGGTACATGAATGTGTATTAATGATTTTGTGGTTGCAAGTTCACAATCAAGGAATTCCATAACATGTGTATTGTGTGTCTTTATTATGTATGATGCGTGTCTTCATGCATTAATGTGTCTTCTTCGTGTATGCTCCATGTTTGCAAGTACTAATTACATCATGCATTATGATATTAACTATATGCATACCTAATGTAGTCTTGCATCTTGGTGTATAACTTGTTTACTAACTTCACAAGAAAGGTTTAGTATAAATGGTCATTACTTGAGGACAAGCAATTTGAGGAAGGGTGGATTGTCATGTCCCCTAATTATGGTGATTAAATAGTTTATATATATATATATATATATATATATATATATATATATATATATATATATATATATATATATATATATATATAATAATTTCATGGTGAATAAATATAATTATTAGAAACAAAAAATTGAACAAATAGGTGATGCAAATGATGGCGTTCCTGGTCTGCATTTCGGCCTGGATGCCCTAGTTGGCCTGCACCCTATTTCGTGGCTTCTTCGCAGAGCATGAGGGGTTTCAGAGGTTGTGGGGCCTTTGCTGCAGGTGGTTGTTGGGGTGGGGGATAGGTCTGGTCTGATACGCGCTGGTGGGAGTCTGCCTACCTGCCTAGTTGTAGGTTTCAATGCCAAGAGCGTGCTTTGGAGGGCGACCTAAGCCACACAGTGTGTGTGGAGCCTCTGCCTTTTCATCCTCTTCTTTTTTTTGTGCCCCAATTCATTGGTGAATGGAAGACCAAGGGTTAGCATCTTCGCAGATTTTGATTGGCAATATGGTGATGGGTGAGCCATCCTCTTTGATGCATGACAATAATAAGATTCTAAATGGTGAACTCCAAGCGAAGGAAGGTGTTTCCTCTCCCAAAGTGATGCTACGATTAAAGAAAGTTAACGATTGCTTGCAGAGAGCTGAGGACCGACTTGTTCTAGTTATTCAACCAGAACAAGTATCAAAGGATGTTGAATACTGGAGTAATCATGCCCTTATTTGTAAATTTTTGGGCCTTCGACTCTCTTTCCCTATGCTAGATTCTCGGGCTCGTCGAGTGTGGAACTTGGAAGGAGATATGGAGATCTTGCTAGCAACAAATAACTATTTTATAGTTATATTTTCAAGCATGACGGATAGGAATAGGGGTTTTGAAGGGGGGCCATATTTCTTTAATTAGGTGGGGCTTTTCATTAAACCCTGGCACATGGGGTTCAACTTCGCTCAGGAGATCCCTTCATGAGTTTCGGTGTGGGTTGCTTGCCAAGGATTTTGTTGGAATTCTAGAGAGAGGACATTCTTCACTCGATCTCTTTGCTGCTTGAGAAAACCTGTTGGTTTGGCTACTCAGACACAAGATTGTAAGGTAATTTCTTTTTCCCACATTTGTGTTGAAGTAGATTTAAATAACCCATTTCCAAACTCTATGGAGATTTGCATGGGATCATCTTCCTAGATCCAATAGTTGGACTACGAGACCCTTCCATTCAGGTGCAAAATCTTCCATGAGTATGGACATTTACACCGCAGATGTCCCAGGAATAAATCCTCCTCCTTGGTTGCCCCTAATCTCTCTAAGGAGAATGTGAGGAAGGTCTCTCAATCTAGTGGACCAATTGATAGTGAAGAATTTATTCAAGTCAAGTCCCATAACAAGGGCAAGGGTAAGCAGATATTTGGGGTGGACAAGCAGACTGAAGACACCTTTAATAGATTTGATGTTCTTGGACATGTGGTCCAAGAGGAAGGCAATTCAATTGAGCACTCTTTGGGGGTTATAGGTCAACATACATTTCCAGTTGAGGCTATGTAGAAGGAAGATCTGATTCTACCTACAGGAAACCAATAGGTTGGACAGGTGGATATTGATTTGTCGTCTCCTGCCCAGGACAATGGAGACCTTCGAGGGTCACAGGTTTCGAAGGGCTCAATCTTGGTGACTCCTGATCCCACTACACCTAAAGAGGGCTTAGATTCTGTTAAGTGCACTAAGGCTCCTCTTGTCTTAGGCATACAACATAAATCCTTCAAAAAGGGGACTTTAGACAAAGCATCAAAGAGTGGCATAAAGACTAACCAAGAGAAGGTAAAGATAATAGGTGAGAATTTGGTTGAGTCTGGATCTATAAAACCCATTGATTCTCATTTCTTCCAACCCCATAAATGAATTTTTTTTTCATAGAATGTAATGGGGTTGAACAACATCCCCAAACAAAAGGTTGTTCGTAGATTAATTGAGTCTCAATCTCCAGATGTGGTCTTTATTCAGGAAACTAAGCTTACAATGGAAGGATTAGCTACTTGTGCCCTGCGGATCTAGCCTTAGGGCTCTTGGCAAGGGGTTGGTGCTTTGAACAGTTCTGCGGGGGTGGCTTGTCTTTGGAACCCAAGGAAAGTTTCCCCCTTATGGTGGATTTCTAGCTGATCCTCTATTTCTTTAGTTGCCTCTAGCTTTGAGGGGAAAGATGTCTTCTATCCAATATTTATGCTCCTATGACTTTATAGGTAAATCCCATTATGGGCCCATATTAGATTCATTTGATCCCTAGACCCATTTCTTCCATGGATTGTGGCTAGTGATTTTAATGCTATTATTAGTTTGGAGGAAAAATGTGGTGGCCTGGCTAGGTTGGATATGTCTTCAAATCTACTCAAGGATATGATTGGTTTTTTGAATCTCATTGATGTGAAGCTAGGTAATGGTGTCTTTACATGGAATAATCAGAGATGCGGTGGTGAGGCTATCTTAGAAAGGCTTGATAGACTTTTAGTTTCTTGCTATTGGATGAACAATAGGTCGGTCACTAGTTCTAAAATTCTTGACTAGAGGGGATCCGACCACTGGCCTATTAAACTCTCTATCACCTCATACAATAAAACCAAGAATCCCTCTTTCAAATTTCATTTGATGAGGTTAAGGGAATCATCCCTTTTAGATTATGTGTTGGATTGGTGGTATGAGGGGAAGCCTACCCATGGAACGACTATGTACACTTTCAGCAAAAGGCTCCAACATGTGAAGCATAGGCTTAAGAGATGGAATAAACAACACTTTGGGAATTTACAAGCTTAGAAGGTTGCTGCCTAGACCAAACTAAATGTTATCACCCGATTCGAGACTAGGGGTTGACCTCTGATTTGAGTAAATTTAAATCCTTGGCTCTTAAGGGAATGGAAGAATGGGAGCTTCGGGAGGAGATTTTCAAGAAGCATAAATCTTGCATTGATTGGTTGCAGGAGGGGGATAGGAACATTGCTTTCTTTCATAACTTAGTTAAGGCCCGAAGATAGGGGAACTCTCTCTCCTCTCTTGTTGCATTTGATGGCACTCGGATTTTTTCTTGTGAAGAAATCTCGAGGGAAGTTGTTAATTAATTTTCCTGTCTGTTCACCATAGAGGACCTTTCTACTGGGGATGAGGAGCATGCCATTCTAGATTGTGTTCCCCACCTTGTCTCTATCAAGATGAATGAGGCCCTCTTGCGCCCTATCTTGTTACTTGAATTGGAGAAGGTTGTATTTAATGTGAAGAAAGGTAAGGCCCCTGGCCCAAATGGATTTTTGATTGAATTTTTTCAAGAATTTTGTGAGATAGATAAGTTTGATCTCCTAGATGTAGTCCAAGAATCATATAGGAACAAGCAGATGCTGAAGTCTTTGAACTCTACATTCTTGGCTTTTATTCCTAAGAAAGAAGGGGCTAATCGGTTTGATCAATTCAGGCCTATAACGTTATGTAACATTGTCTACAAGATCATCACCAAATTGATTGTTGAGAGACTCAAGCCTATTCTTGGTTCATTGATTTTTGCTGAACAAGGGGGGTTTGTTGAAGGGGGGTTTGAAGGAAGGGGGTTTGTGGTCCACTTATGAAAACTTCTAAAGAGAAAGCTATGTTCATTAAATTGAACATGTCTAAAGCCTATGACAGGGTGAGTTGGGAGTTCTTACAAAATATTCTTTTGACTTTTGGTTTTGACAAGGAGTGGGTGGATTGGGTTCTTAGCTGTGTGACATCATCATCCTCCTCTATTCTCATCAATGGGGAATCTTCTGATGAAGGTATGCTCTGATACCACTGACAAAGGGCCACACCACCCTTACCAACTCATAACCAAGAATGCAACAATATGGAGACAACGAGATGACAAATTGTTTCAAACAATTTTATTATACTTGAAAATCCAATAGCAATTACAATAACATTTCTACGAGATCCCTCAAGATCCCATCCAAGACCAAGCTAGTCCGGATCAACACTCTGGTAGAAACCTCTGAGATCTCAACTTGTGCTCACAAGCCACAAAGAAACATCCTTGTTTCTAAACCGTAGTCACTAGCTCTTCTCCAACTTTATCCAAGATCCAAGTGTAAACTGCCTCACATTTGGCGCTCTGTCTACACACTCACAAGTCCATCACAATCTTGCTGTAAACTGCCTCACATTTGGTGCTTTGTCCATAGACTCAAGAAAACTCACTCTTTGCTTCCTCTCTCTCTTTCACACCTTTAAAGCCTTCACACCTTCCAGCTTTTCCTTCCAAAGCTTTCACCTTTCCAAGCTTCACCTTCCATAACTTTCACTCCTTGAAGCTTTCACCTTCCAAAGCTTTACCTTCCACAGCTTCTACACCTTGAAGCTTTCCCTTCCAAAGCTTTACCTTCCACAACTTCTACTTCTCAAGCTTTTCCTTCACGAGCTTCTCCTTCTCGAGCTTTCACCTTCTTCTCGAGGTTCTCCTTTTTTTCCATTTTTTTATTTTTTATTATTTCTCCTCTAATTTTCGTCACTTTCTCTCTCCTCCAATATATATATATATATATATATATATATATATATATATATATATATATATATATATATATATATATATATTTTTTAATAAATAATTTTCCCATGCAAGATGCTCCTGCGTCACCTTCAAACTTGTTTGGCACTTCTCAAGGACTTCGGCAAGGGGACTCTCTATCTCCTTACTTGTTCATTATCATGGCAGAGGGTCTTGGTAGATTTCTAAGATCTCAGGTGTGGTAGGGTCTTATCCAAAATGAGCAAAAATTGTATGCTGACCAGCACCGGATAGAGTGTAGTTTTGAAGTTGGGGATATGGTTTACCTGAAGCTACAACCATAAAGACAGTCATCACTCAAGAAAAGTGGAGGAGAGAAGTTGAAGCCTAGTTTTTATGGCCCTTACAAAGTGATCCGCAAGGTGGGTGAGGTTGCTTATGAGATAGAGCTTCAAGAAAATAGTCGGGTGCATAATGTGTTTCATCTGTCAAGGCTTAAGAAAGCCATCGGACAAAGAGTTGTGCCTTCGGTAGAATTACCACCATTAGATGAGGAGGGGAAGCTTATATTAATTCCTGAGGCTATTGTGGATACTAGGGAAAGGACTCTACGAAGCAGGTTGATTAAAGAATACTTAGTCAAATGGAAATATCTGCGAGAGGAAGATGCTACTTGGGAGAGTGAGCAGGGGCTATAGCAAATAGGTCTAAGATTGCTTGAGGGCAAGCAATTTCAAGGAGGGCGGACCTGTAATGTTCCCATGTTTTAGCCTTCACGTTCTCCAAAGTCTAAGTGGAGGGTAAGAAAATTAAAGTGATTCAATTAAAATTAAAGGTGACTTTGTATTAATAGTTTCTAGGGTATGTATTAATTATTGGAAGGACAAAAGCCTCTCATGATTTAATTAATTATTTTTAGGGAGAAATTTCTAGAGAATGCATTAATTATTGGAAGGAGAAGCTTCTAGCTCTTGCAATTAATTAATATTTTAGTTCCTTCCAGAAGGATGAAGAAAAGGATAAATAGGGCTGAAAGTAAGAGCTTGGATGTGTGAATCACACTCCCTTCTTTTGGCAATAGAGGACGTTCATTCTCTATTGCAACATTCTAGACATCATTCCCTTAGGGTTTGGCCTTTGGAATTAATCTCTTTGTAATTGATTGCAACATTCTCAGCATTAATATAAATTCAGCCTTGGTTCAGCTTTTGGGCATTCTTGGGTGTCCATTACAGTGGTATCAGAGCTTACTTGCAAAGTGTTTCACAAAGTTATAACCAATAGCTGCCCATTACAGAGATTTAAGAAATTGAAGACCTTCCACATTATTGGAAAGCTTTCGATTAGAAATGAATCTTTTTAAATCATGCATATTACATCTGAACTATGTATTTTGCCTTTGCAAAGCTTGGTACAATTTGTCTAGAAATTGTCACAAATATTAAATAAATGACCCATTTGATATTTGTTCAAGTTTCCCACTTTCAATTTTTATTGATAAAATGTATGCCCACCATCCTTTTTGTAAATGATACATACTTCTCTCGAGTTAACAATTTTTTTAACTCTTAAAAAACCATCAACGTTGATTGACAAAGACAAATTTCAGGATGATTGTTTGTAAAAATTAAATTTCATATACACCGCTCTCTCGAGGGACAGATTGGTTGGTTTGATTTTGAATAATTATTTGTGCCTTGTGGAATTTAAATCTTAGATTAATGGGAGATATTCTATTTAATCATTATTATTATTATTATTATATTGAAGAAATATAATTTCTTTTTTCAAAAATTATTCAGAAAAACTACAATTAATTAAATTCAAGAATTAGTGGCAATTTTTTTCACAAACTAAGGGTAATTATAATAACACACAAAGTGACATTATACAAAAAAATACATGACAATATGATTTATTAAAATTCATGTGATAGTTAATTTTAAATAATAAGGAAACTAAATTGTAATAAAGCATTAGAATAATAGCTTCTAAAAATAATTTCTTGAATAGACAATCGAAAAAATAACTTTCCTATTTTCAATACATATGTTAAAGGGGGAAATAACTAGTTGAATATTAATGCATCTTAATCCATCTCCCACAAGATTATTAAAATATAGGACTTTCCAAGCTAGCAATTCAACATCTATGTCTTTTCATATCTATCCACTATTTTTTGTCCATCTTTTAGCTCTAAATATGCACTTCCATTTAAGATTGACGGAATGAAGGATCTCCTAGTGGGTAATGATAGAAGATAGATTTTCTTAATTGAAGGAAGGCTTAAATGGGATGAAGAAATCACTTTTAGTATTAAAAAAAATTGTAATCTTTGGAGTACAATTTTAATAGAACACTTTGGTGTAACTAATGGTTGAACAAATATAAGAAAAAAAATTGTACTTTGCATTCAATTTGGACTATTTTTTTATATTTAATAATGAATCCCATCAAAGTGATTAAATTCATATATATCTTTAAAATGTCATTAGGTCTATCATTGAGATAGCAAGAAGTATGTTGAAAGCAAAAGGTCTCCCAACTGAATATTGGGGAGAGGCTATAGCGACAATAGTTTACTTGATAAATAGAAGTCCTACAAAAGCAGTCTGTGATAAGATACCTCTCGAGGCATGGGTAAGGCATAGATGGACAATTGAACACTTGAGTGTGTTTGGGTGTGTAGTAGATCCACACGTACCAAAGGAGCAAGGAAACAAGTTTGATGATAAAGGTTAGAAGTATATTTTCACAGGTTATAGCTCAGAATCTAAAGCATATAGATTGTATAACCCTCTCACAAACAAGATTACTATTTCAAGAGAAGTTGAATTTTTAGAGAATGAGTCATGGGATGGCTTAGTGGATGCATCATCTAGCACTTCAAGTAAAGTGCCTATTATTGATGAAGATGATGAGATGGATGAAGCAACAACAGAAATAGAAATCTCTAGACAACTCCAGCTTACTCTTAATAGAAATAGGTTGAAATAAAAGCAACCAAGGACAATTAGATAGTCAACTCTAGATAGGTCCAGACAGCTTTGAAATAACACAAGGAGATTTTCTAATAGTTCTAGACAATTCTGGATTCAACCTACACAACACAATAGTAGTAGTGAGAGTTTAGATCCTACTCTCACCTCCATTTTCCCTAGAAAGACTAAAAATATTAATGAGATATACCAAGATGAAAGCTATAATGATTTTGATGAGAATAACAATTTTGCATTATTTTCTCATAGTGATCCAATTCATTTTGAAGAAGTTGTAAAAGAAGAAAAATGGTGTGAGGCCATGGATGAGGAGATAGATGCAATAGAAAGAAATGAAACTTGGGAGCTAACTAATATGGCTCCCAAAAAGAAAGTTATTGGTGTGAAATGGGTGTATAAGACCAAGTGCAATGCTGATGGAAAAATAGATAAGCATAAAGCATGTTTGGTGGTCAAGAGATACAAACAACAGTTTGGTAGAGACTATAATGAGACATATGTACTTGTGGCAATGATGGAAACTATGTTTCCTATCATAGAAATTACAATCCACCACAAGTGGAAGTAATTTCAAATAGATGTGAAATTTTTATTCCTTAATGGTGTGTTGAAAGAAAAATTCTATGTGGATTAGCCACTTGGTTATGAAGTTTTGAGTGAAGAAGGTAAAGTGTATAGGATGAAGAAAGCTATTTATGGGCTGAAACAAGCACCAAGAGCATGGAACAACCAGGTTGACTTATATTTGTTGAGCAATAGTTTCAACAAAAATGATGGTGAGCCTACTCTTTACATTAAGGCAACATATGATAAGATTTTAATTATTGTCTTATGTTGATGATCTAATTTTTACTAGAGATCATGATTTCCTTATTGCTGATTTCAAACAACCTATTTAAGATGAGTTTGAAATGAGAGATTGAGGATTCTTGAGATATTTTCTAGGCATAAAAGTTAAGAAAATGGATGATCACATTTTTATTTCTTGATAAAAGTATGCATGTCAAATTTTAGAAAGGTTTAGAATGTTGAACAACAAGGCAACCCCAACACCAACAACAATAGGTCTTAAGTTAAGTAAGGAAGATTGCAATAGCAGTGTGAATCCAACTATGTTCAGAAGTTTGGTTGGAAGTTTAATGTACTTAATAGCAACTAGACCTGACATTGTATGTAATGAGTTTGATTTCAAGGTTTATGGAAACTCCAAAGGACACTCATTAGCAAGTGGGAAAAATAATCCTCAGGTAGTTTTGTGGAAGGTAATGATGAGAATCCAAATGGAGAAGAATGCCTTATTGTTCAATTGTTTCATGAATATAAGATCAGCCTTGATGAACCCTATTTTCCATCTCAATTTTTATACATTATTATCAATGGAATGAATGTTTTTTTGAAATTAGATACAATTTTTGAAATTTGGGAGCATGGTCATAAAGAAGCTGCATAGATTTTGGGATCGCCTAGTGAAGAAATAAATTGTGATCCAGAGAATGTATGTGTGATATGTCTGGATCCCTTGAAAAAGTGTTTTGGTGATATGAAGAAGTTGTCATGCAAGCATGTATATCATTACAACTATATATTGACATCCACCAAAATTAAGAATAGCTATCCATTATGTCATGAAAAATATGATTACACAGAAAGATAAGTTTTCTATCTTGAAAACATTAATGATAGTATGAATTTTTTGCGATCATACAGAGGAGTTGAGGAAGGGTAGAGAAAGTATAGAGGAGTGAGGCAGTGCCCTTGGGGTAAATGGGTTCACAAATTGGAAAACCTAGGCTGGGCACTTTTGATAGCTTATATGTGTTGGGATTTGAAGTCTAACAGTCACATGGTTGTCTGTTCTCCCTCATGACTCTTCATATTCGTAGAGTTCTATATAATGGCTATGTGCAGCCCATGTAATATATTGATTAATTAATACAAATAATTCCCTGTTGAGTGTGGACGTAGGCAAGTTTTGTTGAACCATGATAAATCTATGTTATTTTGTATTTCGTCTTCTTTGATTCAATGTCTTTGCTTGTTATTATATTTACAATTGGTATCAGAGCTGAGGTTAGGTTGAGCAAAGATGGAAGAAGATGAGATTGATTCTATCATCAATAAATTTCTTGGTGATTTAGAAAGACATTTTGTGTATTTGAAAGTTGTAAGAAAATGCCATGTACACTGGTGGGATGGCTAGAAAAATGAGGAGGATTCACCTAAAGAAAAGGAGGATTATGATGAAGAAGAAGAGGATGGTAGGCTTATTCCTTTCCCTAGTATCGAAGCAGCTATGACATATACTCTCAACAAGAAGAGATGGCCTTGTGGGATGAGTTACAAACTTATTGTCCCCATGGCGGAAGTGACTTTGTTGAAGAACAAAGAAGGTTCACTGAATGTGTCTGCTATGGTGTTTTCCTCCCCAGTTGAGGGGGGTGAAATTTGCAAACAGGGAGCAAGGAATGAAGAATTGGTAGTAGATGAAGATGAACTTGACAAAGATGTAATTGAAGCATTTGATGCCAAGATTTGGGCATATGAAAAAGAGGTTGCTTCATCAAGTTTGGTTATCAGTCTGCAATCCAAAAAAATAAATGTTAGAGCTATGCCCTTGCTAATCAAGAAATTTGAGAATCCTTCAGCAAAAAGCCATTACCTAGAAAAGAAGTGTCAGAGAAAGCCTCAAGATAAAGAGGTGATTAAACAGTCATTTAAGAAATCAAATGATAGAAATAATGTTATTAGTTTTGAAAGTGAAATGAGGAACGTTGATGAGCTGTCTAGCAGCAGCGCTATGGAGGCTTTAGAGATGGTGAATTATTCTCCGTCATACTAGCATAAAACTGAGGTGTTTGGGCTTCCAACATATTCTTCTCTTGACAAAGAGAGGGCATAGTTTTGTGAAAAGGATTCGAAAGGCCAAGGGCTAGATCAAGGTTTTTCTAAGTCAGATGGGGATGTCGACTCTTGTAAGGCAAGCCACGACAATCAAGGTTTTTGGCTTGACTGTCATCACACCTTTAATCATGCACCCCCATATATTGGTTCTATTCTAAGACAACCAACTGGGAGCACAAATTTGACTCCTTCAGCAAGTCCTAATTCCCAACACACTTTACCTATCACTAACAAGGAAGTGGCAACTGAGATGACTAGTTTTGGAAAAAAATATGTCTCAATTTTTCAAGAAGAGAATTTGGAGGATAAGGACTCTGATGATTTATTGTTGTAGATTACAGCAGTAGAAGCAGAATGGGATGCATTAACTGCAGTTTTCTCTGTGCAAGAATGTAAAGGAGCATACAAGAAGTTTGTTGAGCAAGAAGACAAATGGGCAGCTAATAAAGGAGAAGACTTAACTAGCGTTGATCTTTGCTTCAGTAAAGAAAATATACAAAATGGTTTAATACCCACGGACTTGGGTGGCTCAAGAGGAAGTCATAGGAAGAGGCAATTAATCGACACCTATGTTTATGATTTGGGAAATTCAATTCCCTTAATCAATATGTTTTCTTATTCTGTTGATGAACAAGTCCCAACAGCCTCCATATTTTTCACTTGCTGCTCAACAAGGAATGGGATTGGAACGATGCATAAGAATGATGCAAATTATGTGAGTTGTAGGCTACATTACAAAGAAGATATTTATAATTCTGATGTAACTTGGAGAAGACTCATCCGTAGTGTGTTGGAACAAGGTTTGGCAGCATTGTGGTCTTCTCTAGGCCTAGTTATTTTTTGAGATGCGGAATAGGAAGCAGGGAATGCCATGATGCATGGTTGTGCCAATTGGACTTCACGGGGGAGATTGTTGGGATTTGAAGCCCAATAGTCACATGGCTGTCTGTTCTACCTCTTGACTCTTCGTATTTGTAGAGTTCTATATAATGGCTGTGTGCAGCCCATGTAATATATTGATTAATTAATACAAGTAATTCCCTACTGAGTGTAGATGTAGGCAAGTTTTGCTGAACCACAATAAATCTGTGTTATTTTGTATTTCGTCTTCTTTGATTCAATTTCTTTGCTTGTTATTATATTTACAATCTGAACATGTTGAGGATCACAAGCGTTTTGGTGATATGAAAGAGTTGCCAAGTAAATACATATATCATTAGCCAATAGGCCTTCCCCTGGGTGATAGCCCACTAGGGATTCCTCACGCTGCAACTTGTGATGGTCAGAAAATTCAGTTCGCGGCCTCGGTTTCTCACTTCCATATGCTGACCCCATCGTTTGACACAAATACAGAGTCTGCCAGGTCTCTACTGATGGTCGTATCGGTTTGCGTGACCTGCAAGATGCTAAGCACAGAAAGGCAGTATTGAATTCATCCCAAATAGCATTAAGTATTTTAACCCACCATCCTTTATTTTTGGTAACCACTTTCTCTATGTATTTTTTGAAATAATGTTTTTTCGAGCATCGTGCATTGGTTGGCGTTGACGAAAAAACCACTGCTAGGCACCGCCACATTGTAACCATTCCAAAAAAATTGAAACTTTGTCAGGTATTGATTTATTCCATTTCGGCAGGCCAAACATTTGGAATGTTTTGGAAGCAACCATAAGAAAATAATGCATTTGAGGGAATCTAAACCCATGGTTGCTGCATCCAATTGCGACTTTGACCTGGCCACGACAATTTTAGAAGTGAGTGTTGTGGGAATTGGCAAGTGTCATTAGGATGTGGGCATCATCAAAATCGTTGGGAGAAAGGGAAGTGTTTAGAGCGAAATGTTGAAGTGTAAGGCGACTTTGATTCGATCTCTTGCCCTTCCCCTTCTTCCATTGCAATCCATTCCCCATCTCCCCAAATTTGAACTAGTTACGGGTGAATATAATTTGCTCCTCATAATGCCAGGGTATATATATAACTTGTAATTGAGGCTGCTTTCTTTTAGTTTTGTTTCCTTTTTCTTTTTGCACGTTTGTTTTTTTGACTGGTCTTTTAGTTTGCTTGTTATTCTGATTTGCGTTTAAAATAGAGTCGAGTGCTAGATTGCTAATAATAGGAAATTAAGACAGAGTTCAAATTCGACGTCTTGCATACATGCAAACAACAACCAATGAATGAAACATGTTTTTTGTCACTAAGATACAAGAAATTGGACACCCACCATAAAATGAGGTGAGCAACGCACAGTGTTGTCTCTATAAGTGATTAGTTTCTAGAACCAAGGATTTTCCCCTATACTCTCTAATTGATAAATATGTTGAATTGGTAAGCCATATATGTACTGAGCGTATTTCACCTAAGAACTAACATCATGAGAACTCCAACAAATCAAATGTTCAAGCACCAGAATAAGCATCACAAGTTTTTGCCTTATATTTAATTGGAAAAATAACACCCTTACCATGTCTTTATCTTACAAAAATTATATTCATGAATTTTGTCGCCAAATAGAGAAAAGAAAGAGGTGGCAAATCAACTTTTCTTGAGGGCCGATTTGGCAACGGGAATACAAGTGGAATAGCCATATGTAAATTCTTAAAAGTTTGAATTCTTCATTTGGGTACACCAAAGCGAAATTGGAATACGAAGTAAAATATGAATACACATTCCAATTTTGGCCTAAAAATGAGGTTTTGCAATTCCACCCAAATAGGTGTTATTAGAATACATATTCCTATTCCACTTTTATTTATTTTAGAAAACATAAATTTTGGGGTCCACAAATTCCCCATCAAATATTGGCTGAACCAAACAGAGAACAGGAATACATAACCCCATTTTCTATTCCAGAAGAATAGCTATTCCTATTCCCCTATTCTTATTCCCATAGCAAAATGGGCCCTGAATATTTGCCATTTGGAAAAACAAATGTAGTCACTATTCTTAACATCAAAATATGTGTGAGACATATTTTTAACTATGGAGAACTGATATTTCATGATTTGTTAGGCAATTTCCTTTTTGAGAACATATGTCATAAATCAAATGCCACGTCTATGTCACTTCAATATGGAGGAGTTGTAAGTCAAGGGAGCATTAGGTTGGCACATTGATTATCTATTCACCATCCTTGGTAATTGGATGGAGGCCATGATTCTTTGTGATCATGAGCTATATTGAAGGTAGCGAATTTTTTTAGTGCCATTTGAGGCACTCTAAGTTCCTCTAGCTGCATTGTGGTGGGTTCCATGAAGGAGAAAACTTAGTCCCCATCAGCATGGTGGATGCTAATTTTAGTTTTTAGATACACATTGATATTGGAAAATGATCAAAATAGTTTATTAACCTACCATGAGGTGCAATGTTAGCTACCAAATTGTGTACATTCTCGCTTGTTAGGAATCACCCGATACTACAAAGGCATTGTGGAATAAAGCAAAAGACATTTATCATGAATAAGCATAATAATAAATGGTGAAGTAAGCACAACCTAATCCCTATTGAATAATATACATTATTTGAGAAGAATCAATTTTTGGAAGTCAATAAATTTGATAAAATAAAAATGGTTTTCTAATATAAGGTTTTTCTTTAAGGCTTGTTTGTAGTCGTATTTGGTAGTTTGATTGCTGCCATTTTATTTCTAATTTTGTTTTGCATTATGCAATATTATTGATGTTGAGGCTATAGTAAAAATAATAAAACAATAATCTATTTCTTGATATAGATTAAAGTATTTATTACTATTGTGAATTGCTTAGACATAGTAGTATTAGTATTGGAAAATAATCATTTTGAGTTGACATTGTACATAGATCTCTATATGATTCTATAAATCTACTTTAAAAAATTATGATTTAAAAATTCACATATAATTCAAATTCATTTTAGGATTGGAATTTCTATATTTTTTACCATCAATATTATACATCATCCATCATTGAGTTCTTGGGGAGAAGAGACCATCAAAGCAAACAAGAGAAGATAAGAGAGGCTACATGTTATTCTTTTCTTCGGTTTTTCACATGTGGTCTCTTCTCTCCATCTGTTTCTATATCATTTGATTGATTTTGGTTTGCATCTTGAGTCATAAAAGGGTCATAAAAATGAATGTCATCCATACTTTGAAACAAATCTAATAAGCTAATACTTTGCATGCTACTATGATTATAACATACTTAGTACAGCAACAATTTTAGGAAATGCAATTTTTTTAAATAGTGATCTTTCATTAAAATGGTACAATAATTAATTATTGATCACTAAATTTTACAAGAAGTTTCTTCTGCAATTAGTAATTATATTTTATTCTTAACTACATTTAAAAATAGTTAGAACTAACAAATATACACTATCGTCTATACACGTGTACCTTTTTGGTACAAGTGCTAGTTACAAATGTAGCTCTAAGAGAGATAAGGATATCGCTTTTTTGAACAATGAAATTGAAGAAGCTTCTACAATTTTTTATGATGAAAATGGGCATGTTTGGGGGTCACACCCACCAAAATTAAGAACAGTTGTCTCATGCATCGTGGTACCTGCCCACGAAAGAATTATTAATCATCGTAATTTCTAATTAACCTTGTAACTAGAATGAACAATTTGTGAGAGTGTTTTATTTTGAAATAAATATTACGATTTAAATGTTACTAGTTGTGAAATTGTGCAAATTTTAATGAAAAAGGTGTAAAACTTTGATTATCTACTATCTAATTGGTTAAGGATGTTAGTCTTTTTTGGTGGGATTTGTTTTAACTTAGGTTGATAAGGAAAGCAATTATCTCACTAATTCGATAGATTTGGAGCTCATTTTATAATAATAAAAAAGTCTCAACTTGTGTTAGGTAGGTCATTAGAGATATTTTAGGACATGAGGATTTGAAAATTCTCCTTTGACACCACAATGCCATATTCCATATGAGCTTCGTCTAAATCATAAGACTTGGAAGGTAATTGATTTTCAATCCCTTTTGCACATGAGGGTATTAGGAATAACAATACACACCTCACAATTGAATTAGGAGGCATGAATGAGTTGTTGACCAAATTAAATATTAAACCATTTTCCATATTTCGGATCTAGATTTAGAGATAATGCAAAGAAAATAACACCATAATGCATAATACCATTTTCCTATGTGTGTAAACTCTATTAGAGGAAATCCCATGGTGGGGGACATATACTAGATGATGTTCTAGCACATATAATATCTTGTTAAGGGGAGATGAAGAATGAAAATTCATTCAAGCACTGACACTTTCCTAGATATCACTTCTCTTTTATAAAATGGGCAACAACCCATACTAGACTACAATCCAAATGCATTAAGGGCAGCAGCCCAATAAGTAAACATAATTTTACTATGCATAACAATCTACTTAGATGAGATGACTAAAAGCATCAACTATGTGACAATAGTTCCTTTGAAGTACATTATTAGATTCCTCTCATACCTCTTCTTTTAATGAACTCTGATTTTTGTCCCTAATCCAAACTCTCATCATATCATTCTCCACACACTCACACATAATCCTAGTCGCTCATATCCCATGAATCCAAAAATGCATTCATTTGTTTATGCAAGTCTCTAACAGTTATCATAAATAAAAATACATTATGTGAAACCTTAAATGTTACACCACCTTGATCTTGGCTAACATGTTTTCCTTTCAATTTTGAAAGCATCGATCACACACCACACATAAAATAACATATGGATGCACACACTAAATTTTGTATACCACACCATCCCACAATTAACTTTACAATTGGATTAATGAGTAAAAGTCAAAAAAATAAAGACCAAAAAACTTCTTCTAGAACCTTGATGGCATGTGTGCATCGAGCCACAGAATGCCAAATAATCACACATGAATCTTGAGACAAATCACTACATTGTTTCTATCTTGATTGAATTCACTAACTTATCTATATCTATCACTAATCCTTTATCATTCATTAGAAGCTCAAGAACACAAATCTTTTATCTTGAAAATCGGTCTTTCTCAAAATTTCTTCTTACTATTCATCCAAATGAGATGTAATCATAACCACAATATGTACAATCCATGTTCTTCTCATTTCTATGAATGATCTATTTAACTCTTCATAGATCTATAAAATAATTAAATCACTTATTTCCTATCATTAATTATTCTAGTACTTTCAGTATTAACCTTCAACTGATCATATGTTACTTAATCTTTTACATCAAGACTAAGAGTCATATATTTTAGTCACATACACACTCCAAAGTCTCACATAATAATAGAAACCACTAATACTCACTACAACACATTGTTCATCATATTAACACTCTGAAACCTACTAAGAACACTGGGTCAATACTCTTTTTTTCTTGAAGAGGGGTAAACTCTTTGACCTAGAGCTATGAACTAGTGAGGCCACAAACGAGGGACCTCATCCCCATGAGATTTGAACCTTGATGGCAAGGAGAACAATGCAACAACTTAACTATCACAACATGCCACTATTGGCAACACTGGGTCAATACTTGACATCAATGACAAAATGAGAATTTATTAAAATGCAATTAAATTTGTGGTATGCTAGCTCCAATAATCTCCTATCATTACTTCATCAATTACACTAACACCTTGAAGCTCTGATTGAGGGGAAAATGTATAATGCTAATTTAAATCTACAAGTGAAGAATATAACTAGGTTAGAAATAAATTTCAAATTCATAAAAATATTTATCTTTTTATTGTACACCATGACAATGTTGGATATGTGGATAAATGATACTTCAAAATTTATTAATAAAATCATCATAAGGAAAATCACTCTATTTCAATACAATTCTTTTGATTTCCTCTCCACATTTGGTTTTGTATATCTTGTATTCAAATCTCTTTTATAAAACTAACTTTATATATAACATCAATATTTTTCATTTGCAAAAGAAATTTCTAGAAATAGCCATAATCAATACATTCACTTTTTATTGACTGGACATTTAACTCATCTAATTTATCACAAAGAATAGAATTCACAAGTTGTGTCATTCTTCTAGGGATAAACATATCATTATTAAGAAGTCGCATAATTTGGGGCCTTAATGCCCTTATTGATAATAAGGTTCAAGGTTTCCATCCTACAACACTAGAGGTTATCATATACAAGGCAAAATCAATTGAGGAGAACATTGTTAGGAGCCTTGGAGGAAAAACTATAGTACAAGTTAGTAGAGCCTATCCACCTAGGTCAAATTCACAAGATGCATAGTCATGACCCTTAGAATATTATAGGGCACATTTGACACCTCCTAAGACAAGTTTCTGATAACAACATAGATTGAGGCATTCTTAGGGTTAGTAGATTAGTTGCAATGTGGGTATCCTAACAACTAGAGCCTATGATTGGCATTGTAATAGGAAGCTCTAGCATAGTCAACAATCTTAGAGTGTGTATTAGAAAATTTTTCCATCAATTTACTGCACATTCTAAAAGGCTTGGCTATAGTATGAGGAAGTGGTTTACCTTTCTCTGGCATGGTCAAGGCATGCCAATGTTATAGTATATAGTTCTAGTAGCTAATCACAAATTTCTACTAGCACTTACTACACAATGTTCTAGCAACTCTCCTTTCACTAACATAAGTTCTTCCTTATTGGTCCAACTAAAAATGTAAAATTACAAATGATGAATAAATTTAAAAATAAAATCATTATTCTACAATATTGATTGATTTTAAAGAGATAGCTCGTAACTGTCACAAATGTCTACAAATACTTTATTTAAGATAGGCTAAAAATACATAGTGTTGGATGCCATGTAACTCAATAGAAGCCAATTCTAACAAGCCTTGAAGAATAGAATCACATTCCAACAAAGATACCTATAACATTTGGGCCTTACATCAAGTCCCCTTTCCACTCTATTTCATCTAGTCTATCAATGTACAAAACTATCACAAATATTGAATAAAGGATAATCATGAAGGCAACATTTTATCTACTCAATTACTTGATCTCAAAGACTTCTAAAGAAACTTCTTCCCAAAATTTTTGAAGTTCCTTTTTTAGAAAATGTTGTTTGGTACTTCAAACAAATAAATTCTTTACTTTAGATATTATTACTTCTACTATTCTTAGCTTTAAGCCATTTGAACATATAAAAACTTTTTTTTATCAATATTATAAAGGCTATACACCTTTTGGTTGAAAAAATAAAATAAAAAAACTTCTTCCCAAAATAGTATAAAGAGTTGAGTGTTTTGGTAGTCCTCCATCCACACGACACATTTAGTGCATTTTGTATGATAAAAATACTAGAAAGACGGTGTCTAATTACAAGCGTCAAATAATTCTAGTCTTCAACTCAAATACTTGGTATGGTGATAGGTATTCCAAACTATGCACTAAAATATTTTTCCTGGGAATATGGATTTTAGATCTTGTAGAGTGAGGGATGGTTTTGAAGGCATGCACTTCACCACTTGCATGCAATGCTTGCATGCACCATTCCATTGCATGTGTATGCAATGGTGATGCATTTTAGTGCATTCATAATACATTAATTTAGATTTGTTTATTTATTTCATGCTTAGTAAAATTGCATGTTGCAATTAGCCTCATAGGCATCAATTTTAATTATTTCTTAACTAGTTTGCATATAATGCAAAACTTTGATTTTCATGCAATCTCTTGGCATGTTACTATTTAGGATTTTTTTTGTGTAGTTTTTACCATCTTCCTTGATCATCAGTCAACATTAAGTGTTTTAGTTTTTCTTTATAATGTACTCTTTAGTTTCAAAAATACACATTCAATACAAATAGAGTCTTTATTCTAATTTCAATTGTTCATTGTTTATGCACATTTTTTTTAAATTTCTTTGATTATCATTATCGCATAATTTTTTTTATATTAGATCTTCAATTGGTATTAGAGCGGGTTGTAGAATATTGTTCTCTTATAGAAAAAGTAGCAGTTTTCTCCATGATCATTTAGAATGGAAAATGGTGGCAACTTTCCATTCTAGCTTCCACTTTTTTTCTAGAGACAACTATGAATATTAGAGTATCAAGATGAAGACCCTACTATTATCTCAAGATCTTTGGGAATTAGTAGAAGGAGGTTATACTGAGCCTACAAACATGAATGCTTTAAATGCCTTAACACAGGCTCAACAAAATCAGTTGAAAGAAGACAACGAGAAGGATAATGAAGCTCTTTTCCTCATTCAATTTGCATTGGATATGTCTATTTTCCCCTATATAGCTAGTATGAAAAATTAAAAGGATGGATGGGAAGCCCTTCAAACAACATACCAAGGATCTAGCAAGATAAGATTGGCGAGACTTCAAACTATTTGAAGAGATTTCAAAAATTTAAGGATGAGAGACAATGAGTCCACTCAGGAGTTTATTATGAGTGCTCAAACTATTATTAATCATCTTAAAACACAAGGGGAAACTATCACTAAGAAAAAAGTTGTAGAGAAGATTCTAAGATCTCTTCCTCCAAAGTTTGATGCAATGGTCATAGCCATTGAACAGAGTAAAGATACATCTACCTTCAAAATTGAAGAGTTGATAGGTTCTTTGCAATCACATGAAGAGTGCATACAATGTTCAATAGAGAATCTAGTGCAAGCCTTCTAGTCTACAATCAAAATTGAAGCAAATCCCACAACCCTTTTTCAATCAAACAAAACTCAAGGGGAGTCTTCTACATCAAGAGAATGTGGTAGAGGACGAAGAAGAGCAAGAAGTTTTGAGGATCGAAGAAACATCTAGCACATATATTGTGAAAGGTACATACACTATGAATTTGAATGTTGAAAGAAAAAATATGATTTGAATAATTCACAAGTCAATTATACTAAAGAATATGTTGAAGATGCAAAGCACTCATTCTTCTTTACATGCAATTTGGCAAAAGAATCTGAGAAGGGCATATGGTTTCTTGATAGTGGGTACTCAAATCATATGATAGCTAAATCTGATCTCTTTATCAAATTAGATGACTCTATGAGAAGTCAAGTCAAATTTGGTGATGATAAAGAGGTTGATCTTATGGGAAAACGTACCCTCGTAGTGAAAAGTAAGCAAGGAGAAATTACTTATATTCACGACACCTTCCATGTACCCAAGTAACAACATAATCTTTTGAGTATTTGGTAGCTTGTAGCAAAACATTATAAAGTTGTCTTTTAGGATAATTGCTGAAAAGTTTTTCATAAGTCAGCTAACCATCATCTTGTAGCAAAGACTTCTATGACAAAGAATAGATTGTTTCCTCTCATTTTGGTTTCCACTAATATGAATGCTCTTAAGGAACCCACTGATGATTTGTGGCTATGGTATCAAAGATATGATCATCTACATTTTCAAGGCTTAAGTTTGTTTCATAAAAAGGACATAATGAAAGAATTTTTTGTCATTCAGGAAAAGGAAGAAGTTTTTATAGGGTTTTCTCTTGGTAAGAAATATTGAGAAATTTTTGTGATGAACAAGTCATGGAATGGAAAATCTCCTCTAGAGCTTGCACATTCTAACATTTGCGGTGCTATGCAAGAGGAATCCTTGGGTAAGAATTATTTTTTTCAAATTTTATTGATGATTTCTCTTGCCACACATGGGTTTATTATCTTAAGTAGAAATTTGAAGCACTTGGATGCTTAAAGCATTTTACAACTATGGCAAAAAAACCAAAATGGGTAGTGTATTAAAATACTCAAAATAGATAGAGAGGGGAATTCATCTCCAAAGAGTTTACTAATTTTTGTGATATGCATGGCATTAAAAGATAGCTTAAAAAAACCTTTACCCCCTAGAAAAAAGATATTGCAAAAAGAAAGAAACAAACCATTATGGAGACGATATGAAGTATGTTAAAGTCTAAGAACCTGCCAATTTTTTTTCAGGGAGTTGCAGTGGCATCCACAATTTATAATTTGAATTGAAGCTTAACAAAAGTGCTTCAAAATAGCACTCCAAAGGAAGCCTAGAGTGGACACAAGCCCTTAATAGCTCACTTTTGTGTATTTGGTTGCCCTGCATATGTTCATGTTCTTGTTTAAAAGAGGGAAAAGTTGGATGCCAAATATCAACTTCGTACCTTTATGGGATATTTAGATTCCACGAAAGGATATAAATTTTATGACCCTAACACAAAGAAATGGATTATTAGTCGAGATGTGGTTTTTGAGGAAGGGGGAGTATGGAAATGGAAGAAAGAAGTTCAAAAATTTACACCATTCATCATGTGTAATGAAGATGTTCAAGTCCCTCCTCTCCCCACAAGCTCAAGTGGAAGCTCAAGCCCAAGTCCACCAAGTTCCTCACAAAAGGTATAAAGTTTAAATGAAATATATCAAAGGAGTTCTACTATGGATCCGTTTGCTAACTTTGCATTGTTAAGTTCCATTCAAGTTGAACCTTATGTGTATGAAGAAGTTGTGGTAGAACCAATGTGGATTGGCGCTATGAATGAAGAGATGCATGCTATTGAGAAAAATGATACATGGGAATTAGTTCCACTACCAAAAGACAAATAGATGTTTAGTGTCAAATGGATTTATAAGGTGAAATATCATGGTGATGGATCTTTGAAAAGATACAAAGCTAGTCTAACTGCCAAGGGATTCACATAAAAACTTGGAATAGATTAATAAGAGACTTTTTCTTTAGTTGTTAGATTTGATATAGTTAATATTATGTTGTCTATTGTTACTCAAAACAAGTGGCCAGTCTATCAAATGGATGCAAAATTAGCTTTCCTAAACATGGTTATATTGATGAAGAGGTTTATGTGTATCATCCTATTGGCTATGAAATTTTAGGAAAAGAACACTTGGTTTACAAGCTGAAAAAATTACTCTATGGGTTGAAGCAAGCACCATGTGCATGCTATATACGAATTGATAGTTATTTCTTGAAAAAAGGATTCATTTGAAGTCCTTCAGAGCCAATCCCTTATATCCAACATGTTGGTAATGACATTATATAATTTTTTGTTTTTATGTTGATGATCTCATTTTTACAAGTAATAACCCATCTCTCATTAAGAAATTCAAAGAAGAAATGAAACAAGCATTTGAGATGTCAAATCTAGGACTTATGCATTATTTTCTTTGGGTAGAGGTGCAACAACCACCTAACGATATATCCATTTCTCAAACCAAGTATGTTGTTGATTTATTGAAGGTGTTTAAAATGATGTCATGCATGACAATCGCTACCTCTCTAGCCCTTGGTGAAAAGTTAATTAAGGATGATCCAAGTCCCCATGTCGATCCTACATTATAGAGAATTTTTTTGGGAGCCTCATGTACCTTACTAAAACAAGACCTGATATTGTTTATGCCATGAGCCTCATCTCTCAGTTCATGCAAGATCCACATGAGCCTCATTGGTGAGTTGCAAAAGGAATCTTAAGATATGTGAGTGGTACACACAATTTTGTTATTCATTATTCTTCCAATGATAAGTTTGAGTTGATTGGTTATACAAATTTTGATTGGGTCGGTTCAATAGATGATTGAAAATCAACCTCTAGTTATGTTTGCTCACTTAGTTCTGGAGTTGTTTTGTGGAGTAGTAAGAAGCAGGCAACCACAACTCTCTCTTTAGCAAAAGCAGGGTAGATTGCAATAGCAGCAGCAACCAATTGTCAAACAATATGGATTTTAAGGGTTCTGGAAGATTTACATTTGGTTTAAGAACATCCTACAACTATTTTTTGTGATAAGACCAGTGTAATTCCAATGACCAAGAATCCCATGTTTCATTCTAGATTGAAGCACATTGAAATCTGCCATCATTTTATTTGAGATTTGGTTTAGAATGGTACAGTGGAGTTATAGTTTTGCCCAAGTTCTCACTACGTCCAATTTTACTACCGAGAGAACTCAACTCGGTCTCATTCTCATTGTTCATGAAGGGGGAGATTGAAGGCATGCACTTCATTGCTCGCATGCACTATTCCATTGCATTCATAATGCTTAAGTTGGATTTATTTATTTCATGCTTAATAAAACTGCATGTTGCAGTTAGCCTCGTAGGCATTGGTTTTAATTATTTGTTAATTATTTTGCATATTATGCAAAACTTTGATTTTCATGCAATCTCTTTACATGTCATTGTTTAGAATTTTTTTTTTAGTTTTTACTATCTTCCTTAATCATCAGTCAAGGTTGGTTTTTTTAGTTTTTCTTTATAAGGTACTCTTTAATTTCAGAAATACACATTCTGTTTTTATTCTGATTTTGATTGTTCGTTGTTTATGCTTTGTTTTTTATTTCTTTAATTATCAGTACAGCATAGGAACTTTTATTTTAAATCTTCAAATTTAGCTTATTTCCTCAATAGTTACAGATCGGAACTTTTTTAATTGACAATTACATTCCACGCCCAACCGAACCTTTTTTCAGCGAACGAAAGAAGAGTTTTTCTTTTTTATGAGTCATCTTTCTTTTTTCATTTCAATATTCAATTGAAGAGCTGCACTCTATTCCAAATACATTGCAGTGTAAGTTGAGAATTGCTATAATATCGAGTGTATAATTTCAATGTATTGTTTTTCTTGTCCGGATGTTGCAGAGCTTTATTTGCGAATAAACAAACAGTTTCAAAAATAAGTTGCATTTCTCCCAGTTTGCATATGGTTAAAATTAGGGATTATTTTGCTTAGAATTTCAGACTCAATGGGCCTAAATAACTACAGTTCATTTTTAAGTGATATAAGTTACTAAACTTTACTACTGCGGAGAAAAGCAGTAAGAAAATGGAGGTGCATGGTTAAATTCACAAAATAATCCACATTAAAACTATATTGCATTTTATGGTTTGCATGGACTTGCACATAAGTTCTAGAATTCCTTTTAAGGTTCCGTAAAAATAGAACCAAATCGTAACCATTCTTAAAATGAAAGCTGAAAAAAAAGTCTTTATTGCTGTAACTATTCGCAGAAGCATTTTTCTGCTCTGTTTTTCTGCCTGCTCAGACAAATCTTAGCAAGCTATGAGCTCCGAACAAAACATTTCACAACTGAAACACGTCTCCTTGCATTAACACCTAGCAGTAAAAATTAGTTGTATCAATGAATGCCATAAAGAGTTGGCTTTCAACTAAAACCTAATTTCTGCGGCTCTTCCATGAGTTTGAGACCTATATAAATTTCAATTCTTGAATTTGAATGTCAACACCGTTAACCAATTCAATTCTTCAAATTCGTCGGTAGATTATAAAAATTCACTGAAAAATAAGAAAGTGAATATTGGGTATAAAATTATCTCCAACACTTGTAGAACAATTTCATTTGGTACAATATCTAAAACATATAACCAGTTGGATTTCTAAAATAATCCTAACCCAAATGTATGAAATCTTGTGTGATTGGAAGTAGATAGCAATTGGAATCGGCTTCAATTGCATTCAACTGTTCCAGCGGAAGATGCATGTATACTATCCAACTACCATCTCCTGCAGGACTCTGAGTTGGCATAACATATCCTGCTTCACCACCCCAAGGGAAATGGTAGCTTCCAAATGTTGGCTTTCCCCATCCGAAATCAACATTATACAAAGGAAACCGTAGTCCAGAAGAGACCAAAACCGCAGGTCCAGATGGCTGCATGTCATCTTCTCTACAGTAAATCTTAGCTAAAACAGGCGTTGGCTTTGCAGTCTCCATCATATCAATTAAGCTTTGAAAAGGCTCCTCATTAGCGGCACTCTGTATGGCATCATGAACTAACCCTGCACTCCAACAAAGTGGTTTACTTTTTATATAACCAGCATTAGACTCGGCAAAGGGCAAGATTATAACGTTGCCAAAGTAATTAGGAGAAATGCCGATCTCTCTTAACCGTGGGCGGCCATCTACAACTACTCCTATCTTACAATTCATACTGTCCTCCACATTTTGGGTGCTTATCAGTAGCTTCCATAAGTAAGCACTGAATACCTCTAATTTGGTGTAATTTATACCATCTTTATTAGTATCAAATTGGAGATCCATGATGTTCTTCACATCTAGATAGTAAATTCTACTTGCTAAAGAAGGTGGGTGAGGATTTTCTTGGCTGGATCCTTGTGAAGTATACCTCACATACATATTGTCAATTTCAGGAGAGTAAGAAGGAGAATCTCGAGGGCATAATATGGAGCGTGTGATTATTGGAATCTGAGATACAGTTGAGTCCTTAGAAAGCATAGCCCAACTTGTGAAAAACATGTTTGCAGAGTATGCATCTGCAATTCTGTGGTCAAATGTGCAGCCAACAACAATGCCTCCACAGCTAAACTTTGTCACCTGCAGATGCCAAATTTCGTTAAGATTGTAATTTATACAGAAAAAACAACAGAAGTGGAAAGAAGTATGTGCTGTGTGGGATCTTTTACCTGAACAGCAAAGACAGGAACTCCATCTCCTTGAAAGGGCTTTGAAAGTAAAGGAACAAGCTTCCCCTGGACAGACTCGTCAGGATTGTACAAATTCAGGTGAGAAAGAGGAGCTGCAGCATAAGCTTGGGTCAAGAGAACTCCCATGTTATTGCAATGGAGTTTCGGTAGGCCAATACTATCTGTAACCAATCTTGCTGCAAACACATAGTACGACACCAACACCTTGGAAAGGGAATTCTTGAGATGAGATAGTGCTGATGCAAAAGTCGTAGGAAAGGGGCTTTTATAACAGAAGAAGACTTGCACAGAAACTGGAGGAATTGTGAGATCAAGATTTGACAGAGGGAGGAAGTGCTGCTGCATTGGAAGAGCGGGCACCACAACTTGTGTGTTAACAATCTTCAGCTCATAATCTTTGCAAACGGGAGTGTTGACAGAAGCCATTAATTCAGCTCTTGCTCTACAAGCTCTTTCCCCAATGCAAGCCTCAACCTCGCTTGTTAATATATAGCATCGGAAATGCCCATTTCCTTGGTTTACTACGGCTTAAGCACACTCCAAGTCATGGAGTAAGCAATGTTTTTTTGTAATTCTTCAGTCGCCCATTCCCCACGATGTGAATTGTCATATCCAAAACAACGTGGAACATGTTAAAGAGTATGTTCCCCACGTTAGTATGTAACGGGATAATGCAAGCACTCTTATTCTTAATTGTGTGGTCGTCATTTCCCACGATCTAAATGTTGTTAAATTCAATTGGACAGCAGATGTCGAGGATGGTACTAAAAAATAACACATTTTTCCCACTCTTCTGAAACGTGTCCGAAAAAAAAGTCTTCAACGATTTAAGGGGTCCTCCAGATTTGCACTGGCTAAATAGTCTAATATTTGCACCTGTGGTTATGCAGTGCGCTTACCAAATGATAACATCTTAATATAAGCAATTTTTACAATTAAAAATAAATGTAAATTTAAATAAAATTATTTAACATTACATTAAGAAATATAACTTAATTAAAAGTATATATATATATATATATATATATATATATATATATATTTTAATATTTTTAATAATTATATTTAGTTAATTTTGAATAATTTAATTAAATGAAATATATTTGAAAATGAAAGAATTTAAATTTATAAATAAAATTTTAAACTTAAATGAGTCTGAATATAATTTTTTAATAAAAAATTATTGTTGAATTATAATTCAAATATTTTATTAATTTTACACTAATATATATTTTTTCATTAGTTCAAAATTTAAAATCTGATTGATGCGTAATATGTATAAAAATAAATAAAATTTATAATTTATGATTATAAAATTTTCTTTAAAATAAATAACAATAAAGTATAAAAATATAAAAATCAAATACACAAATTAATCAAATTATACTTTATATTCATTAAACTAATATATATTATTTTATATATATTTAAATATATCAATCATCATCTTAAAATAAAATAAAATAAATGTAAGAGTAAACCAAATTTAAATTTCACAACTATAAAAATATCTCATTAAAAGCTGAGTAAATAAATAAACTTTATTTAAAGATATATAAAAATAAAATATATAAGTATTTTTAAATTTTATCTATTTATTTATTTATGGGTAAGAAACAATTTGTCATTGTGTTATAAGATTTGCTTCATAAATGTTAAATTATTATCACTGAGATAAAAGTCTTATTATCTAGATAAATAAAAATCTATTACAAAGATAATAAATACCACATAAACATCACATAAAAAAATACTTAAACATTGCATAGTATTACTCTATTGACCATAATCATATAATCAAAAGATCTACATATCTAACGAGCCTATGCTCAACCTTATTTCCTTTTCACACCCAAAAAATGTAAATAGTCATAAGATAAGCCTTGTATAGATAGATCATATAATTTTAGAGATTGCCAATCTACCTTTCTTAATTTCTATAGAGAATCTGAGTGATTAGTCTTATGAAACTATTCCTATTTTGAAAAAGATTGTAGAATAAGTCATTATGCCTATATGAATATTTTTCTAATAGTTAGATCTATAGTAATTTATAAAATAGAAAGAGGTTCTTGTGAAACCATTTCTATTTGTACATTACAATTGACACAATAAAAAAAATAGATTTACACAAATATTATAAATTAAATTTAATATAACATATTTTCTTCATATATATTAACAATTCTAACACACACACACACACACACACACAGATAATACTTATCCAAACTAAAAATAAAAATAAAAACTCTAAATTTTAAATTCTTAACGAAATAAAAAAGATCAAATAAGCAATTTATATTTTTATAAAACCAATAAAATATATTGTCACACATATTCTTTATATATTTAAATCTATTTTAAATTTAATATTTTTTTATTATACTAAATAATTATATTGAAATCTATTTTAAATTTAATAATTTTTCATTATATTGAGATTGATGCTTTGAGTATAGGGATAAAATATAGAGCATGCATACATCTGAACTCAGCATGGATGAATAGATACATATGGTGACACTCATAAGTATGTACAGTTTTTTTTGAGATAGAGAAGTAATGGAGTTAAAAACACTAGCTAAGGGTCGGTGCAAATATTTGACTATTTAGCCAGTGCCCTCTAGATTTAGTTGTAGTGTGTACTTGCCTATTATATTTCCTACAAATTTTGACACCTAGCTTAGTCGTACATAGTACACAGTGTGATGATTTATTTTCTCACTTTTAACATTGAATTTTAATTTACTTTAATGCTTTCCAAAGTTTAAATATGAAAAATAATTAAATTTAATTATTTTTTATTTTGATGTGCATGCGAAGATTGTTTTATGGTACTTATGTATTGGAAAATATCTTTAAGATTTTCAAATTTTCATATTCATATATATATATATATATATATATATATATATATATATATATATATATATATATATATATATATATATATATATATATATATATATATATATATATATATATATAAAGTAAGTAAGGAAGTGTTCCAATTCACCACAAATCTATATCAAAAATAGAAATAAATCTAATGGGGGCCTTGGATAGCAAGCCCACTAAATAAAATAAGAAGAAAGATTTGTAAATATAACAAAGAAAAGCTATTATGACTAAAGTTTAGAGGCAAGGGGCATTAATTGTTACTCACTCTTTTACACAACTTGGTTGAGTTTGCTCATATAAACCCAAATTTTAATGAACTCACATCAAACAAAGACAAAATGTTTTACTTTTTATTTCAAAACACAAAACCAAAAACTACTTGTTGAAATGCTAGAAAGAAATCCCTTAGAATGTTCCAATTCAATGGTAAAATTCATATAAGTTAGACTTTTTATTTTATTTTTTATCAAATTTTAAAGTTTATTTTATTGAAAAAATTAAAATAATATGTTAGATAAGAATTTTGATTTTGAAATCTTAATAATTTCAATTAATTGTAAATAGTTGATTAGGCTATATTTTTATAAATTGCTTGATTGATTGTTATCTTATATGGTTGTCTAAAGACAAAAAAAAAAAAAAATGTTTTTAGAAATTTTCTATAGATGAAGTATTTGCGCAAAGTTTGATAAGGTAAAGTTGTTGAGATTATTTTTTCAAAGTTTTCATGCAATTTGAACCTGATTTTGAGGCTTTATTGGATGTATCCCTCAAAAGTAGAAACTTTTTACTTTTCTCATGTAGTTTAGAGTGTTTTTTTTTTTTTGGGTGGGGGGGTTCTAAGCCTTTTTTTGAGCTTGGAAATGGATGGAGTTTCATTTTGAAGAAATATTTAGATGAAGTTTTATCAATTCTTAGTCTTCGAGGCTTTTTGAAGATGTAAGTTTGAAAGAAAAACCATAGTTTCTAAATGATTATTGTTTCTTCTTCTCTAGTGCATAGCAAAAAGTTTTGTAGATGCCTTTTGCTACTCAAATTTGTGTGTTTCTCCTTTAGTTTCAATCAACAACAAATTTTCCTTCTAGGAATTTGATGTTCATTGAGATTCAAACTATAGAATCCTTTCTATGTCTTGTCATTAAGAGTTAGGATGCAATTTTTTTATAAGATTCAAGTTGTGTGCTTGTGTTCAATTTAAATCTTTACTCAAATTACTTTTGAGTTGTGTGTTTTAAGTGAGATTGTGAAGGTTGAGATTTTGCAAAATTGTTTATGAGTAGAATTCTCAAAGTCATCATAAATTTAGTTATGAATCTTATGTTCTAGGTTTGTAGCATGATCTTAAGTGATCTTAAGTGAATCATTTGTGTAGATCCATTGCATTTGCATCATTTTCCTACATTGATAATTGCAAATTCAACATCTACAACACACATGCATTCCAAATCCTTATTGACAAGGGTCTTTACAAGAAAGGTAAATACTTACATTTTTCTTGCGTTCCTTTACATATTTACATTTAAATTTTAAGGTTGATTCCTCAATCTAGGGTTTTACAAAGGAAAGACCTCATCCATCCAAAACAAAAACAAAAAATAAAGCTTGCAAGAGCAAGATATTAAGATTGTGACTACATATCTAAGAATCATTCAACAAATCATTTCTCAATAATTTGGCTTGATGTTACTACAAGCTATCCTAGGAATATGGTGACTTCATGATAAAATGTTGGAACATGTGACACAAGGTTGATCTGTTCAAGTGCAATATTGACAAAAGAAATATTCTTTTTGTTTTTGTTGTAATAGTGAATCTGCAATTAGAAGTCTTGTCACATGTTCAAGTCGACATTTTTTGGAGAAAAAGGACATATTTCATTGTGATTAATTTATCATTCATTTTAATTTTTATTCTAGACCTATTTTCATTACTTAATTGGGTTGATT
Organism: Cupressus sempervirens; assembly: GCA_028749045.1. Taxonomy (NCBI): domain Eukaryota; kingdom Viridiplantae; phylum Streptophyta; class Pinopsida; order Cupressales; family Cupressaceae; genus Cupressus; species Cupressus sempervirens. Next base: position 283,204,632 of record CM053789.1, on the reverse strand, counting down.
TATTACATTTATAATATTTAATCAAATCCTACATTAAATGAAAGATGATTTTCTTGTGTACTTCCTTGATATAACATGGGTTTAGTGTTTGTATCCCTTCATCTTGTTGGGTTTGTATAACTTTGTTGGAGTTGAGGAAAGCCAACTCCGAAGATGCCCAAGATCACCTGCATGCGAGAACCTGTCAAAGAGAAGCCAAGAAGAGGAAGAGCATGGAGCAAGGGAAACACCCTAAATGGACATGAGAGACCACAAGTATGCAAACACAATGAAAATGTATTTACAATGAGAAGTAATGTGATATGATGTGAATTACAAAGAGAGCTCCCACTTATAAAGAGTTCATGGAAGCTTGTAGAACAAGCTGGAAGGTGGTAGAAGATAAGCTTGACAACTTAGCACATATCCACAAAAGGTGGAACATGCTAGAAGGCAACAAACTCCCGTGTTGTCAACAACTAACCACTACATGTATTAAATACTAAGTATTAAATAAATGCATTTACCTAAGTAAGCTTAAGTAATAGAATAAATAATTAATAATTAATTATTTACTCTAACACCCCCCCTTAAGTGCAACTTAGGAAAATGCCTTAAGCTCACAAAACTAAGATGAATGTAGAATGGGTCCCGGCAACGAGGCCATGTTAGGTACCCAAGTACAATGCAAGAAAAGATGCAACCTTTGTAATCGGGGAAAGAGAGAAAACCATGTGGGAAAAACCCTCCCCCAAAAAGAGGTAAGAACCTAGTGAAGAATTGAAGAAGCCTCCAACTAGGGAAATTGTCCCCTAAAACAGGAACAAGAAGTGATCATGAAGAAGCATCAATGAAGCATGAAGAAGCTGCAAATCTGCCAAACTACTAATTTGAAGAATCTCCATGGAAGAAGAAGGCATGAACCGAGCATGTCTATATGGTAGATGATCCATCTCACTGAAATGCATAAGTAGCCAGCCACTGTAATCGCCTTGTATATAAGATCAACCACTAAATACATAGTTCACACTATCGAACCATCAAACCATAGATGCATTAGAACAACAGCATAACCCCCCCTTAATGTACACGGGGTGTGATGACAGGCAACTGAGAAGGTGGGCCAAAGTCTCCTGTAGATGAACCAAGAACGAGGAGAGAGGAAAAGAGGTACAGATGCCTATAAAGACACAGTCAAATTGACTCTGCATGGGGCTAATGTCATGGAAGGGACACTCACTTGACAAAGGAAGAATGCCTAAAATAGCAAACAACTATCCCCCCCATGGTGCTTTATGAAAAAAAGTGCATGTACAACTAACTCAAAACAACGTTCATGACCCCCAAAATGCAAAAGTGGCACTTTATCTCAGTGCAATACAAAAAAGTTCTTCAAAATGATAGCTACAATAATCAAAACTAAAAAATAGCTAGAACAAAGGAAAGTACAACAAAAAACAAGAGAATCCATGCTAGGAAAATGATCCTCGAGCCTAAAACACTCAAGATATCCACCATATAGCAAAAATGCCAAAACTATGATAGAAAGAGCATGGGAAAAAAATCTAATAAAAAGGAGCACATTTCTGAAAAGGTGACAGAACCAACTTTCCAAAAATATAAAGTTTTCAAAAAACAGGCATGGGACGCAAAAGATATGCTTGCCGGAGTCAAAAATAGGACTTCAAACTTTAACTAAAAAAATGGGTAATAAAAAAGCATCAAAACCTAAAAATACCTACACCAAAGTCTCTGTCTCAGAACCACCTTTTGGACGCTTCTTTCAGATTGGAAAAATACCTCTGTATGCAAAAGTTATGGCGAAAAAACCACAAGTAGGTCCAAAACAAAATCAAGAGAGGTGCATGCAAGGATGGATGATGCAAGGATGACATCATGCTGATGTCAGAAGTTCACTGGATTAAAATTGATAGTTTCTAGGCCGTCGCAGCAAAAAAGAGGCCATGTGGCATGCCACGTGGCAAAATGCTGATGTGGCAGGGTCCACGTGGCACTCCTACCACGTGTCTCACGTAGACTGGCTGCTAACTGGCACTGATAAGCCAACTGTCACTGACTGTGTGACCAAGCTAGACATGAGTTGAGGTAGAGAGGACCAGGCGAAGCAGCCGAGATAGAGGCAAAACTAGGTGCGGTGGTCGCAGGGGCGACGAAACGAAGCGGCGCCGCTGCTTTTGGTGGAGCGGGGGTGGTCGGCCGGCGGCGGCTGAGCCGGGGCTGCCCAGCAGTGGCTCAGACGGCTGCGGTGGCTAGGGAATGGTGTGCGGGTGGCCGCCTGACAGCAGCCCATTATATATATTTTTAAAAAAAATTTGACCTTGCGTCCATACGATCCGTATGACAGCGACCTGGAGGCTTCAAAAAATCTCAAAAAATGCCCTGTGTCCAAAATCAAAAAGTTTTATATGAATCCTCACTACAAATGGCCTTCCAGATCCAATGGTGATGTCTGTTTGGTCCCAATGTGCTCCAAAAAAATGTTGATCCCCTGATTTGAAGAAAAAATGCACAAACAAACTAGGGTTTGTGACTTCAAATCATGGCTTCAAAATTCTTCAACCAAGCAACAGCAGGAAGGCTCTGATACCATGTTGGAGTTGAGTAAATCCAACTTTGAAGATGCCCAAGATCACCTACATGTAAGGACCTATCAAAGAGAAGCCAAGAAGAGGAAGAGCATGGAGCAAGGGAAACACCCTAAACGAACATGAGAGACCACAAGTATGCAAACACAATGAAAATGTATTTACAATGAGAAGTAATGTGATATGATGTGAATTGCAAAGAGAGAGCCCACTTATAAAGAGCTCATGGAAGCTTGTAGAACAAGCTGGAAGGTGGTAGAAGATAAGCTTGACAACTTAGCACATATCCACAAAAGGTGGAACATGCTAGAAGGGAACAAATTTTCGTGTTGTCAACAACTAACCACTACATGCATTAAATACTAAGTATTAAATAAATGCATTTACCTAAGTAAGCTTAAGTAATAGAATAAATAATTAATAATTAATTATTTACTCTAACAAACTTGAGTTATACCTGAGAATTATGTTTGGAAACCCCTCTTTCTCTAGTATTGAATTTCAGTATGAAGTAAAGGCCTTATATTCAAACATGTTATTAATCTCCTCAATTTTTTTACTAAACATTTTGGTGAACCTAACATGTCTCCAATTTTTTACTTTGGAGTTGGATCAAATGATCTTCCTTTTTTGTATCAATTTCACCTAAACATTTTGGTGTACCCTACTTGTTCCCCTTTCTTCTTGGAGTTAGATTATTTCTTTGCATTGGGTGTTTACCTTCTTTTGGTGAAACTAACCTCCTAGAAATCCTTACATTTTTTAGTTAGATTTTTATATCTTGTGGAATTAGATTACTTTATCTATTCCTTGTTCATATAGTTAGTGTTCTTTTTTATTGCATGTCAATATTTGGTTTTATGCACTTCTCTCATGTTACAAAAGTTATTTAAATAAATTTCCCACTACCACTCTATCCCCTTTGTGATAAACAACATCCTCCTTTAAAATATGTTTCCCATTAAAAGAAGAAATTTGGTGTATGTGATGTTGATTTTCCTCTCTTATACATCATTGTGTAAGGATCTATTAGGGAAAGAAGATGATTTAAACCTTTCTCTTTATGCTCTTCATCTTTGTGAAGGAGAGTTGAGGATTTATGTTAATTCTTCTCTTAATATAAGCCTTACCTATTGAAATATTTTGCTAAGGATGATTTCGTAACTTCTTTCAATTTCTTTCCTTTTCTTCTATGGTGTGCTTTCTATATAGAGATATTCTTACCTTCAAATTATTCTCCTATTTGGGATGAACCCTTGGATATTGATATGGATTATTCTCTTCCTCATGAAGGAACCATAGTTCGAAAGGGTGATACCATCATAGAAACTTCTTCTATATCATTTCAACATGACATTCTTGTTGTTTCTCATTCTCCTAAAACATTCATTGTTCTTAGGAATGTTTTAGAAAAAATGGCAGACATTATGAAATATTTATCAATGCCACCTTTCCTTTATTTAATACTCCTAGTAGAGATGAAGCATTAATGGAAGGTCACACTTAATATTCTAAGGTTTCCTTAGGAAAAGAGGATAAAATTAATCTCCTTAATGGTCTCTCTTCTAGTGATGACTCTATGGAGAAACAAGATCTTGATTAAGTTAATATTGGTCAACTTAGTCCCACACTCAAAGATTACCCTTATTCAAATTAAACCCTTTTCACCCTTAAAGATTATCCTTTAATAACTCTTAAATGGGAACATTGTACAATCCTTTCCACATTATCATGCACTGTTTTTGACTTATCTTAAAATAAATTATCCTCAATCTACTACTTCTCTCCAACCTTCTCAAAATATTCTTCTTCCTCCACCTCATATTTCTCAAAATATCTAGATAGATTATGATTTGGTAGCACAATTATAAAATTCCCACACAAGATTTATCTTTAGGAACTTCTTCAAATATCTCTTACATATCATGAGGACTTGAAAACATCTTTACCCACTCCTCCAACTCTGGCTCCTATTAAAGTTAACATTAATGTCTTTCTACAATGGAGGAATTCTATCTTTGTCACACCTTAAATGTGTATTTTCTCCTAAACAGATTCAAGATAGCTATAATTCTCTTATGGGTGCGTGCATCAAGTTGGTGTGCAATAAATTAAACACTGAATAGAAAATTCTTCAATAATCCAATGAGGTTATGAATAACCTAATCAGGTTATTTCAAACTTATAAAAGTGGCCAAGCTTGGTAACCAAGCCCATCATTTTATCATTAAATAACAACTTGATGGGGTTATTAAAAATATTAAATATTAAAAAATTCATTATGGTATTATAAAACTCAATCCATTTTTTCAAAACTATTTTTTTTTTTTACAAACCCATGGCCAAGCCACTTTAATATCATAAAAAATGCGAACAACAACATGAGGAGAAGTAGAAAACACTAACCCAACTAGGTTTCAAAAATTTCAATGTTATTTTCATCATTTTCAAGCATTCCCCTTGTAAACAAGGTATTTTTGCAACAATTTTTTTTTTTGTTAATAGTTCTATTTCATATTAAATTAAGGTTTTTAGTTTATAATTATTATTTAAATTGTGATATCAAATGCATCAAAGAAACCAAGAAAATGAGCTAGAGATGAATGACCACCTCTTGCACAAAAAATATAATCAATCCCCAAAGTTCAAAACCCTCCATTGACTCTGGGACAACCAAAAAACCCTCTACCTTCTATGACATAGCCACAAAAGGAAATATGCACCAAGATGGTGTGTAAAAAAGGTGGACATCATGAAAAAAAGTCAAAACTATACATAACCCAATCATCTCATGTATACTTTTCATCAAATTTAAAAATGAGGCTTGGCTACTTAATGAGCCAAGAAAATAACATTAATTTTTTTTATCTTGGCCATAACGGGATCATGTTATGATTGTGATATCATTATGAAGAACTAAAAACACTACATCAAGTTCTCCATAACCCCATCAGGTTATGCAAAACTAAATGCAATGAGAGAGATTGATAGTGAGATATAGAGAGAAGGGGGGGGGGGATATGTAATGGAAGAGTGAGAGATAAAGGAGGATAGAGAGAGGGAGAGGGGGGGGGGGGGGGGGATCAAAGAGTTCACATTTCTCTATGGATAATTATGCATCACTTCTCACTTCTCTATTTAAAATTTTTATTTCTGAGTACATGTGCATTGAAGATCTTCTAGCACTACTAGATGGTGAGTATTCATCATCATTATATGACATAGGTTCACATACATATCTTTCTTCATTCCTTTGTTTCTTTCCCCTTCCTATCTCTTTAGGTTCTTATTTGTGACTTATGTCATGGGTCCAAGAAGCCCTTCCAACTCTTTCCCATTAAAGAGGTGGCCATTGTCTCTTAATCATGAGTAATTATTTAATAGTTTAATTCTTAAAAGAATTCATAACTAGATTCCCCATACCTAGTTTTCTTCTTGATCACTACAATATTTTTTCCCCAAGTGAATATTTTGTAACCAACTGATATACGATCATAGTTTTCTCTTGGCCAATCCTTTAAGCTCATGATTGAGTCTATAGATCCACATAAGGGTTGAAATATAGATCTAGTAGAAGAATAGTATTAGATCCATCAAGTGTTCCCTAAGGAGTGGTAAGACCCGTTAAGGAACACTTATGGTTGCAATGTAACCCAAGGGATCATATGGGGACATAAGGGGTTAGGCAATGTCCCTTTTGAGAAGTTATAGGACCCCTTATGGACCCTTCTAGTACATTATAGCCATCAAGTGTGTCCTAAGGAGAGTCATGACCCCTTAGGGAACACTTGATGGATCTAATACTATTCTTCCACTAGATCTATATTTCAAATCTTTTGTGGATCTAGAGGCTCAATCACATGCCTAAAGGATTTACTAAGAGAAAATTGTGACTCTATATCAACTGATTACAGATGTTCATCTAGGGAGAAAATATTGAAACAATCAAGATGAAAAATGGCTATGAAGAATTTGGTTAGGAATTTTATTAAGAATGAAACTATTAATGAACTACTCAAGATTAAGGGAGAAAGCCCACCTAATCAATCAGAAAGAGTGGCAAGAGCTTCTTGGACCCATGAAAATAATTATAGATAAGGACTTGAAAAGATTGGAAGGGGATAGTGAAAAAGAGAAGAAGTAAGATATAGATATAAGCCTATGTCATATGATGATGATGAATACTCACCATCTACTAGTAGCTCAAGTAGTGACAAAAGGTCTTCAATACATCTAAACTTAGAAATAAAATTTTAAGGGATCTTATGGGATCTTAAGTGGTCCTTATTGACATTAAGGTCAAATAATTTGTCAATTAGAGACTTATCACTTGGTTGGTTGTTTACATTGCTACCAAGTTCCATATGCAAGAAGAAGAGTCTCCTAAGCTTCACAATATCTACCGAGCATCTGAGAAAAATGTAGTGTAATTTGTGCTTTACAGTTGCTATTGAGAATCAAAAGTAAAGTGCAATGTAAATTGAGCTTAGAAAAGTCTACCGAGCTCCAAAAGTAGATATCAATTGCTACAGAACTTCATAGAGTCTACTGAGCTCATCAGTGTAATCGATGAATATTTTAGTGTTAATTGAGCTCTGTATTGTCTACCAAGTTTATCAATGTCTACCAAGCTATAGTTTGTTAACCCAGCTAAAGGAAGACAATGTTAAAAAAGTTGTAGTTTTTGGATACAATTGATTAATTGTGTATTGGCCTTGATGTTACACAAATGTCATCTCATTATCAGTCAATATATGCCAAGCTCACTCGGGCAAGGAAGACAATTTTCTGTATCTACTGAGCATTCCTATGGTTGCCTAATTCAAAAGGTAGTGTCTACTAAGTTCACTCGAGAGTTGAAGGAAAGACTGTTGAAGGTTAATGAAGGAAATTTGGATGGAATCAGTGCTAACCAAGCTCACTCGATTGCCAAAGGATCTTTGCAAGTTTGCAATGTTAATTGAGCTTTTGTTGGTCAACATAGGAAATCACTTTTGAGTTAGTTTCTACCAAGTTGGGTTGACTAATGAAGGATTTTCTTATTTTTACATATTAAGCTTAATAAATTTATATATTACTTCTAGCCAACTAAAGTGATGAATATTAATTATTCTAGGTTGTATTTGAGCTAACTTGACAATTTGAAAAATATAAGTATAAGGTCAAGTTTTGGTCTCAAGGTGTGCAAGCAATGAAGATGTTATGAATGTATTGAAGATGAAGAGAGGAAGTGAATTTGAAGGATAAGAAAAATATCTTTGTGGAATAGAAAAGCTATATTTGATTAGGAAGGATCAAGTACAAGCCAGAATAGAGATCAATAATAAAAAAAATTAGTCATTGTTACACTCTAACCATTGTAGCAGTGATCTAAATCTCTTAACAGATTTGTCTAAATAGCTATTTGCAAATACTCTAACAAGGTGGCAGTTCTATTGAATTGTCTCAAGACCTCTAAAAAGACCACCCCTAATAGGGTGATTAAATTCTTTAACATGATTAGTCCTAATAGTGTGTTTTGTAGCCTTTAATAGGGTTGGCTCCTAATAGGGCTCACTTTAGAAGGGTGAAAACATCAACTAGTTACAATAGGTGGTTTTTTACAAAATTGGGTTTCCACATTAAATTTGTGTGCCAATTGTGTTCATGCTATTTTCTTTTATGTGTTTCCAACTAAGTTAAAGTAATGATAATCATAGATAACATCTAAATTTTTTATGTTAGGAATTTACTAAGCACATTCAATAATTACTAGGTTAAAGCATTTTATAAATGTTTACCAAGCATTAGTAGTATTCAGTTTTTAGTTTGCAGTAAGTACCGACATCTAAGAGATTTGGGATTTATTTTAGTAATAATTGATTCACCCCTCCCCTCTCAGTTACTCCTCTTATATTTCCAACAATTTGTATCTGAGATTTTGGTGCTTATAGAGAAGGTTTCAAGGACCTAAGCTGAAGATCAAGATATCTTATAGAAGAGAGATTCCCAAGTTGAACAAAGACAATTTTGCACCATAGCAAGGACTTATGAGGTTACACTTGGCTACCACCAGTGATTGAGGATGCAAATATCTTGATACTAAATACAAGACTCTCCCTGGAATATTATTTGTTGAAGATATTGCTAAGAAGAAGAATCATAATATTATTATGATTGATATTGCATCTACTCTTAGTTATGCTGAATTTGATGAAGCCAAAGACTGCAAGACAACTCATGAAATGTGGATCAAACTAAAAGACATTTATGGAGGAGATGATAATGTAAGAAGGTCTAAGCCTAAAAGTATTAGAGGTCATTTTGATCACATGAAAATAAGTGAAGATTAGAACATTGCAAAATATGTGGAAAGGATCAAAGCAAGTGTAAGTGCAATCAAATCATCTAGAGGAAACATTGAAGAGAAAACAGTTGTAAGAAAGTTACTTAGAACTCTTCTTTCTATTTATGCAATTAGAGTGTCTATTATTCAAGAAATGAGATGTGATCCAGATAATAAAATATATTTGGATACTCTAGTTGGAAGGTTGATAGCTTTTGAGTTAGATAACTTTGATAACTATGTTCCTAGTTCAAAGGTTATTGAGTCTGCTTTTAAAGCCAAACTCTCACTCAAAGAAAAGGTTAAGAAATCAATGTCTAGTGCATTAGGAAGTGAGGAAGAAGAATTAGAAGAAAGTTCATACAATGATCTTGAAGTTGTTAAAGCTAGGCTACTTGCAAGGAAGTATTCCAAAGACAAAGGAAAGCACAAAGGTAAAGTTCCTCTGATCTACTTTTCCTATGAAGAAGTTGGTCACATTGCTGCAAGGTGTCCAAATAAATAAATCAAAGATGAAAAGAAAGGAAATAAGCAAAAAGGCATGGGGTGGGAGCCCTAGCTCGGTTGGCTAAATCTTCCCTGTTGCAGGGGGTTGGTCATGGGTACTAGTCTCCCCCGTCCCCATGGTACTGATGGGCATGTCACAACAGCACTACTGGTCACGTTAAAATGTTTACCTGGTGCACTGCAATTTATAGGGGGGGCCGTGCTACACCCGATTCCTGTAGTCTAATCGAAAAAAAAAAAAAAAAAGAAGCAAAAAGGCAAGAAGGATTCCAAGAACTACAAGAACTACAAGGACATAGGTAAGAAATCTTGTTTTATAGCTAAAGATTCTGATAACACTGAAGATGAAATGGTGCACATTGCTGTAAAAGATGAATCTAATGATGAAAAAGATAAGATGGAACTTATCTCTCATGTTAGAAAAAATGATATATGGATTATTGATAGTGGTTGTTCACATCATAGGATTGGAGACAAAACAAAATTTGAGCACTTGGAATATTATGATGGAGGTAGTGTGAGATTTGGAAATAATGAACCTTGTAACATAAAAGGAAAAGGATGCATTTCTTTGACTAAAGAACTTGTATGTGACAATGCTTATTGGGTTGAAGGACTAAAGCATAATCTACTGAGTGTGGCATAGTTGAATAACATTGGATTCAAGGTAGGATTCATGAATGGACAAGCCAAACTACTAGATGGAAAAGGAAATTTGGTTGGATCTAGCAAGCAAACAAAAGGTAATCTATTTTATCTTGATCTCAGTGATTGCTCATGTTTTATTACTTAGATAGAAGAAAGTTGGTTTGAGCACAAAAGCCTATGTCATGTAAACATTGATATTCTAGTCAAGATAAGAAAACTTAGAAGAGTAAGAGGCATTCCTAGTTTGAAGAAGCTTGATATGGGTTTGTGCAAAAATTGCCAAATTGGTAAGATGGGAAAGACTAGTTTCAAAAGGAAAACTATTAATAAAAAGAAGTATTAGAAATTGTTCATACAAAGTTATGTTGACCTATTGAAATAGAGATTTATAGCAGAGAAAAAAAATTTCATTCTTTTTTTTTGATGACTATTCTAGAATGATGATTGTAACATATCTAAAAGAAATATAAGAAGCCTTTCAAAAATTCAAGTGGTATCTAGCAAGAGTAGAAAGAGAGACTTAGAAAAAGGTTGAAATGTTTAAGATCAGATAGAGGTGATGAATTCATCTCCAATGAATTCAATAATTTCTACATCGAAAGAGGAATTAAAAGACAAGTATCAACCCCAAGTACACCATAGCAGAATGGTATAGCTAAATGAAGTAAAAGATTTATCATGGATTGTGCATGAACCTTGATGATAGAGAAGAATGTTGCTCTTAAATATTGGAAGGAAGCTATTAGCACTACACTCATACCTTGAACAAAGTATAGTTGAAGAAAGATTTAAATAAAACTCCTTATCGACTATGGTATGGCTCTAAACCTAATGTAAGTTACTTGAAAGTATTTGGCAGCAAATGTTATATCTTGAAAGAGTCTAGAAAAAGAAAATTTGATGTAAACGTGGATGAAGGCATATTTCTATGATACTTCTAAAAAATTAAAGAATACAAATGTTTGAATTTGTCTACTCATAAAATAATAGAAAGTGCACATGTTTGAATTGATGAGTTTGTAGAAAAGAGTGAAGAAGAAAGCACTAAGGAACTAGAGGATTGTAGAGGATTTGTTTACTATGAACCTGATACCCTGCCAAACCTATCTAAAAGAAAGGAAGCTTCATCTCTTGAGTCCCCTAAATCTCCAATAGTTATTGAGTTGCAAACAATTTAACTTGAATCATAGTCTAAGGAACTCAAGTCACAATTAGAGGCTACTGAGCTAGTTCAAACTGAGTCTGATGGACTTGAGTCATAGACAGAAGGACCTGAGCTTGAAATTGAAGTTCATAATGAAGACAATGGAACTCATTCAAAACCCAAAGAGCATTTTTTAGCATGATATGTTAGAAGGCATCATGCACCTAATCAAACCATTAGAGACAAATTTGATGAAACAATGACAAGAAGGACATTAAAAGGTATATATTTACTTGCTGAATTTGAAACTAGAAATGTTAAAGATGCTCTAGAAAATGAAAGTTGGATTGAAGCAATGAATGAAGGGATAAAACAGATAGAAAATAAAAAAACTTGGACTCTTGTTCCTAGACCCAAGGATAAGAATGTAATTGGCACAAAGTGGGTATTCAAAAATAAGCTGAATGAAGATGGAAAAGTTTCAAGAAACAAGGAAAGAGTAGTATGTAAATGTTATTCTCAAGAAGAAGGTATTGATTATGGTGAAACTTTTTATCTTGTAGCAATACTAGAAGGTGTTAGAACTTTACTAGCATATGCAACACATATCATATTTAAAGTGTATCAAGTGGATGTTAAATCTACATTCTTGAATGGAATTCTTGATTAGGAAGTCTACATTGAAAACCCAAAAGGTTTTGTAGATCGTAGCAAAAGCAATATGATTTGCAAGTTACACAAAGCATTATATGGTCTCAAGCAAGCTCCTAGAGCTTGGTATGAAAAACTTTATAATTACTTGGTATAGATTGGCTTTCGAAGAAAAAATGATAATAGCAGTCTATATATCAAGGAAGGACCAGAAAAGAAGATTGTGTTGGTAGAAATATTTGTTGATGATACTCTATTTATAGGAAATGATGACTTGTACAAAGCATTTTTAGAGGAAATGAGTTAAGAATTTGAGATGTCCATGTTTGGTGAGATAAAATTCTTTGTTGGATTGCAGATATAACAAAAAAAAAATGGTATCTAGATCATTTAATCTAAGTATATCAAGGAGATACTAAAGAAGTTTGGAATAGGAGATTCAAGACTAGTTGGAACCCCTATGTCTACTGAACATAAGCTCTCCAAAAATGATGATTTCAAAGAAGTACATCATACCACATATAGATCAATGATTGGAAAATTAGAGTATGTAGTACATACAAGGCCTGATATTTCTCTAACAGTTGGAATAGTGGAAAGATTCTCAAAAAATCCTAAAGAAAATCATATAATGGCAATCAAGAGAATCATGAGATATCTGAAAGGTACTAAAGACTATGGCTTATGATATAAACTTGTAGGCAATTTAGACTTGAATTTATTTACTAATGTTGATTGGGAATGAAGTATTGATGGTAGGAAAAGTAGTAGTGGTGGAGTATTCATTCTTGGTAAAAGACTAGTGTTTTGGACAAGAAAGAAGAAAAATTGTACATCTCAATCCATAGTAGACATAGGACATGTGGCAACAACAGTTAATTGTTCTAACATTGTTTGGTTCAAACAACTGTTGGAAGGAAATCAAGGATCCAATAGTCATATACAATGATAACACTAGTGCAATATACATATCAAAGAATCCAATAATGCATACCAAAACAAAGCACATTTCTATAAAATATAACTTCTTAAGAGATTTGGTGTAGGATAAAAAAGTTAGATTGGAATATGTAAAGACAAAAGAATAGATTACAAACATATTCACCTAGCCATTACTTAAGGATGTATTTCTATATCTAAGAGGTAAGCTAAGATTCATTCCCCTATTTGAAGCTCACTAAATAAAGCTTAGTGAAACATCAACAAGAGCTAAGTTGAAGATCAATTAGTTAATGTAGAAATGATAAGGGCATGTTGCAAATGAGTCAGTGCATAAGGTACATTGATATTAACAGAGTTGTTATCTTTAGCATGTGTTGTCAGAGAGGGAGAATTTTACTGTCATATCTCTAGAAATTTTTGTCATTCCAAAGAAGAAGAAGTTTTTTATAAGAGGGAGAAAGTTCTGTGAATGATCTTGGTAGAGGTTGTTGTAGATAGAAAAAGAATCCAGTAAAAGGAAGAGCTCATACTTACAGAGGGAGTTCTCAAGAGTAAATCCAAACTTTTATTATGTGATGACATGTTGTGTTGCCATTAATGCTAAAGAGGGAGGTTGTTGGATACAATTGATTGATTTTATATTGTCTTTGACATTACACAAATTTTATATCATTATCAGTCAATATATGCTGAGCTCACTCAAGCAGTGAAAATAATTGTCTGTGTTTGTTGAGCATTCTTGTGGTTATCTAGTTCAGAAGGTAGTGTCTATCGAGTTCATTCTAACGTCGAAGGAAAGACTATAGAAGATGAGTGTTAACCGAGCTCACTTGGTTATGGAAGGAAAGTTGGATGAATCTAGTGCTAATAGAGTTCAGTCAAGTGCCAAAGGATCCTTGCAAGTTTGTAGTGTTAATCGAGCTTCTATTGGTTAACACAGGAAATTAGTTTTGAGTTAGTTTCTACCAAGCTAGGTCAACTAATGAAGGATTTTATTATTTTGGCATATTAAGCTTAATTAATTTATCTTCTGGTTCTAGCTGACTTAGGTGATGAATATTAGTTATTCTAAGTTGTATTTGAGCCAACTTGACAATATGAAAGATATAAGTATAAAGTCAAGTTGTGGTTTCAAGGTGTGCAAGCAATGAAGATGTTATGAATGTATTGAAGTGTAAGAAAGGAAGTGAATTTGAAGGACAAGCATAATATCCTTATGGAGTAGAAAAGATATATTCGATCAACAAGGATCAAGTTCAAGCTAGAAAAAGGATCTATAACCAACAATTCAATTGCATTCAAACTAGGTCATCTCATTGTTACTCTCTAACCATTGTAGATGTGATCTAAATCTCTTAACAAAGGTGGCTTAACAACTATTTGCAAATCCTCTAACAAGGTGGCAGTTCTATTGAATTGTCTCAAGATCTCTAAGAAGTCCACTCCTAATAGGGTGATTAAATATTTTAATAGGGTCACACCTAACAATGTGTTTTGTAACCTTTAATAGGGTTGGCTCCTAATAGGGCTCACTTCAGAAGAGTGAAAATAGTAACTATTTACAATTGGTGGTTTTTTCCAAATTTGGGTTTCCACATTAAATCCTATTGTCAAATGTGTTTGTGCTATTTTATTTTATGCGTTTGTAACTAAGTTAAAGTAATGGTAATCATAGATAACAATTAAAGTTTGCATGTTAACCATTTACCAAGCACATTCAGTAGTTACCAAGTTACAACATCTTATGTATGTTTACCCAGTATCAACAATATTTAGTTTTTAGTTTGTAGTTTGTACTGACATCTAAGGGATCTAGGATTTATTTTAGTAGTAATTTATTCAACCAAGCTCTTTAATATCTACCAAGTTCTTCAGTGTTTGCCAAGTCACCAAGTGCTAACCAAGTTCAACCTACTCTCGAGTGATCAATGTGGACCACCTAATCAGTGTAAACTAAGTGCCAAATCCTACTAATTTGGTAGTGTTTTTGAGTTTCAAAATATCACTTAAGTGGTCTTTAGGACCTGAGTTTTAGTAGTAAGCCAACTTGGTGAATTATGGTGAATTGGGTGTTGTAGCCGACTCCAGAAGGTAATGATTTGGATTGGTATATATGTAATACATTTTTCATATCCAAATATGGATTGAGTAACAATTAAGAATTAGATGAGTGCAAATTAAGAAGTCAAGGCTACAAGTAGTATAAGGAAAAGTAGAGTCTTATCTATCAAGGCAAGGTGATCATTTTACATTAAAGGAATCTCATACAACAAACCAAGTTGTAGAGTAGAGATCAACTGTTGATTCAGCCTAATACGTGCATTCATCAAATCCTTTAACAAGGTGGACTTAATAGTGTTATGATAAATCTCCTAACCAAGTGCATACTTAATTGTATTTTATAAATCCTTTCATAAGGTGAGCCTAATAGTCCTTATTGCTACTAACATGGCAGATTGCCAAAAGTAATCAATTATAAGCTTTATAGGCTAACTATATACTGCAATACTAAAGCTTGTGGGTATCATCTATAGCCTAGTTTTACTTTCTAATTGGAAGGTTTTTGGGTTACCAAATATTGTGTTAAGTGTTATGAATGTTTTATTGCTTTTAGTATTTCATGCATGCAATTAGATCAGATTATATTGTGAAGGTTAAATGGTGAATTGAAGTAAAAAAATATATATTTTATTGGTTCCTAATTCACCCCTCCCCTCTCACTCACCTAGTCTATTATACATTTCCAATCATTGGTATCAAATCATTGGTTCTCACATTAGAATTTTAGCATCTTGAGAAAATATCAGAGGCAATTTAAGTGTATAGTCTAGAGAAAGCTATTAACCATGAAAAGTTGGATCTACAATTGGCCATGAATCAATTCAAGAAAGTGAAGGAGAAACATTCTTAATCATTGAAAAGAAGAAAAGATCTTACAACACAACTGAATGACAATCATTACATTGAAGAAAGAATGAAAGACATTTTCCAAGACATAAGTTCAAATGAAGCTAATGCAACAATCAAAGACCTACTTGAGAAGAATTTCACTCTTCATGAAGAAGTCAAAAAGTTGAAAAGAGAGTAGGAAACTTAACCAGTCAGAATGTGTGAAATCATGAAACAAAAGGACATTAAAAAAGAGGGAAAAAGGTTGTTAACTGAAAAGATAGAAGAAAATGACAATGAAATTCATCAGATATCCCTTCAACAAATAGAGTTTATTTATCAACTCAATGATGCAAATCAAGAGCTTATCAACTTGAGGATAGAGAATGAAGGATTGCAGAATTATCTCAGTATACAAAAGAAAACCAATGAGTGGATGATAAAATATCAAGAAAGCATGAATCAATTGAATGAGTAAAATAAATTTAGACACAAAGGAAAATTTAGATTTGGATACTTAGAAGAAGGTGAATCATCTCAACATAGAGCTCAAAATAATAAAAGGTCTACTTGCAATCACTGTGGAAAGATAGGGAACACATCAAACAAGTGTTGGAGCAATTATAAGTCAAATTTTAGTGGAAAATATTATAGTTGCAACAAACCAAGACATAGAGCAATTGAATGAAAAGAGAAAACCAAGTTTGAAGGAAATTGGTTTAATTGCAATAAACAAGGGCACAAATCCTCAGAATGCAAGACCAAGAAATGGAACCCAGTCGAAAAAATCATCAAATATAATTTGGTTGGGATTTCAACACATGGTGCAGATGTCACTATTGTGGTGAGTATGGGCACATTGGAGAAAATTGCATAAAACATCACATGAGAAAGAGAGACACTACAAAGAGATGTTTTGTACATACAGAGTTTGGACATCTTACCAAGAACTTCATGAACTGAGGAAGAGTTAAAGATGAAAAGAAAGAAAAGGCTAACAATATTAGAAATAAAATGAAATAGAAATGGAAAATGAAATCACATGGGGATGAAATTCAGAGACCTGAAATTTTTTATTCCCAAGTCAATGAGTTGGGTGGCACAAACATTTCAAACTAGTTATTTATGGAGATTACTAGAACTATGATTCAAAAGGAGATACCTTATATCTGTTCTTGTTAGTAATAAAAAGGTCCAAATTAGAATTTTAGATGCATTGCAGATGTCTTAGTCCTTATTGAGAAAGCTTAGGTATCAAGACCTTACCAAGAAAGGTCAGGTTGCAAGATCTAACTAAGCTTGGATGTAGATGGCAAGATTAGAGCTCTTACTGAGTTGAAGATCCTGATGAGTTGGATACTTCACCAAGTTGAAGGTATTTACCGAGTTGGATAGCCTATCACTGAGCTAACTATTGTATGACACATTAATGGCAACTTGAAGAAAAAATTTGGTTAAAAGTGGGAAATCAAAGATTTTTTTGTCATGATGATTTTCAGAGAAAATAGAGCAGAGAATCCTTGAGCCACCAATCAATTCAAAGTGAAGTTGTTGAATTTTTTATCTTGCTATCACCAAGTAAAATTGCATCTTCTAGTAGCAAAGAAAATAAGGGTTTGAATATGTTGGTCTAAGGTGTTGATCGCAAAGCATCAATGTTCAAATCGTGTCCAATGGTTGTAGAATAACTTGACCCAACTAGAGAACAATCTCAAATATCTCCAAAGATACTCCTAATTCATGGCATTTGGTCATTCTATCATTGTTAAATTTAGGCATTAGGAAACCTAGAGATGAACTAGGCATACAAAGCCTTATGTGTGGATGGTAGTTTGAAACCTAAGCATAAGCATTTGGAGCAGAAGGGTTTGACCCCATATATTGCACACACTGAGGGACTTTCATGGAAAGTGGATTAGACATATTCTCAGCCAAGTCCATGAGATGCATCTATGGCTTTATCAACCCATTTTGATCATGAAGAAGATGATAGATAGGATAATAGGGTTACCTATGCTCAACAAGGCCAAGACCACTAAAACCCTATGTTGGATGGAACTAGCTAAGAAAACTCTTTCTGAGTGGAATGGCTAATGAATGAAATTGAATGGTGTGATAGACATGGAGATCAAATTTTGGATTCATGTGATTACTTATAAGATTTACAATTCAAGCAGATTGAATAATATTCCCTGTAAAGTGGTTGACTTAGCTTACAAGGTGGTGAAGAACAATTTATCATTCAACATTGTCGAGCTACAATTGAACCAACTAAGCAAAAATAATGGAAAGAATCCAAGCTTCAAAGAACAATCCATGTAAGTTCGTCCCACTCCTGACCTATTTTTTCTTTTATGTTCAAAAGTTTTTTCCTTCCAAGTGAAAAATGGCATGGAAGAAGGATACACTAGTTGTGTATTGGATTAATGAATTCATAAATGAAATGGGTGAAAATTTTGAGGGCACCATGGATGCATATTTTGAGACATTCAAAGAAAGAATGAAGAGAAGACTTAAGATTCCAAAACAACTTGTGGATGATTATGAGAAAGACATATGCTTCCTTGTGGACTGTGACGAGGTGCTTATATAGGTAATAAGGCCAAGGATAGCATGGGTGAAATCTCTAGGATATGAGGTTAATGTTGATGATATAAGGGATATAATTGAGGCTCTTGTAAATGAGTTAGAGGACCCCAAGGCACCATATTTTGGTACCTATGAATAATCCAAGGCTATAATTTGATTGGAAATTAAGCTTCCTCAAGCCTTTAAGAGAGGAAAAAAGAAAGTTGAGAAAATCTTGAAGGAAACCAAGAAGTCCAACTCTCCTCTTTGACTAATAGAGGGAAAAGGAAATGACACTGAGGAAGAGGAAGAAGCTAAGGAACATGTAGAGGATGAAGAATCTGAAGAGGAGAATCCTCCCAAGAAGAAAGGGAAGGTTATCATAATAAGACCTACAAATTCTCTCTTGTAGTATTCACAAGGAGACTTACAAATTCTAGGAAGAAGCTTAAAATGCAAGATGATGATGAAGATAAAGAAGGACAGAAAATTATATTTTAGAACACTAGACCTACCTTAGAAGAAAGATTGAAAAGACTAATAGAAGGAGGAGGTATGTCACATTTTAAGTCTCTTAACTATGACACTAGGAGTAAAATAGCAAAGTGGAAGTACTCTCTAAGTGAGCTAATTTCTCAAGTTCTAGATAACATACTAAAGGTAGGAGCACCTATATGGGATAATTTAGTAAGGGTAAAAGCACAAACCCGTGTCACCCTTTTACAAAGGAAAAGGCTAACAAAAGTATAATTGTTCAACTTTAATGACATAAATATTGTATTATTATTTAGAATTTGAAAATGAAGTAAACTAATGAAATGTGTAGAAATGGATGAAGTTTTAGATTATAACTTTTAATAATTATTTGCAAAAAAAAATGATAGATTTTCCTATTTTTTAATGATAACTTTTTAGTTGTTGAAAAATGCTAGAAATTAGGGGTCTAGTTCCCACTACAAAACTAAAAGGAAATGAACATAGTTCCTTTTGATCTCAAATTATGCTATAGATAAAATATGTGGCTAGAACAATCAAAAACAAAAATTGAATTTAGACCTATATTTTCACTCTTATAATGATTCAAATTTCAACTTACTCAAATTGATAATTTTCATCTCCCACCACATTTTACAAAATAAATTTATTCCAACCAAAAGAAAAAATTATAGACTCTTGAAGAGGACTCTTTCCTCTAGTATGTCATATAATTTTAAATTTTTTTTAATATGATCTATTATTTTTGTCTTTCTCAAAATCGACATCTTCTTGAGTGTTAAAATATATACTTGTAGATTTTTTTTAATTACAATATATTATATCTAATTAAAACACCATGAACTCTATATGAAAATATTCTTGACTTTGAGCTCTATAAAATGGTATTTATATGTTATTAAAATTATCATTAAAAATAGTAAGATTTATTAAAATGTTAGTTTTCTAAAATAATTTAATTTTTTTGGTAATTTAATACTAACTATTATAAAACATGCATTTAATAGATATTTCCAATTGGAAAAGTGTGAGACCATATCTAACTTAGCTAGAATAAATTTAACAAGATCATATATTTGAAAAAAATTGATTTTTAGATAGAAATACTCAAATTTAGTCATTTTGATTAGTTAGCCTAAAAGGTGACACAAATTTTTACTTCCACCCATAAATTTTGCCAAAGACATTAGAGAACAAACCTTGAGACAACTTATGCCAAGGTTATCTAACAAAGAAGTGAAGGAATCATTGAAGAAGAATGAACAAAAGCTAATACCTGAGATCAATGCATTCCTATTCCTATCTAAGTATATTGAATCTATAACACAACTGCATGGAGAAACATCTATGGTTTGCACAAGCCTAGTGAGGCAGTTGTGCAAATAGATGATGAAGAAAAAAAGGATGATGAAGAGGATGTTGATAAGGATTATGAGGAGATAGAGGATGATGAAGAAGAGATAAAAGATCAAGAGGATGAAGATGATCAAACTACAAGTGGAGATCTTCTTGACATCTAGAGCATTCAGGGTATGTACATGATCATGGTGTGCCAAAAAGTGGCAATGTGAAAAAAGTGGAGCTTGAAAATGTTTAAAAGCATTTCAAAATCCTCTCTAACTTTTTTCCACCCATCCTGATACCAAGGCTAAAAAATTGGGCCAAGCCATTTCAGGTGTTCAATTTCATATCGGATACATAATATGATATCAAGTATCTGATATGAAATCGGATACCCAAAACCTATGACATAGATTTTTTTAGAAAAAACAAGAGCTATTTTGCATTGCATTTTTTTAGTTTTATTGTTGTGCTCCATTCAAGTATTAGATTTCTGAATGAGTATTGGGTAAAGGTAACTTTTTTCTTGTATTTTTTTATGATTTGAAGGAATATTATTATAAATTAGTCATTTTAAATATAATTTTTTAAAAATTAGGTTTTTAAATAGAAATTCTTAAAATTTAGGTTGTTATTAATAGAAATTATGTTTTGCAAATTAATAGGTATAGTTGACCAAAATGATGATACTGAGCTAGGGAACAATGTACCACATGACCCTCCACCAAATGATCCAATACTCCCTCAAAAATATCAAACAAATTATCCCCTATCCCCTTAAAACCCTCCTCGAATTAAAGATTTGATAATTGAAAATCTCGCTAAAATGACAGTTTTGTGAACCACATATAACAATATACCCACATTGGCTCCCATGTTGTCCATGTTAAACACCATAGTGGATAATATTAAAACACTTGGCATTGAATATAATGCTACTTTTCAATGGCGCGAGGAAATGCATGACATGTTTGATGATGGGTTGGACTATGATGAGGTTGTGGCCCTAAATATAACTAAAGATGATATAGTTAACCTTTTTGTGGACCCAAAAATTGGTAAAAAAGTAGAACACTCAAAGTCCAAATTATCAATTAAATGGTGCACAAATGAGGCTATGAGTGTGAACTTTTGGGACTATTGGTGGTTTGTTTTTGACATCCCTTCACCCATCAATTTAAAGGTTCCATTCTATTTCATTGAAAAATTGTATGCCAAATTTGTGGTGCACCTCAAGGTGAACTATTGGAGCATGAGTCCCAACATGGGTGTAGGAGGAGGAGCTCCTCATAATAGACCCTTTTTATAGTGGAAGAAAGTTGGCACTTTTGTCCCCTCTACTAATGTCTCCCCCCTCCTCTAATGCAACATCCTAATATCATTGCAAAGGCTAGGTCTTAGACTATTAGAACCATCCATAGATTTTAGGCTATTGATATCCTAGGCTAGCTCAATGTTGCCTCCCTGTGTTGATGATGCTAGCATGAGTTTATCATTAATGAGCTCATCACATTTTTGTGTGCCCCATACTTGAATAATGTGCAAAAATATTTGTCTAGGTCCCATAGGTGATCTTTATGAGTATCATTTTGTATTTGAGGATAATACACCAGACATGTGTACAGAGGCTACACACCCTAATGTAAGAGAGGAGGGGCATGAAGAGGCATGGAATCATTCTATTTCAGTATGTGTATACATTTTTTTTTACGACATATGTGATTTAAAGTTAATCTTTATAATAGAGTAATTTTAACCCATACCAACTTATACATGTATGTGATCTTCATCAATGTTTAGTTGATGACTAAAGGGGAGCTCAAATATATTGATAATGTCACACTCTCAACTATTTCATTTGGCCTTGAGACATCTACAATACATTATGTTGTATTCTCATTATTTTTTTATTTGATATTGGAGCATACGTAGTTTCTAATCTTTATTTTCTCTTGCAGGTATTACCTATCAGTGGGGGATAGAGTGCGGGGGGTGAGGCATAACCCATTGACAAGGAAAAGGCAATTAGGTACTTTTAAAGTGGTCAAATATTGATATATTCTTGTTAAATTTTTGTGATAATGAAATTTAATTACATTCTTTACCATACAGGGTATGGCTACTGGTGATGAGTCTAGGTAGATTCAGCATCACAAACCTTTTAGCATTTCCATTCGTAGTGAGAGCCCCATCATATGTATAAGTATCATTTATTTGTTATTTTCCTTATTTTCATAAATAAATTCAAAACTTATTTATGTGATATTAACAACTAGTATTTTTCATCTCACAGGAAACACCTAGTGCACATGAGGTTGGATGCTAGAGTTTTTTAATCTTCGATGACACATCCATTATATCTAGAGGAGGAGTTGACAAAGGTAAGTTGTATTTTGAATTCTTGATTAGATGTTATAAATTTACGATGCCATGAATTATAAAATTATAGTTTAAGATGTAGATTAATTTGATAGACATACTTGAACATATACATGCCACAATCAAAAAGGTTCAAGCATTGATGATGACATATGAGAGGACTCCTGACCAGCACAGGAGGTCAACAAGAGAGGTATTTATGATGAAAGTTTAATACTATAAATCTTCATTAAAAAATTATCATTATGTATTTGAGTAATTCAATGTTAGATAGATAGAATCATACATATTAGTAGTCTAACTTTGGGTTTTCCATTTTTGTTAATGTAGGAGGCATCCAATCCACCTAGTGTAGCAAAGAGGCTAAATTTTGATCATTCACCAAAAACATAGGATAGGATAGTTGTCATAGGATGAATCATGAGACATTTTGAGATGGCATATACCATATTGTACACAGAAACATTGATAATATACATATTTTGATGGCATGATCAACTGCATTTTGTATATGGATCTATGTATTTTGGTATATATTTGTGTAATTTGTCTACGGTTGCATGTATTTTGATATATATTTTTGTCATTTATGTACACAATGATAGACATATTAATTTAGCATAGTATTCTTCAAATTATCATGGATCATGTGTATTGTTCATGTTTATGGAATATCATTATTTGAATTATGTTTAAAATATTCAATTCAAATACAATAATTTGTGAATAACATTTTAACAACCTTTATTATCAAATTTTGATGCAATTTTAAATTTTAAATTATATCATATATGTTTAATTTGAAATGATCCCTACAATTCCTTAAGATCTCATTGTGGTTCACCTTCCCAAATGCATTGAGAGCACCTTGGATGCTCTTCAATATGAGGTGGCCTTGAATGATGGAGGCTCTCTACAACTTGAAGAAGAGTATCACTAGGGTTAACACATCCATCTAGAGCTAATGACACTAATGATTTGATGCCAAGATCAGTGGTATTAGAGTTACACAGTGATGCACCTATGAACTACGACACATTGTAAGTTTTGGCATCGAGTGCGATCATTATATTGAATCCAAATGGAATGTGATCTCTCAAAAATGAGATAGGTTATTGTAGGCCTTGCATGACCATCCTATAGCATTCAATTTTTCATCGATAGCCCCCTCAAGCTCTAAGTAATGATCCTCAAAAAATTGACCTCAAAACACACTTAGATCAACTTGGAGACTCTTTAGTATGGTGTGGCCATGAATGATGGAGCCTCGCTATGGCTGGAAGAAGAGCATCATTAGGTTCAACTTCCCATCTAGAGCTAATGATGCTAATGATTTGATGTCAAGATACATTGTTTTAATGTTACATAGTGATGCACCTCTAAATTAAGGCATACTACAAGTTTTAGCATTGAGCAAGATCATTGTGCTGAATCCAAACAAAATCTAATCTCTCAAAAATGAGATAGGTTACTATAGGAATCAATGTTACCATCCTATATCATTCAACATTTCGTCGATAGCCCCCTGAGCTCCAAGTTATGACCCTTGGAAGATTGACCTCAAAACACACTTAGAGCACCTTGGAGACTCTTCGATACATGGTGATCACAAATGATTGGCTAGAAGAAGAGTCTCACTAGGGTTCACTTTCACATGTAGAGATAATGGTATTGAGGATTTGATATAAAAATCAGAAATATTAAAGTTACGCATTATGCACCTATAAACTTAAGAACATTGCAAATTTTGGCATCGAGTGGGATCATTGTACCAAATCCAAACAAAATGTGATCTCTTGAAAATGAGATAGGTTATTGTAGGCCTTGGCATGACCATCCTATAGCATTTGACACTTCATTGATAGCCCCCATAAGCTCTGAGTTAGAGTCCTCAGAAGATCATCCTTCAAATGCACTCAGAGCACTTTGGAAACTCTTCAATATAGGGTGGTCATGAGCGATGGAGGCTCGCCATGGCTAGAAGAAGAGTGTCACTGGGATTCACCCACCCATCTATAGCTATTGGCACTAACAATTTGATGCAAAGATCAGTAGTACTAGAGTTATGTAGTGATCTACATATGAACTAAGGCACACTGTGTGTTTTGGCATCGAGCAAGATTATTGTGCCAAATCCAAATGGATTTTGATCTCTTGAAAAAGAGATAGGTTATTATAGGCCTTACATTGACCATCTTGTAGCATTCAATATTTCATTGATAGCCCGCATGAGCTTCAAGTTATGACCCTCAAAAGATATACATTGAAATGCACTCATAGCACCTTGGAGACTTTATAGTATGGGATGGTCATGAATGATGGAAGCTCTCCACTAATGGAAGAATAATGTTACTAGGGTTCAACCACCCATCTAGAGCTAATGGTGTTGATGATTCAATGCCAAGATTAGTAGTTTCAAAGTTATGCAGTGATGCACCTATGGATTGAGGCACATTGTGAGTTTCAAAGGACTCAAAGCTAAATATCGTGGCATACAAAAGAGAGGTACCAAAGTTGAACAAGGAAAATTTTCTTGCATGGAAAAATGTGATGAGGCTACACATAGCTAATATTGGTGATGCTACATTGGATTTTTTGGACAATGATTATGTGAAGATAACAACAAACCTTTTGACTACTCTGCAACTGAAAGAAAAGCATGAACATAATTAGCCAGTGTTGGAGATTTCTTCAGCCCTAAGCTATGTAGAGATTGATAACCTCAAATAATAAAATAATTCAAAGGAAATGTGGGATAAACTAAAAACAATATATGGAGGAGATGATAATGTATTGAGAGACAAATAAGAAGTTCTTATTAGAATATATAGTCCATTGATATAACTGAGGGGGTGGGAGTTGAATCAGTTATCCAACTAATATCATAATTATCAACCTTAAAAAAACTTAAGCATACATGAGCAATATATACTAAAACCACAACAAGATACTCATACACAATTAACACTAGATATGTTAACTAGGGAACCCCTTGATCAGAGGGATAACCCTAGTGGGGATGGTACCCACAAGATGATGTACTAATATAAATATTCCTTGTTAGAGGATGGACCCTGTTAGGAGTCTATTACAACATTTATTACATATCAATCCCTATTAGGAGATTCCAACCTTGTAAGGAGTTGTGCCAACCCTATTACGAGTTATGGAAGACAACTAGACCCATAGCCCAAACAACATCAAGGTTAAGACCAATGAACCCATTGTCCAAATGATCTTTATATTATTTCTTGTAGAACAATAGAAATGAAATGTACTTCCTTCTGTTGAGATAATGGGTGTTGCACACATTGCATAATATTGTTATTTTATTATTTTATTTTATTATGTAATGTTGTACCTAGATGGACGTGCAACATGTAAAGATTCCTATGGAATATTCTTGATGAGTTGTATTGTAACATTGTGAAAATATTTTATGTAATTATTTAATATTGGGGAAAACAATTAAATGCCCAATATTAAATGTGGGGTCAGTGGGTTAGGTAGCACATGGTTTTAGCACATGGTTTATGTAATACCACTTGGTGGTTTTGTGGGACTTGCTACTATATAAGCAGCCACAAGGGTAGTTGTTGTAGAGAGAGAGAGTGACAAGGAGAAGACAAAAGGCAAGAGTCGAGCGAGACAAGGCTTGACAGGTTAGCCAAGGGAGCATTTGTGAAGGTTGAAAGCATGGCATGGGATGTGTGGATTCATGCTTGTTCACATAGTTTGCTCGGTTGTGGCTATGGCCATGAAGGCTTCCATGGTTGTATGACAATGGTATTTTTTGCTGAATAATACATGGTGATGGATGCTTTTGGAGGCTGGGTTTTTTCCTCAATGAGGGTTTCCCAGGGTATATCTTGTGTCACAATTTTGTGGGTATGTTGTCTATTCTCTTGCATGTGGATTTTAATTTCATGTTTATTTCAGATTTATTATGGGTTATGTGAAAATGGTTATATTCTTTGTTGCCAAGTTTCCTTACAAGAATTGGTATCAGAGCCTGGTTTTGGCCTGGTCATGGGTTCAAATCTCCCTGGTGCCTTCCCGACCCGCGTAAGCACCTGGTATGCGCGTCGAGGGGGAGATTGTTGGGTGATGCGACGCGCTCCCCTGCCCACAGGTGGTTAATTATGTGGTGTTCCATGTTCACTAACAGTCATGGGTTTTGGTGCAACGGCAAATGGGCCCTACACCTTCCTCTTTATTTTTCCTATCAACCACACTTCTTCTCCTTTAAATCTTATAACCAAATCACACAATTCATATCCAATAATCCCTTGGATTTCTTACTCACATTTAGAAAGCACTCTACTCCTTTTTGCACTTTGCACTTCTACACCATGATAGACCCTTTGCAAACAAGGAAAAAAGATTTCCTTTATACCATATCTTCATAATAATTCCTTGAGTCATCCTTGAGGCTTTCTTAATTAATTATAATAAGATAATTAATTAATTACAATTACAATAACACTATCAACTCATAATCTATATAAAACTTCAGAAGTGTGATACCAAGGCTTGCACAATCACTAACATCACGATACAACTATCCACTATCACTATGTGACTACACACTTCTTCATTGAATATCATATGTAAGATAGCAATCAAACATCATAATGTTGTTCTCTAATACTCCTTTCTTGTACTTCTCTCTATAAATTAGGAACAACTTTTGTATACCTTTGTTAGAATTATTTAGAATAACTGAGAGGGTGGGGTGAGTCAGTTATCCAAGGTCTAAATACCCTAATAATACTTTTTAACCAATTATAGTGAGCCCATTAAACTATTCATCCATCCAAGCTTAAATTAGTCATCTTAGCAAGTTACAACAAATCAACATGCAGGAATAAAATATGCAAGATCAACACATGACACAGTGATTTATGTGGAAACCCAATTTGGGAAAAACCACTAGTAACATGCTACTTAATTCTCACTCTTCTAAAGTGATGCCCTGTTAAAAGCATTCCCTGCTAAAGGCAACAACACACTGTTAAATGTGACCTTGTTAGAGGATTTCACCATACTATTAGGAATGGGCTTGGTAGAAGGACTTTGGAACATTCACTTGAAATGTCACCCTATTAAAGGATTTACAACATGTCTATTAAACCAACCTAAGTCCATAGGATTTATACTAACTATTACAATTGCTAGAGAGTAACAATAATGGCTTTTGATCTGATGCAACTTACAACATATCTTGCAGATTATAGATCACACTTCAGTTCAATCCTTTGCTTGGCTTTAATCACTTTAGTTTTGATAGCTTGTCATCTCAAGCTTCGTCTCCTTGAGTCTTCTTGCTCATCATACTAATGTAACCATATCTATGGTCATCTGTCGAAGAAGAGTATCTGTGCTTTCTTTCCCCTTAGCACCTTCTTCAGCACTTCATGCTTTTATGCTTGATCTCTCTCTATTTTGCTTCGTGACATTATGATTCCTTAAATAAAAATATGGATTACCTTTCCTGCTCAATTCTCCCTCTCCAACTTCAGGGTTTTAATAGATTAGGTAGGATACCATGTATCTACCCCATATCTTGCTCTTAACTAGATGCTTCATCTAGTATCCAATTATATTTGCCAAAAACATTTTATATAGTGTTTTGTGCCACCAGTTCATCACTCTTATCTTCTATTTGATTCACAAAATTCTAGATAACTACCATGTCGGCTCAGATCTGGCAAATCTTCGACTTTCAAAATAATGCAGCAACTCAACATTATTGGTTTATTGATGCTCAGCACCTCTGTGTTACTCGACACTTGAATCATGCATGGCACCTGTATCTTTACTAGGCACCTCTCTGTGTTACTTGGTGCTTGATCTTTACTCGGCATCTGATATTCACTCAGCACTTGATCTTCACTCGGTACCTAAAGATCACTTGGCACATGCTGAAGTTGAACTTGCTCAGCTTCAACTAGAAATCTGTTCGACACTAACTAGCTTGCTTGGCTCTCTCTCTAATAAACTTAGTTAGGCTTTACAAATGACTTAGCTAACCCTTACATCTTTGATATGTTTTAGTGTGTCCATTCTCTATGTCTCTGTGTCTTAGAGTATGCCATCAATACATTATTTCATCAATGGCTTAGCTAATCCTTATACTTCATTAAAACATCATAACTTCAACTTTTTTCTAGGTGTTCTAGTTACATCTTATTGATTGCCTCCTCCTTGTCAATCAATCAATTGATAGTATTTGGATCACTAAAGAAATTGTCATTCTTGCAAGTAGCAAGTTTGACATCAACGACAAAACAATGATTGAGAACATTCTTTGCCAGTTCCATCACTCTTCATTCTTGATCCCTCTTTGGCATTGATGGCAAACCAAACTGATCATTTGATCAACTTAGTTACCACCAAAATTATATATGTTTTCTACTACTTTCTGCTTCTCCCTCTTGATTGTAGCATCCTTACTACTGATTTTTTTTTGTGCCATATCTTTACCTTTAGTTTCCTTAAATCTCCATGTTTCATATATATCTCCCTCTTACTTTGTATTGATCAATTTTCTGCATATATCTCCCTCTTTGACATAAATGCCAAAGATGTAACATCTTTAACATGTGAAATATAAGCTTTGAATCTCATGTTTTTTTCCCTCTGTCACCATGCTTGTGACTAATTTGGAGTTTTTACTCCTGCTGTCATCCTCTGCATCATTCTTCTGATATTTCAATGATTTGTTCCTATTGATGCAGGGCAGTTTCTTTGTTGCTTTAAATTGCTTGAGTTAGGGGCATTACCCCCAAGTTGCCTCTAAGATATTCAAAATCATCCTTGGGAAATGGTTTGGTGAAGATATCAGTAGTTTGTTTTTTTGTATTGATATATTCCATCTTCACTTATTTGTCTTCTACCAATTCTCTGACATAGTGATACTTGATTGAAATATGCTTAGTTTTTGCATGCATTACTAAATTTTTTGATATGTTTATAGCACTTGTATTATCACAATACAATATAACAGGTTTGGTTACCTCTTATTTCACTCCTTTCAATAGATGTGTGAGCCACACAATGTTTGCACAATTGACTGTTGTTGCCACATATTCTGATTCTACAGTGGACTGGGATGTGCATGTTTATTTCTTGTTAGTCCAAGTAACTAGCCTTTTACCTAAAAATAGTGCACCTCCACTTGTACTTTTCCTATCATCAATGTTGCCTCCCCAATCTACAGTTGTGTATGCATTGAGCTCAAACTTCTCATTCTTTTTGTAATATAGACCAAAGTTATCAGTTCTTTTGAGATACCTCATTATTCTTTTTACTGCTATGAGATGATTTTTTTTAGGATTAGCAGAGAATATAGCCACTATTCCAACTACTATTGTTATGTCTAGTTTGCTATGTACAACATATTGTAATTTTCCAATCATGGATTTGTATATTGTTTGATTGACTTTAGCTTATACATCATTTTTAGATAGCTTATGTCTTATTGCCATTGGTGTGCTGACTAATTTGTATTCCTCCAATCCAAATATTTTAAGTATCTCTTTGATGTACTTTGATTGTCTCACAAATATACCATGTTTTAGTTGATGTACTTGCAATTCAATAAAAAATTTGATCTCTCCAAACATAGACATCTCAAACTCATGTTTCATTTTGTCAAAATAACTTTTGCAAATCACTTCCTTTCCTCCAAAAACTATGTCATCCACAAATATTTCAGATACAATAATATCTTTACCTTCTTTTGATTTGATTTACATGTTGCTATTATCATTAGTTCTTTCAAATCCTATTTGCACTAGATACTTGTGAAGTCTCTCATACCATGCTCTAGGTGCTTGTTTCAGACCATAGAGTGCTTTATGTAGTTAAAAACCATATCCCTATTGTTCTCATCAACAAATCCTTCTGGTTGTTCAATATAGACTTCCTCTTCCAATATACCATTCAGAAAAGAAAACTTTACATCCATCTGATAGACTTTAAAACCTTTATATGTAGCATATGCAAGTAAATTTCTTACTCCTTCCATTCTAGCAACAAGAGAAAATGTTTCCCCATAGTCTAATCCTTCTTATTGAGCATAACTCTTACATACTAGTCTAACTTTGTTTCTAGTAATCTCACCATTCTCATCTAGCTTGTTTCTGAATACCCACTTGGTGCCAATCACATTCTTGTCAATTGGTCTGGGAACCGAACTCCAAGTTTTGTTCTTTTTTATTTGATCAATCTCTTCTTCCATAGCTTTATACTAGTCACCATCTTGTAATGCACCATATACTTTCTTAGGTTCAAATTTTCTTATTAGACATGATTCATTTCTTTGTTTATTCCTTATCATTGGTCTTGCATCTTTGTCACCAATTATCTATTTAGCAAGGTGATGTCTTTTTACATATTTGGATAATCTTGGTTCTATCATTGTTTCCATGTTTGATCTTTCAGATTCAGGGTCACTATGCACTTTGTTGTTAGGTTGTTCTTCATCTCTTTCATGTGTACTGACTTCAGAATTAGAATGTCAATTTCCTTGATTCTGCAACTCAGCTTCTGAATGTAACTCGACATTCACTAGTTGTGACTTGGTTGAAACTGAAACTTGTTGTTGAATCCTAATTTGATTGGCAACATCCTCATCAATAGGAATTCCTTCATAAGAATACACAAAGGTTATGTATTCATCTATTCTCTTTGGTTCTTTAACTCGGAATTCTGTATGCTCATCAAAGTTTACATTTGCACTTTCCACAATTTTGTTAGTGTTAGTATTCAAACACTTATATGCCTTATTTCTAGTGGAGTAGCCAAGAAATACACCTTCATCACTTTTTTCATCAAACTTTCCATTTCTAGCATCTTTAAGGATAAAGCATTTGCAACCAAATACTTTGAAATGTTTTACATTAGGTGAGTAACCATACCATAATTCAAAAGGTGTTGCACTTGTACCTTTCTTGACTTGTACTCAGTTCGGTGTATGAATAGCCACACTTATAGCTTCTCTCCAATATTTTAGAGCAAGAGTCTTTTCCATCATTAATGTTCTTGCACAATCAATCATAGATCTATTTCTTCTCTCAGCAATTCCATTTTGTGGGGGAGTTCTAGGAGCTGATGTTTGTCTCTTGATTCCTTTTTCATTGCAAAATGTCTCGAATTTATTTGATGTGAATTCACCACCTCTGTTTGATCTTAGGCATTTCAAACTCTTTCCTGTTTCTTTTTTAACTCTAGCCACATACCACTTAAACATTTGAAAAGCATCAGATTTTTGCTTTAAGAACATAACAGTCATCATCTTCGAATAGTCATCAACAAACAATATTATATATTTATCTCCTTTATAGCTTTGTACTTCTATTGGACCACTTAAGTTAGTATGGACTAACTCAAGTACTTCTTTAGATGTATAGTTTTTACTCTTGAAACTTGACTTTGTCATCTTTCCTAGCTGACATTGTTTGCACATGATATTGTCAGGCTTCTTCAGTGTAGGTAAACCTTTGACTTTCTTCATTTTACTGATATTGACTAGATTATCAAAGTTGACATGACATAGCCTTCTATGCCATAACCATTCATCATCAAATTTTGCAACAAAACAAGAAACATTTTCCATATCAAGATAAAACAAATTACTTCTTGTTTAATCTCCTTTTCCTATCAATTTACCATCAGTATCATAGATTTTTACAGTTTTGTTTCCAAATTCTACTTTGCACCCTACATTGCCTAACTGTGAGACACTTAGCAAATTGTAGTTTAGTCCTTCAACATAGTATGCATTATCACATCGAATTTTCTCTGTAAGCTTAATGGCACCTTTTCCTTTGATTTGGCATGGAGCATCATTACCAAATCTAACACTATTTCCATCATACTAAGTAAAGTTAACAAACTTACTTTTGTCCCTGTCATGTGATGTGAGAATCCACTGTCTATGATCCATTTGTCATTCTTGTTCATACATGTTACCAGTGTTGTAGGTTTATCTTCATCAGATTGGTCCTTCATGGCCACATAAACAACTTCATCATCATTATCATCAAAATCCTCTTCAGCAATATATCACTTCTTGCCTTTGTCTTTGTAATCTTTCTTATCATCTTCTCTTCTATATTTGTACTGTTTGCCTTCCTTGTATTTCTTTTTCTGTGTACACCTTGCAGCAATATGTCCATTACAATTGAAACAAATGATAGGCGGCTTACCTTTGAATTTTCCTTTGCCCTTGTGAAATCTTCTAGCCAGTAATGCTTCCAATTGTTCCACATCTTCCTCATCAGTGCCATTGTCACTAGATACATATTTCATCTTTCTTCCCTTCTTTGATTTCACCTGTTTTGCATCTTTCAGTGATAGCTTGGCCTTGAAAGCAGATTCAACATTCCCAGTCTGTAGTTATCAAAGTTAGATAACTCAAATTCAGTGATTGTACCTACTATACCTTCAAAACTTAGATTGTTTCCTAGCACACATCTTAGCTCTTGTATAGTTGATACTCTAATAGCATAAATAAGGAGCAAGGTTCTTAAGAACTTACTATTAATAGTATCATCATCTAATTGACCACTCAAACATCTTATTGCACTTACCACTTCCTTTATTCTAGCAGCATACTAAGCAGCATTCTCACTTTCCTCCATTTTCATATCATCAAACTTTCCTCTTAGGCTTTCTATTTTTTCTCTTTGGACATTCAGATCTCCTCCATAAATGTCTGGAAGGGCTTTCCACATCTTGAATGTAGTGTCGCATCCTTTGATATCATCGAATTTAGCATAGTTGAGTGCAGAAGCAATCTCCAGCATTGTCTGATTGTGTTCCTGTTTGTTTTTCAAATCTTCTGCAATAAGAGTACCAATTGGATCAACATGTTTAGTAACAATTGAATTTTGAGAATAATCTCCTATGGATCCAAGATGTAGCTTCATCAAAAAATTTCCACGTAACAAAGTTGTCTTTGTTGAGCTTGGGAACTTCTCTCTTAGGCATTTTGATATTTTCTACTTCTAGCCCCTTTAAACTAAGTCAGCAACTAGGCTCTGATACAAAATGTTAGAATTCTTTAGAATAATTGAGAGGGGGGGGGGGGGGGGGGGGGGGGGTGGGCAGGGTGAATCAGTTATCCAAGGTCTAAATACCCTAATAATACTGTTAAACCAATTATAGTGAGCCCATTAAACTATTCATCCATCCAAGCTTAAATCAGTCATCATAGCAAGTTACAACAAATCACCATGCAGGAATAAAACATGCAAGATAAACACATGACATAGTGATTTACGTGGAAACCCAATTTGGGAAAAACCACTAGTAACATGCTACTTAATTCTCACTCTTCTAAAGTGATGCCCTGTTAAAAGCCTGCCCTATTAAAGGCTTACAACACACTGTTAAATGTGACCTTGTTAGAGGATTTCACCATACTATTAGGAATGGGCCTGGTAAAAGGACTTTGGAACATTCACTTGGAATGTCACCCTGTTAAAGGATTTACAACATGGCTATTAAAACAAACTAAGTCCATAGGATTTATACTAACTGTTATAATTGCTAGAGAGTAACAGTAATGGCTTTTGATCTGATACAACTTACAACATATCTTGTAGATTACAAATCACACTTCAGTTCAATCCTTTGCTTGGCTTTAATCACTTCAGTTCTGACAGCTTGTCATCTCAAGCTTCGTCTCCTTGAGTCTTCTTTCTCATCATACCAATGCAACCATATCTGTGGTCATCTGTCGAAGTAGAGTATCTGTGCTTTCTTTCCCCTTAGCACCTTCTTCAGCACCTCATGCTTTTATTCTTGACCTCTCTCTATTTTGCTTTGTAACCTTATGACTCCATAAATAGAAGTCTGGATTACCTTTCCTGCTCGATTCTCTCTCTCCAACTTTAGGGTTTCAATAGATTAGGTAGGATACAATGTAGCTACCCCATATCTTGCTCTTAACTATAAACTTCATCTAGTATCCAATTATATTTTCCAAATATGTTTTATATAGTGTTCTGTGCCACCAGCTCATCACTCTTATCTTCTATCTGATTCATAGAATTCTAGATAACTACCATGTTGGCTCATATCTAGTGAATCTTTGACTTTTAAAATAATGCAGAAACTCGGCATTATTGGTTTACTGATGCTTGGCACCTCTATGTTACTCAACACTTGAATCATGCTCGGCACTTGTATCTTCACTCGACACCTCTCTGTGTTATTCATCACTTGATCTTTACTTGGCATCTAATACTCACTTAGTACTTGATCTTCACTCGACACCTAAAGATCACTTTGCACATGCTGAAGTTGAACTTGCTCAGCTTCAACTAGGAATCTATTTAGAACTAACTAGCTTGATTGGATCTCTCTCTAATAAACTTAGTTAGGCTTTACAAATGACTTAGCTAACCCTTACATCTTTGATATGTTTTAGTGTGTCCATTCTCTGTATCTTTGTGTCTTAGAGTATGCCATCAATAAACTATTTCATCAATGGCTTAGCTGATCCTTGTACTTCATTACAACATCATAACTTCGACCTTTTTCTAGGTGTTCTAGTTACATCTTATTGATGGCCTCCTCCTTGTCAATCAACCAATTAATAATATTTGGATCACTAAAGCAATTTTCATTCCTGCAAGTAGCAAGTTTGACATCAATGACAAAATAATGATTGAGAAAATTCTTTGCCAGTTCCATCACTCTTCATTCTTGAGCTTTTCAATCATTTTCCAACAACCTTTGGCTTAGACTCTGTGCACTTAACCACATCATCATTACATAGTCTAGAACTTTTGCTTCACTATGCATCACTTGACAATCAAACCAATATTCACACTAGTAATATCTTTGATTGTTATTCTCTTAATCTTTATAGAAATAATACTATGTTGACATCAATGAAAAACATAGTCATGAATGCAACATTTCAATACTCTCCAATTCTTAGGATAATCCCCCACTATAGTATCATCAGCATTCATGCTAATAATCTCCCCCTTTGTCATTGATGTTAACATAGATAAAAAAACATATAAGTTCCAAGAATACAAAATAATAATTTTTTGTTTTTACTACTATTATATTCTCATATCCTTTGGAACACTACTCTATTCATCATCTTCTTCATTGACATCATGAGTTGTTCATAAATAACTTTTTCTTCTTTAGGATTGGTAGTAATTGCTCACTTTACACTAAACAATTCATAATACATTAGATGCACAATAGGTACATATTCATGCTTCCTTACATGAATCTTTCTAAATCCCCTTAAAAAAAATATCTCTCCATCATAAATACTTATGAGTTCTTCTCCCCTATTGGTTAGGAGATGTTTTTCATGAAAATTTTGCCCCATTGACATCAACGTCAAAGACCCCAATATTACATACCAATTGTTACAAATACTTCTTCAACTCTTCAATCAACTTAAGTGTCCAAAGACATTGTTCAATACCAAATACCAAATACAAAATACCAAGAGTCTTGAAGACTCAATACATAACATATACTCCCTCATATAGGAAGCATCAACATTCAATCTAGTCCAATAATAGTGCTTTGTACCACTAGACTAATGCACTCTCTACATCATCAAATTAGAAGTAGGAAGGGGCGTGAGCCCAAACATACCTCTTAGGTACTCAAATGTATTTTCAAGAGAATTTTTCATAAGGATATCTACAATCAAATATTTAGTACTCGCATACTCTAATCTAATCTCCTTTTTTGCCTCCTTCTCTCTTGAGACATGATACTTAATAGATATATGTTTCATCTCAGAATGGAATATAGGATTCTTAGACATACTCACTATAATTGTGTTATCACAATAAATGATAATGGATTTTTTTAACTCAATGCCAATATCCTTCAACATCTACTTCATCCACATAACTTGATTATAGTTATTTGATGCTGCTACATATTCTACCTTAGTTGTACTATGTGAAATATAATATTATTTCTTGCTCAACCAAGAAACCAATATAGAATGGTCAACCACTAGTCCTCTTTCTATCATCCATATTGCCCAACCAATATACATAAATATATGCACATTGTAAAAGTTGATGAAAGCCAACTTCACAGCTTGCCAAGATCACCTGCATGCAAATAACCTATTGAAGGGAAACTAAAGAAGGAAGAGGTGGAGCTTAGAAGAACTAAATGGATTAAGAGAGAAGGCATTGCAAACAAAGAAAAATATATTGGTATACAATATGCTTTGAAAATGAGTTCTGAAATACAATGAGAGAGCCTGAATATAAAGGCCTCAAGGAAGCTTCTAGAACAAGATAGCAAGTGCTAGAAGATAAGGTTGACAATGAAGCATACATCCACAAAAGGTGGGATATCCTCGATCAAGGTGAGAGGATAAGTATAACTTAGATAGGAAAAAACTCTCATGTTTTCAACAACTCCTAGACTATAACTAACAAATAAATGTATTACCCTAAGTAAACTTAAGTAAAAGCATAAATAATAATATTTACTCTAATGAACCCCCTTAAGTGCAACTTAGGGGAATGTACTTAAGCTCACAAAAGCTAAGATGAAATGAGGAATGGGTCCTGGCAACAAGGCCATTTTAGGTACCCATGTACGATGCAAAGAAATGTAACCTCTAAAAATGGGGAAAGAGAGAAAACCACATGGGAAAAACCCTCCCTGAAAAAGAGGTAAGAAAAAATCTAGCGAAGAATAAAGAAGCCTCCAACTAGAGGAATGTCCCAAAAAATAGCAGCAAAAAGAAGACCATGAAGAGAGTCACTGAAGTATGAAGAAGCCGCAAAATCTATCAGAAAGAAATTGTTGATCTAAAGAACATCCATGTAAAATAGAAGGCATGAACTAAGAGTGTCTATATGGTAGATGATCCATCTCACCGAAATGCATAGGTAGCCAGCCATTGCAATTTCCTAGTATATAGGATCAAATACTAAATACATAGTTCACCATAT
The DNA here is from genome assembly GCA_028749045.1 of Cupressus sempervirens. Classification (NCBI taxonomy): domain Eukaryota; kingdom Viridiplantae; phylum Streptophyta; class Pinopsida; order Cupressales; family Cupressaceae; genus Cupressus; species Cupressus sempervirens. Next base: position 283,167,183 of record CM053789.1, on the reverse strand, counting down.
CAAACCATCAAACCAAGGAAGCATTAGAACAATAGAATAACCCCCCCACAATGCAGATGGGGTGAGATGATAGGCAACTAAGAAAGTGAGCCAAAAATCCTCCGCAAAAAGTACCAAGAACAAGAGAAAGGAAGAGGTACAAACACTTATAAAGGCACATGTCATTGAAACAATCATGGGGACTAATGTCATGGAAGGGACACTCACTTGACAAAGGAAAAGGGTACAAAAATAGTAACAAATAACCCCCTGATGGTGCTTTATAAAATAATGCAAGTACAACTATCTCAAAACAATATTCATGAACTCAAAATGCAAGAGTAGCACTTTATCTTAGTGCATTTACATAGACATGCTTACAAATGATATAAAAAATGATTAGAAAGGGAGAAAAGATAATACAAAAGATACTACAACCCATAAAAAAAGATCCCATGCCATGAAAATGATCCTCAGACCTAAAATACCCAAGATATCGGCCATAAAGCAAAAATGTCAAAAGTATGATAGAAAGAGCATGGGAAAAAATCTAAAGAAAATGATAGCATTTTTGAAAAGTAAATAGAACCAGTTTTACAAAAATATAATGTTTTCAAAAATTGAGATGGGACGTGTTGGTCTCAGATTGGTTTTGACAATTGAGTTTCAATACACTTAACCAATTCATAAGTTGATACTGAGTATAATACAAAAATTGAGTTGCAATGTGTGCTGAGCTAGAGATTCAATATGTGCTGAGTGAACTTCAAGTGCCAAGCATGTATCAAGTTCTGAGTGATAAGTGATGCCAAGTCACTATATGTGCTGATTGAAGTATAGATGCCGAGTGAAACATAATTTATATAGGAGCCAAGTGAGACAAAATTCCTATATGTGTTCAACATCAGTAATTAGTAAGTGTTGAGCAACACAGAATCAACATATGAGTTTGTGCCTTCACAAAATTAAATGTAAACCATTTTTGAATTTGAATTGGGATAAATCTTGAAGGATCTTGAAGATAAGATCAAATCTTTTCCATTATCTATATAATCAACATGCAACTGATCAAAAAAAATGGAGAAGGCATGCAACCAATAGGAAAAGTGAAAGAATTGAGTAGGGAAAAAAGAATGAATATTGATCATAAATTCATACCTAACCCTAAAGGAGGATTAAGCCCCATTGTGTGTGCACATGAGTAAGAATTTATGGGAGAATGCTAGAAAGGTGTAGAGGGGTGTAAAGACTTAGAAATATTAAAATTTTGAGGGGATTCATATCAGATCAAGGATCATAACAGACAGAGCAGAATGAGGATCTAGAATAAAAAATTGAGGATTGCAAGTCATCAGGTCAAGACTTTCTAATACTCTCTAGCCATTGTATTAGGAATGAAAATCCTATGATGAGAGGCTATTTTAATAGCCATGTTGTAAGCCTTTAAATAAGGTGCTAAATCCTTTAACAGGGTAACATTCTAGGTGAGTGTTTGTAAATCCTTTAACTAGGTTGCTTTTAACAGGTTGTAAAGTCTTTAATAGGACATGGCTTTCACAGTGTAGACCATTGGAAGTGGTCAGACTTTTTAACCTTAAATAGTTACATATTTTTGTAGTGATACTTTGTGGGCATCATACCCACCCCAATTTTACCTTCTCATTTTGGAGGGTTTTTGGGTTACTAAAATCTTGTGTTATTTATTTTCATGCATGTATTTACTTTTATGTTTGTTAGATGAACTAGATGCATGTGAGTGATTTCAGCTAAAAGTTTTAGAGGTTAATTATAGTTACTTCTAATTCACCCCACCTCTCAGAAGTAAATATTCCCACATGTAAATTTCCAACAATTGGTATCAGAGCCTAGTTCTCACAAGGAGGAGCCTTACAGCTTGGAGAAAAGATCTAGAAATGGATGTCTACTAACTTGGGAAGATTATAGAGAATTAGGCAATTGATGTAGAACTTGCTCTACAAACTTTTGAAGAAACTAGAGAAGAACTAAGAAAAACTCTAAAGAGAAGAAGAGAGATTATCATAGCTAAGAATGATACATAATACAAGGAGATTGAGACCTCAAAATTATTTGCAAATGGAGATTCCAAAGAATTTGATGTAGCAATAGTAGACCTAATGGAGAAGAATAGATCCCAAGTAGAAGAAATTAGAACACTCAAGCTTGAACAAGAATCACAAGCCATAATGCTTTGTGAGGTGATTGAATAGAAGAAAAGAGCCATTGAAGATAAGGCTATGCTAGAAGAAGACAAGAGAAACCTTGCCAACAGATTAGAAGAAAAGTCAATTGAACTTGCAAGAATTTCAAACATGTAGCTAGACACCCTAAGTCAGATGATGAATACACATCATGAACTAAATGTCAACGATATTGAGATCTCCACACTAAAGATGCAAAATGAACAACTATAAAATGATCTAAAAAGAGAGAAGGAAATTGCACAGATCTTCAACAAACCAAATGAGGCCATTAAGTACTTTGAGCAGCTACTGAAATTACTGAGCGCTAGCAATGATACTTCAGGACTAGGATACACTAGCATTGAACAAGAAGAGTCATCCAAGACTGCAGAAGAAAGAAGTAGCAAAGGTAAGAACACTAAACCTACTTGTCATTTTTGTGGAAAAATAGCACATACCTCTAGTGTATGTAGGAACAAGAATTCCCATCAGCATACCAAACCTAAGAATGTGGGTTACTGTCATAAGTGTAACAAGCAAGGACATCAAGCATGTGATTGCAGAACAAGGACTATAAGAACACCAATATTTGAAGGTCACTACTGCAATTGCAAGAAGTATGGACATAGAGCTTTTGAGTGAAAATTAAAGCCTATGTGGACACCTAATTGGCCAAGAAGGGGAAATAACCATGGACATCACTACAATTGGGACTACAACACTAGGTATAGCTATCATTACTATCAGGAATATGGACACATTCCTAAAAATTGTGTAAGGACACATTTTAGTGGAAACTAATATAGATGGTTAAGTCAAACTACATGCTTTAGTTATTTGAAGACTGGTCGCATCAGTAGGAATTTCCCAACAAGGTCAAAGGCACCCAACACAGAGATCAACAAAGGAAAAGAGAAGGTGGATGTTGAACACATTAGAGGATAAATGAATAAAACATGGAAGAAGAAAGATGGGAACAACACATCAAATGAAGGGATCACTTCACCTAAAAGGTCAAGTGGTCACACTTCATTCAACTAAGCACAAGAAGGTATGTGGAATTGATATACAAAGCTATATCGTACATCAGTTCCTAAACAAGCAAGTACTAAAAAGGAAAGATCAGCATGAATAAAGATGCAAAGTTAAAACTCTAGCACATGTTGAGTTGATTACCAAAATCAGTAGAAGCTAAACAATTAGTTGCAACTAAGTTGGTAGTGGAAGCTAAGTAAAGAATAAAATATAGTGGAGGCCAAGTAAGGGATACTTCTATGAATTTCAAGTGGTAGAAAGACAATGGAAGCTAAGTGGACAACTATAAACACACTAAACATTAAATGCTATGAAAATAGGGTATATTATCACATTTTGAATCATTTTTATTCTATGCAAATGAAGAACAAAGATGAAGAAGAGTGCAGAATGACTTTAAAGCAGAGAATCCAGCATTTGAGCCAATTTCAACAATAATTCAACACAATTTCATTGACTTCAAGGTATTTACATTTGTGTTGAGCTACGCAATTTTTAAATTTCTTTGTGTTCAGACACTAGCTAGCACAAATGGCCTCTAGTTCTAGGAAACTATAGGAGAAAGAACCATTTGAGGTTCAACTAGTTTCAAAAAAAGGGAAACAACCAGATTTCCTACCAATCCCTAAAGTTTCATATAGAAATGACCCAGCCAGAGTCCTATCCATTACACTCCCTAAAGTAGTTATGTTTTAGGATGTTAGAAGATGTTACAAGTAAAAAATTGGAGCGATAGTAGAAATGGAGATGATGGAAGCCTATGAAAATTGTGCGAAAATAGATTATTGAAAGAAGAGTACCAAATTGTTGAGAAGAAGGGTTTGACACATGCCCTAGAATTCCCCATAGTTTTCAAAACTAAATGGATCAAGATAGTGCTTAGTAGGATTCATGATGGAAGTTTATGGTTGGAGGATGGTACATAGAGTGATAGGTATCCAACCATAGATCGGCCAAAGACTCTTAGAAGTGATTCTAAGGAAGCTATTGAAAGGAACATTGGTACCAAGTGGAACAAGAGAGGAATGAAAATAGACACCATCCAAGGCCCTCTTGTTCACTTTGTTGTTAGGTTTATTGCACACAAATTCTACCAATCTACTAGACTTAATAGTGTATCATGCATTGCAGTGGATGTGGGTTACAAACTAGTGAAAAAGGATCATACTTATGATCTTGCAAAATTGCAACTGCAACAAATTAATGAGAATTGAGTAGCAACAAGGAGAACCAAGAGAGCATGGTGCAAGTTTGGTACAATTTTGATTTGCATATTTTTCTCTGTATAGAATGAATTTCCATCTTTTGGTAAAGTTTTTTGGAAAGAAAATATTCTATAATAGCTCAAGTTAATGAATATATTGAATAATTTTGAGACCCTAATGGCTAGCTATTTTGAAGACTTCAAGAAGACCATGAAGTAGAGGCTAAGAATACCAGTTTCATTGGTAGAAAAGCATGTAAATGATGTATTCTTTCTTGTAGATATTGATTATACATACATATAACCAGCAATACCAATAGTTAGATGGTTAAGACCTCTTGGATATGAGATAAATATAGCTAAGGAAGTGGATAAAAGTGCACCACATTTTGGTACATATGATGTGGTGAGGTCAAAGGTGGATACAAAGTTGAATACTTCCTCCACACTAAAAAAGAAGGATAAACTTGTGAAGAAACTTAAAGCCAAATGCATATAGAAGAAGAAGAAGAATAAGAAGAAGAAGTTGAGGATGATGAGGAAGAAAAAGGACACAAGACACTTGTACTAACCCAAGGAATGGGTGAGGATGCAAAAGAAGAAGAAGGTGTTGAGTAGGAAGCAGCCAAGGCTGAACCCAAGAAGAACAAAAACAACCAACTACACTACCCAAGGGGAAGAAGAAAGAAAGAAAATTGAGCTCAACCAAGCCAACCATAAGGGTAGACACAAGGGAAACAACACAAGTGGATAAGGAATAGGGGAAGAAAAAAACCATAGAGCAAGGAGGGCCTGTAGAAAAAAAGAAAATTAGGAAATATGTTGCACCCCCAGAGTTAGATGAAGAAAAGACAAAATTTGACAATGATCAATTCATATTGGTAAGACATTCTACCAAATATAATTTGGAAAATATTTTTGACAACATTAGGGACAATGTAGGTTTGACTAGATTAAAAGGAATTGATTTTAATAAATTATCAAGAGAAGAAAAAAACATAGTGGAAAAGTCTATCTACACTATGATGGCCAATCTCAAGACTACCCTACTTGAACTAGACAATTCTATGCCTAAGGAGCTAAGATCCATTGTAGAAAATAAATGGCATTACTACCTTAATATGGAGAAGGAAATAAGGGAGTCAAAATTTTCTTGTGTGATGCCTAACCTAACTAAAGATCAAATAAGAAAGGCTAGTAAGAAACATGGGAGAAAATTTGCACCCAAATATAGAGCCTTTAGTATTTTACAAAATAAAATAGAGGATGTTGTAAAGAAATCCACATAAATGTGGAAATTAATTTATGGATTGACTACTACTAAGGAAAAGCAAGAAGATCCCTTTGAGGGAAGAAATGATGAGGAAGAAGAGGAGAATGAAAAGGATGAAGGAGAGAAAGAGAAAGAAAAGGTAACAGTGGAGGAGGCATTGCAAGGTGATGAGGCAACAACTGAGAAGTAGTAACTAGAATAGAGTGTCCAAGACACCTAATTACCATCACCATATCCTCCACATACAACACCTACACCTACAAAAACTATAATTGTCAAGAATGTTCCCGACAGCTTATGTTCGAACATCAATCCATTGATTGTAGAGAATCTCAAAAAGATCCTTCCCCAAACAACATTGCAATCACAATTGTGCAGAAATCCTATTTTGGTGAGTGTAGAGGAGTTACAAAAGGCTATAGAAAAAATTACAAAGGAGAAGGTGAACACCCAAGAACCACCTTCATAACCTCCCACAACTACAAATGATCAAAAAAAAGAGAAAGCAACACAAGACACAACTACTAAGGTTGATCCCAAAGTAATAGCAACAACAACTACCAAGGAGCTAGCAAAGGAGCAGATAGGACAAGATGTTCCTATAGCACAAAGCCAAGGTGGACCTCCTCAAATCATTGTCATTGATTAGGGAAAAAGAGGAGAAGATAAGGAATATGAGAAAACCCCCAATGAAAGAGAGCAAGAGGAAATATAGACACTAGTAAATTTTCCTACCTTAGGGACTCCTACCAAACAGCCAAGCACTAATGCAGTACCACTGCAAATTTCAGCACCAGGCTTGAGCTCCACCAAGGTAGCAAGGGTACTTCACTATGGAGACCCTGCACTTGATGAGTAAATAGTCATACCTAGTTATGACTACAAGAAAATGAATCGGACATAGATAAATGAAGTGCAAGAGGCACTTGAGAGGAAGAAGAATTAGGAAATACTCTAAAATGATTATAGACAAAAGCAAGCATTGGTAGAAATCAAAGACATACTCCTTGATGCATTCAGTTTTCTTGTACTTGATGAAACAAAGCCTATCATGGAGCAATTGTCCAACATAGTGGATCAAGTACAAAATGAAGACCTTGATACTAATGTTAAATTATTAGAGTGGTCTGAAAAGAAATTTCAAATGAAAGTTAATGAGAAGATATCCGGTGAGGTAGCACTATCATAGGTTGAATTGCCTAAAAGGGTTGAGAAAGTGAAAAAAATACTTGAGAATATATTCTCATTGTACTCCAAATTGTGTGACTCATCATATTTCACACAAGAAACTAGCCAGAGAATATTGAGCTTGGAATGAAATCTTAAGATATATAGCACATAGCTACCTAAAGATCTAGCTCAAAGTGAAAAGCATTTTGCAACAATGCTTCACACTCAAAAGAAGTTAGATTTATTGATAGAAGAAGAGGAAAATATTAAGGCCAAATTAATACAAATTCAATCTGCTATCACCCCACAACTGGAAGTACTACATAAGGAAATGGCCTATGCAAAAAATGTTTTAAAGAAAGACCCTAATCTTTCTAACTTAGAAGGCCTTGTACATCTTGCAGTAGAGATAGCCATAGAGCACAAAGCACTAAAAATTGCCTCAGACAATTGGGATGCTTCTCTAAAGATAATAATGGAGCTAAATAAAACATTTTTGACTAAATTTTCTATTCATTCTTAGGACCCTTTGACATAAGTATAAAAAAGAGGGAGATATAAACATTATGCAAACAAGAAAGGAAGAGATAATACATTCTTTGATGGAGGTAATAAAGAATATCCATAAGGGGGAACTATTCATGTAAGGAGGAGATAATCACAATTTTGAGGAAGTAATAAGGAGATACAACCAAAAGGATGCAAAAACTCCAAGAAGATGTGAAAGGGGGGAGCGGAAACAAAGGGAGAGTACAAATAGACTAGAAATAGGGTACACAAAAATAGAGGCAAAGGAATGATAAAGAAGATAATGGAACTAGCATGAGACAAATTTAGCTTAAGGGAATTTTGGTTACAGAAATGGCACATCAGCTTAGGGGGAGTGACAAAATTTTTAAGAGATCAAACTCATAATGCTTAGTTAAGTGTTTTTGCCACTTTTGTCAAAGGGGAAAATTGTTGGTCTCAAATTGGTTTTGACAATTGAGTGTCAACACACTTAACCAATTTTTAAGTTGATACCAAGTATAATACAAAAGTCAAGCTACAATAGGTGCCAAGTGAACTTCAGTGACGAGCATGTATCAAGTGTCAAGTGATGAGTGATGTCAAGTCACTATAGGTGTTGAGTGAAGTATAGATGTTGAGTGAAATAGAATTTCTATAGGAGCTGAGTGAGACATAATTCCTATATGTGCCAAGCATAAAAAATTAGTATGTGTTGAGCAACATAGAATCAGCATATGAGTTTGTGCCTTCACAAAATCATATGTAAACCATTTTTTAAGCCAACTTAGGATGAATATTAAAGGATCTTGAAGATAAGATGGAATCTTTTGCATTACCTATGTAATCAGCATGTAGCCAATCAGAAAAATGGATAAGGCATGCAACCAATAGAAAAAGTGAACAAATTGAGTGGGAAAAGAAGAATGAATATTGATCATAGATTCATACCTAACCCTAAGTCTTTGAAGCCTTTAAAAGGAGGATGAAACTCCATTGTGTACACACATGAGTAAGAATTATGTGAGAATGCTAGCAAAGTGTAGAGGGATGTAAAGACTTAGAAAAGAGCAGAATAGCATTCTAGAATTTAGTTGGTCAAGAATAGAGTATCAAAATTTTGAGGGGAGTCATATAAGATCAAGGAAGGATCAGAATAGACAGTGTAGAATGAGGATTTGGAATCAACAATTGAGGATTGCAAGTCATATTCAAGTCAAGACTTTCTAATACTCTCTAGCCATTGTATTAGGAATAAAAACCCTATGATGATAGGTTAGTTTAATAGCCATGTTGTAAGCCTTTAAATAAGGTGCTAAATCCTTTAATAGGATAACATTTCAACTAAGTGTTTTTAAATCCTTTAACCAGGTTGCTTTTAATAGGGTGTAAAGTCTTTAACAGGACAGGCCTTTCACAGGGCAGACCATTGGAAGTGGTCAAACTTTGTAATATTAAATAGTTACATATAATTATTGTAGTGACACTTTGTGGGAATCATCCCCACCACAATTTTACCTTCTCATTTTGGAGGCTTTCTGGTTTACCAAAATCTTATTTTATCTCTTTTCATGCATGTCTTTACTTTTATGATTGTTAGATAAATTAGATGCATGTGAATGATTTTAGCTAAATGTTTTAGAAGTTAAATATAGTTACTTCTAATTCACTTCCACTCTCAGAAGTAAATCTTTCCACTTGTAAATTTCCAACAAGATGCACATGAAAAGCTTACTAGAGTTAAAAATAGAACTTCAAACTTTAACTACAAAAATGGACAACAAAACTACATCAAAACTTGAAAATACCTACACCAATGTCTTTGTCTTAGAACCATCTTTTTGGAGCTTCTTTCGAATAATTAATACCTCTGTATGCTCAAGTTATGGCAAAAAAATTGCAAGTAGGTTAAAAAGGACCCTGGAGAGCCTATAGGTGTAATGATTTAGTGTTGACATTAGTAATTCACTACATTAAAAGTAATGGCTAGGGGCCCATCACAAAAGAAAAAGAGGCCATGTAGCATCCATGTGGTGGATGCTAACATGTTGCAGGTGACATGGTAGGGGCACATGGCAAAGTGCCAACATGACACCCGTGCCATGTATCACCCGCAGACTATGCCAAGTGTGTTGAAAAGTCCATGTGGGTAGGGGAGCTGGCAATGCCATAGGTGGGTGGAGTAGAGTGGCCATGGGTAGTTGAGTAGCTATCATGGGTGGAGAAGTCTACTGTAGGCGACAGAGACTAGGGATGTTGTCGGGAGGGTGGCAGGCCAGTTGTGTAGCAGTGGTCACAGAGCGGTGGTAGTGCAGTGGTTGTCCTGGGCTATGCTGCCAGTGGTAGTAGTATCCAGGCTGAGTATTGGTGGCATGGTGACAATGTTGGGGTGGTGAAATAGTGGCTGCCCATTGCTGTGAATTTTTTTAATTAAAAACAAGTGCAATAAATGCATTTTTTAGTTTGTATGGCTTCCAAGCAAAAAAATTTTGCCTCCCAAATCAACTATGTCCAAAATGGACAAATTTTATATGGATCTTGACTGTAACAAGCCTTCTAAACTTAGTGGCAATGTCCGTTTAGGCCCAAAGTGCTCCAAAAAATGCTCTACCCTTGGATTGAAGAAAAAAATACAAACAAACTAGGGTTTGTTTCTCCAAATCATGGCTTCAAAAATCCTTCAACCAAGAAGCAATAGAGAAGCTCTGATACCATGTAGAAATTGATGAAAGTCAACTTCATAGCTCACCAAGATCACTTGCATGCAAATAACCTTTCAAAGGGAAACAAAAGAAGGAAGAGGTGGAGCTTTGAAGAACTAAAAGGACCGAGAGAGAAGATATTGTAAACAAAGAAAAATGTATTGCTATACAATATGCCTTGAAAATGAGTTTTGAAATACAATGAGAGAGCTCAAATTTAAAGGCCTCAAGGAAGCTTGTAGAACAAGCTAGAAAGTGCTAGAAGATAAGGTTGACAACTAAGCATACGTCCACAAAAGATGGGATATCCTAGATCAAGATGAGAGGACAAGTATGTTTTAGATAGGAACAAACTCCCATGTTGTCAACAACTCCTAGACTACAACTAATAAATAATGCATTTATCCTAAGTAAACTTAAGTAAAGCATAAATAATAATTATTTACTCGAACACAGACAAAGTGAAATCACTTGATCTATCATACCAAATATCATAATCAGATGTTCCTTTCAAATATCTAAATATCCTCTTTACTACTACATAATGATACTCTTTAGGATCATTTTGAAATCTAGCTACAATCCCAACTATGTTTTCTATATCTGGTCTAGTGTGATTTTGATATTGCAATTCTCCAATCATCGATTTATACTTCTTCCACTCAACTGTAAGTGTCTCGTCCTTGCTAGATAACTTGTGACTAGTTATCATAGGTGTACCAATAGGCTTGCAACTCTCCAATCCAAATATCTTCAACAAGTATTTCAAGTACTTATCTTGTCAATTGAAAATACAATCATTGTTCTACATAATCTAGAATCCTAGTAAAAACTTCATTTCTCCTATCATGCTCATTTTTCATCTATTTAGTAAAGTTACCATTTTCTTCATCAGTTCCTCCATATATAATGTCATCAAAAAATATTACAATGATAAATAAACCATCATGAACTTATCTCAAATATAAATTACCATTTGTTGTACCTTTAACAAATCCAAGCTTTGTCAAATACTTATCCAACCTTGCATACTAGGTTCTAGGTGGTTGCTTTAGACCATATAGTTCTTTCTTTAGTCTACTTATCATCTCTTTTTCTTCAATTAGAGGGAATCCATCAATCTTCTGAATGTATACCTATTCTTCTAGTTCACATTTAGGAAGGTTGATTTAACATCGATCTGATTCAAGTATCTATTCCCAATATTTTGTCCAAGAGGATGATTCTTTGATATACTTCTACTAGGAGTTGTCAACTAAACTCTTTCTTCTCTAGGCTTAGATCTCTAATCTTCAATCTTATTCCCATTCTTATGTATGTAATTTGCACAAAAAATCATATCATTTGAAATAAGCTCGTAGAGTATTTATGAAAAATTATATATATGTTTGGTGAAATTTGGTTTTACAAGGACTAATGATAAAAATAATATGAACTTGAAGAGTCAATATAAGGATCAAATACTACTAGCTGAAATATTTTTTGATGATATTGTATTGGCAGGACAAGATTCATTATGAAAATAATTTTCTAATGAGATGAAGAAATAGTTGAAGATATCAATGTTTGGATAGATAAAATTCTTTTGTGGTTTACAAGTTTATTAGAAGAAAGGAGATATATACATTACACAATCAAAGTATATCAAGAAGATATTGAAAGCCTTTGGAATGGAAGTTTCAAGAGTAGTTGGAATACCTATGACAAATGGATATAAAATTTCAAAGAATGATGATTCTATTGAAGCGAATCTAATATTGTATAGATCAATGGTGAGAAAATTGTAATATATTTTTATAGAAGACCTGACATCGCAATATTTATTGGAATTGTTTCAAGATTTTATATTAATCTTAAGAGAATCACATAATATTAATAACAAGGATACTGAGATATTTTAAAGGTATAGAAGACTATGGATTATGATACAAGAAGACTAACAAGTTTGAGCCGAAAGTATACATAGATTCTAATTGGTTTGGAAATATTGATGATAGAAAGAGTGCAAGTGGAGGAGCTTTTTTCCTAGGCAATAGACTAATTTCATAGACAACAAGAAGAAAAAATATATTTCTCAATCCAAACTAGAATTTGAATATGTTGATGCAAGAGTTAATTATTCAAATCATAGTGTGGATCAAGAAATTGTTGAAATGTGTGAAGGAAAAGATTACTGAACTTGTAGTGATGTATTATGATAACACAAGTGCTATAAATATATCTAAGAATTTGTTATGCATAAAAAGACAAAGAACATTGCAATCAAGTATCATTACTTAAGAAAGTTGGTGTAAGACAAAGAAGTGAGACTAAAATATGTCAATACAAAGGAAAAAATAGTTGATGTAATGACTAAATAATTGCCCAAGGTTTTATATGAGTATCTAAGAGGTAAGTTAGGGGTCATTTCCCTAGCAAAGTAAAACTAAGAAGAGATTCAACATTGCATCAATTGTTATAATTAGTATATCTTACAATTTAATGTAGGAGATCCCACTTTAGGAGCTATCTAAAGTTTTGAAAAGAAGGATAGAAGCATTAAGATTGATAGAGCTACAAGGAGACAATTGATGACACAATCATGAGAAAAGATGAAAGAGGAAGAAATCATTCAAAAAGATGAGAAGAGATATATCTTTATGAAGGCAGAGATGTATGAGATATCTTTAACATTGTTGTGAAAGATGGAGTATAGAAAGTTACCAAGTTCTCATTCAGAGCTATAGCGGATGAGAAGCTACAAGTGAAATGTAAGAAGGAGTTACTAAAATTGGTATTACATTTGGCATTAACTAGATGTGTTGCATATCAAAGAATTTATAAATGTGAATCATAATGTAGCTAAGGGTATCAATGGATCATAATCGTAATGAAACTAAGGACATTAACAAAGATTTGTTATAAAAAAAATAGAGGGAGTTGATAGTAAAAATGAAGCAAGAGCATAGTAGTGTGAGGGAATCCTTGCGTCACCCAAAAATATTTTTAATTTTAGCTTTTATCTTTTTAGTTTCATGCTTTTCTATTTTAATTTGGTCTAGTAGATAGGGGGTTACTATTTTTACTAAGTTTGTCATACAAGCTTGAAATGTTCTATTTTTTCTTAGGAAGGTTTTTTTTAGAATTATAAGCCTACTATAAAATGCTCATGGCTTTAGCTTCTAGATCAGAGAAGTTATTAAAGATTTTCGGTGGAAAATTTTGCAAAAATATCTTTGAACTTAGTTTTGAAGGCTTTAAAAGCTTCAAAATGGGGTCAAACTCTAGTTGAGTGCTGATTTCTGTCTCAAGCATTGTAGTTCAAGATCTTCGCTTCTCCAAAAGTCGTTATAATATTCAATTGGACCTACAGTTTGTTAGTTATGGTCTCCAGAAGTTAGGTTACCTTACTCATGGTCATAAAATAAATTTTTTTAATTATTTGAATAGACTCTAATGTAATAAATGTAATTTATGTAATTTAGGGTTTGTCAGCCTCAATGGTTAATTTCTATAACCTTCCTAGGTGGCATAAAATTGTTTATTTAAGAAAGGCCTGTAGGATTGTTTATGATAGTTCTAGGTAGCTCTGCATGATAGTTTGCATCTTTGTCTTGTAGATTTTTGTAATGAAGGCATCCATGTGGGTCAGCATATTGTAATCTTGAATTTTGTAATTTTATATTTGCAGCAATAATAAAAATCTCACATTTTGTTCTCACAATTGTTGTTGTTTCTTTGTTTCTATTATCTATTTATGGTTTTACGGGGATCACTCTTCATCATGTGGTATTAGAGCTAGAGTTCTTGAGTGTGTGGACAGATCACCGACTATAAGGTAGTTTGCACCAAGACCATGGTTTGGGCTGAGCGTGTAACTAGGGTTTTAGCAGCAGTGGGAAAATGCCTCCATGAAGAGAGCGTGGCAGAAGAGTTGTGAGTGTTACACCTAAGAGTTTTAGATCCCTCCAAAGAAAAATGCAAGCATTGGAAGAAAAAATGCGTAGAGGAATAAATCTTCCTATAAGAGATGAAAGTGAGGATGATGAGTAAGTAGAAGAAAATGTTGAAGTAGAGGCAATTCTAAACCTAAAAGAAGAGAGGCATTTTAAGGTCATCTCCAAGATTGTAGAAAAACCTAAGATTGAAGTTCCCGTGTTTTTCATAAAATCTTAACCCAAAGGAGCTAATCAATTGGATCAATGAACTGGAGGAGTACTTTGAGTATGAATATATTAAGGATCTTGATAGGGTCAAGTTTGAAAAAGCAAAACTAAAGGGGCATGCAAAGATCTAGTGGCTGGAGGTTCAGTTGCAGCGAAATAAAATTCACTAGATGGGATCAAATGATAGCTAAATTGAAGTGACAATTCATTCTTATGGATTATGAGCTTGATCTATTGAAGAAAATGCAAGGGTTGAAGCAAGCGAGAAAATATGTTCAAGAGTATACCAAAGAGTTATACCAAGTTCTCATTAGAACTGGCAATGTAGAAGCTTATAAGGAGAAAGTGGTTCGTTATCTTAATGGGTTAAGGTCAAGTATTTAGGATGTAAGTTGAGTTTAATTCAAATGGACAATATTGAGGAGGCATACCAATTTTCCCTAAGAGTTGAGGAGAAACTGAGCAAAAGGTTTGACAACAAGAATAGTAGAAGAGGTCATGATAGAAGATCTGTGGATGATCTTATGGCGGCCAAAATGATGATACAAAGAACAAGGACGAGGCTTTAAGTAGCAATCAAAACTAGAGGGGAAACAATTCCAATTATTTCCATGATCAAAATAGTAGAGATTAGAGAGGAAGAGGCAGAGGAAAAGGATTTGAAAGATGAGGCTTCCATGGAAAATGTTTTCATTGTGGAGAAGAAGGGCATAGAGCATTTGAATGTTCCCAACACCAATGAAGCACTAAAAGAAGAACTAAAGGTTAGGCCAAAGTTGTGAATGTTGACAAAGATGTTACTTCATCACATTCTAAATATGTTGAAAGAGAAGTCTTAGTCAACAAAAGAGTCCTACTAAGTGGTGAGAATGAACTTTATCAAAGGAGGAACATGTTCATACAAGGTGCAAGTATCAGTATAAGTTTTTTCATGTGATCATTGATGGTGGAAGTAATGACAATTTGGTGCCAAAAAATATGGCCACAAAGTTGAAGTTCAAGAGGCAGAAACACCCATGTCCATACTATATTGCTTGGGTGCAAGATAACCAAAAGGTTATGATCAATGAGAAATGCTCAATTAATGTCAAGATCAGAAGCTACTAGGATGAGATACTTTGTGATATCATACCTATGGACATATGTAATATGTTACTGGGTAGGTAGTGGTAGTTTGACAGGCATGTTGTACATGACGGGTGCACAAATATCTACACTCTAACCAAGGATGGAATGAAATATAAGTTGAATTCATTGAAGGAGAAGGAAGAAAAGGTATGTAGTGCTACCAAAATATGTTTCATTGATGGAAAGGAGTTTCTCAAAGCTATAAAGCATGAGAATATGTGTTTTGTTGTAATCCCAAAAGCTAGTAAAGAAGTAGAGGAGGTACTTGTAGAAGTAGCAAATATGTTGGGAGAATTTTCTAATATTATGTTAGATAATGTACCAAATGGATTTCCCCTAGTGTGGAAGATCCATCACTAGATGGATTTGATTCTATGAGCCAGTTTTCCAAAACAAGGTAGTGCATAGAATGACACCAGCAGAAAGTAAAGAGTTCAGTAGACAAGTTCATGATTTATTGTAAAATGGGTTGATTTGAGAGAGTTTGAGTCCATGTGTTGTACTAGTATTATTAGCACCAAACAAGAATGGAGAATGGATGATGTGCATAGATTATCATGCTATTAGCTAGATTACAATTAAGTATAGATTTTCATTGACAAGGATGGATGATATTATGGCCTATTTGAGTGGGGCTAAGTATTTCAAAAAGATAGATCTAAATAGTGGGTAACACAAGATTCATATCAGAGAACATAATGAGTGCAAGACTTCTTTCAAGACAAAAGAAGGATTGTATGAGTGGTTAGTCATGCATTTTGTGTTAACCAATGCACCAAGTACTTTCATGAGGCTCATGAATGAGGTACTGAAGGAGTTTTTGTGTAAGTTTGTCATTGTTTACCTAGGTGGTATTCTGATCTTTAGTAAGACATTGGAGGAACATTTGATTCATATTTGAAAGGTGTTTGATAAGTTAAGGGAAGAAAAGTTGTCGATAAACTTGAAGAAGTGTAGTTTTGTAAAGAAGAATTTAGCATACCTAGGATTTGTAGTCTTAGGAGAATGTCTAAAAATGGATGCAGAGAAAGTGAAGGCTATCCTTGAATAGCCTACTCCAAGGAGTGTGATAGAAGTAAGATCTTTTCATGGACTAGCTATTTTTTATAAAAAGTTCATAAGAGGTTTTAATGGTATTTGTGGACCCTTGAATAAAACAATGAGAGTAGATAAGAAATAATTTAAGTAGACTATAGGAGTAGATAAGAGTTTTAATTTGTTGAAATAGAAAGTTACCAAGTAGTCTATTTTAGTACTTCCTAATTTTAACAAGGTGTTTCTAGTAGATTGTGATGGTACTGGTACTACAATGGGAGTTATTTTGAGCCAAGAAGGTAGACCTATTGCTTATTTTAGAAAGAAGTTGAATGATGCAAAAAGAAAATATTTTTTTTATGATCTAGAATTTTATGATATAGTTCAAGCATTGAAGAACTAGAGATACTATCTTCTTCCTAAGGAATTTATTTTTTATATTGACCATCAAGCCTTACAATAGTTGAATAGTCAGGGATAATTGAATGAATGGAATTTGAAGTGGGTTGAGTTTCTACAGAGTTATTCAGTTTTTTTGAAACACAGAATCGAGAAGCCTAACAGAGTTGTAGAAGATAACTTATGCTGATAGAAATACAAATTGAGGTAGTTGGGTTCAAGGAACTCAAGAATTTGTATCTAGATGATCTCGATCTTGGTGAAGCATGGAAGGCTTGTACAAAACCTGTTACACTTGAAAAGATAAGGTGGCTGGATTTCATGATCCAAGACAGTATGTTGTTCAAAGGAAGCCAGTTTTGCATCCCAAGAATTTCAATGAGAGATAATCTCATCAAGAAGAAGCATAGTGGAGGATTGGTTGGACACTTTGGGTAAGATAAGACTCTTGCTTTAGTTGTTGAGAATTATTACTAGCCATAGTTCCAACAAGATTTAAAGAAGTTTTTACAAAGTTACAGTGTATTTCAGATGGTGAAAGATTGAAAAAGATACTGGGTTGTATAAACCATTAGCTATACCAAAGAAGTTGTGGGAGGATGTCAGCATGGATTTTTTTCTTGGATTACCATAGACATAGGGTGGGCATGATTCTATTTTTGTGGTGGTTGAAAAGTTTTCAAAGATGGCATATTTCATTCCTTGCAAGGAGACTAGTGATGTTGTTCATGTGGCAGAGTTGTTTTTTAGGGAAGTGGTGAGACTACATGTTCTACCAAAGAGTATAGTTTCAAATCAATATACCAAATTTGTTGGGTTCTTCTACCATACATTATGGAAGATGTTGAAGAAAA
Organism: Cupressus sempervirens; assembly: GCA_028749045.1. Classification (NCBI taxonomy): domain Eukaryota; kingdom Viridiplantae; phylum Streptophyta; class Pinopsida; order Cupressales; family Cupressaceae; genus Cupressus; species Cupressus sempervirens. The sequence continues at coordinate 283,149,551 of CM053789.1, read as the reverse complement.
ATTTGAAGTTATGTTCATAGCAACATCAATAGAATGATAGACAAACATATGTGGTGAATAGCATTTTGGGTAATTTACTGAGATGTTTTGTTGGAGACAAGCCAAAAGGATGGGATATGATTTTACCAGAGGCTGAATTTTTTTATAATAATTATGTCAATAGGAGTATTGGTAAATCACCATTCTAGATTGTATATGGGAGCAATCCTAGAAATTCTTTTGAATTGAGGTAGTTGGATAAAGGAGAGACAAGTAGTGTTGAAGTAGAACAATTTGCTAAACATTGGAAGAACATCCATGAAGAGGTGAGGAAGCACATTATAAAGATGAATACATAGTACAAAGCTAAGGCTAATTTGAAGAGGAGGTATAAGGAATTTAAGATTGGACATGAAGTCATGGTTCATTTGAAGAAGAAGCATTTTCTAGTGGGTACATATAATAAGCTCAAAATGAAGAAGTTTGGACCATGCAAGATAGTGAAAAGGCATGATTGTCAAAATGCCTATGAAGTGGAATTGTCTACTGAACTAAATATTTTACCAATATTCAACATTTCAAATTTGATAGAGTTTTTTGAAGGAGGTGATAGAGATGTAGTTGCAAAAGAATAGTGAAGTATTCCAAAATCTACTTCAGATACAAAGGAGATTGAGGAGATATTAGATATTTGTATTGGTAGAAGTATAAGGAACATAATCTATGAAGAGTACCTAGTCAAGTGGAAAGAATGACTAGTCAAAGATTCATCTTGGCTAGCAAGGGAGGAGGTTGACCACCTTGGTTTTCCTTTGAACATCTAAGATGTGACAAAGTCGCTTCTCAAATTACCCCTAGTGTCCAACGTAGGAGCATCTTGGGTGTGAGAGAAATCTTGTATCACCCAAAAGTATTTTTAATTTCAACATGTATCTTTTTAGTTTTAGGGTTTTCTATTTTAATCTCGTCTAGTAGACAAGGGAGTTACTATTTTTGGGAAATTGCTATTTTTTATAAGTTTTTCATACAAGCTCAGAATCTTTTGATTTTTGTTAGGAAGGTTTGTTTCAGAACTATAAGCATACCATAAAAATCTCATGGCTCTAGCTTCCATATTAAAGAAATTATTGCAGACTTTTGATGGAAAATTTTGTAGAAATATCTTTGAACTTAGTTTTGAAGGCTTCAGAGGCTCTGGAATGGGGTCAAACTCTAGCTAAGTGGTGCTTTACATGTCAAGTGTTGTAATTCAAGATCTGCCCTTTTCAAAAAGTGGTTATAATAGTCAAATAGAGCTACAATTTGAGAGTTATGGTCTTTGGAAGTTAGGTTACCTTACTCATGGTCATAAATTAAAGTTTGTAATTCATTAAGCTTACTCTAATGTAATAAATGTTTTTTCTGTAATTTGGAGTTTTTTGGCCTCAATGGCTAATTTCTAGAACCTTTTAGGGTGACATAAAATTTCCTATTAAGAAAGGTCTATAGGATTGTTTAGGATAGTTCTAGATAGCTCTAGGTGATAGTTTGCAGCTTTGTCTTGCTGATTTCTATAATAAAGGTGCCCATGTGGTTTAGCATATTGTAATCCTAAATTCTGTAATTCCACATTTACAGCAATAATAGAAAGCCCACATTTTCTTCTCCAATTTTTTTTTGTTTCTTTGTTTCTATTATGTCTTTATGGTATTAAGGGGAGCACCCTTCATGAGAAAATCAAGTGAACACTTTTTCCATTGCATCATAACTAGAGGTGTTACCATCAATGCCATCTAGAACTACAATTGGGACAATTCTTATGTTATCATTGATGTCAAAAATTATTGATAAGTCATTTTCTAATAGAGTAGAGTGGCATATTAGTTGATTGATTAAGAGGAATTAAAAAGAAATACATTAAGATGAACTAGTAAAATGGTTGAGTGAAGAGAAGTAAGTATGATGAAATTTTAATGGGCACTTGATAATTTGGTGTTTGAAAAGATAGTATGTTCTATAATCATTGTACCAAGTGGAGAAGAATGACGAGTTTAAGTATACAAGAGATGGTCAATGAAATTCAAGAAGCTAAGTCAATCACCAACTTGACAAAGTAACAAAGTATTGCTTAGAAAAAGAGTAATGAACTTAAAGTATAAGTTGAGATGCTAGGTGATGGTTATGATCGAGTAGATGGAGTGCCAATCAAGTGTAGTGAAAATTGAGAAAGATAGTACAAACTAAGAAAAATAGAACACTAGAGACCAAGCTACTTAGTAATGACCATGATTGAGCTACATAGTGATGACTGAGTGTTAGCATTTTAACAATTTCTGAAAGAATTAAGATTTTTGGATGACATAGTTGAATTTATGGATTATTAAAGGTATGTTGATGATAAGGATTGATGAGATGGTGTATATAATGCATATTGAGGGATCCAAGATATGGGTTCAAGGAGAAGTCTCAAGAAGTTTCTAGGAAAGGGAAAGGAATGCAGGTATTGGAAAAATTTAATGTATTTGATCAAACCTGAAGATCAGTGGCTATGTTTAAGTATCAAAAGATTAAACCATTCTATTTAAGGAAGTACAAGAGATGTTTTTTACTTGGGTTTTTGAGTTGGCTATTGAATTTGTGGAGAGAAAGAGAGGAAAAAAGTTGTAGAGGAAAAGTGAAGAGTTGTTGAGAAAGTGATTTCTTAAACTGTTGACAAGTGATGAGCATTAATTACTACATCTATTATTTTTGTTTTTAAAGATCTAAAAGACATGTTTTGAATACTAATATCTATAATTGATAAGACCTATATGCACTCATACTTAGATTATTGACATTTTAAGTAGATTTGAACTAATGGATTAATGTTTATATTCAAATGATAACACATATTTTCCTTATTTATTATTGAATGAATTCTCCAATTCATTATTATATATATATTTCACGTTTCATCACTCATGAGGCAATTACAAATTTGAAGACAGTTATTTTTGAAGTACCATACTTTGTGGATATGAAGTTCACTTAACTAAAGAGTGAGTTTCAAAGTAGAAGAAAGTGGTTGGATCAACTAAAGGAGAATTTTCTCATTTTTTATGTCTTCTTGGTACATTTCTTCAATTTTTTTAAACACATGATCCACCTGTTTCTTTCACTTCACTATTGTAATGGTGGGACTTCTAATTTTGTGCATTTTTCTAGTTATCAATCCTGAATATTTGGATCTATAGTTTTTGAATTTTAAAATAAGGGATATTCACTATAAATATTCCATCGCTGCTCTATTTTACGGGATGCATATTTTTGTTTGTCTTTAGTAGTAGAAAGTCAGTTAAAGAATGTTAGTTTAGGAAGTGGGTATGTGCAGGATCATAATGTGCCAAAAAGTGGTGATCTGAAAAATATGTAGCTCTTAAATGCCTCAAAGAATTTCAAAATATATTCCAACTTTTTTCTACCAATCCTTATAACAAAAAAAATCAATTAATACGTTTATAAGACCTACTATATCTTTTGATACGAACCCTATATGGTCAAGTTTAAAAACATCCTAAAAATGCATTTTTGGCCTATTCTTGTGTGTTTTATACTTCAAACATGTAGCTGACAACCTTTTTTTACCACAATTTGATGAAATCTTCTTAAGAGTTTTCTTAGCTTTCTATAAATTTAAGTTTTTTCAAATTATGAATTTAGTAAGTAATTATTACTTATTTTCAAATGGAGTTACATATAAAGTGTTGATTGACACATTGCTTGAAAAATAACTATAACTTTCAAATGGTACAACATTTTTAAAATCCAAAATATGCATCACATTCTATGCTTCTACTATGAGGAAATAAATTAAATTTTGCAGACTTTTGAATTAGTTAAGGTGGTTAGACACGAGAGGTTTTTTTACAAAAATATGAAAGTAGAAAATTAATAAATAATTATTTATTTAGAATAAAAATACCCAAAACTATGTGTCATGTCCAAGAATGAGTCTGCTTCTTCCATCTAGAATATTATTTTAAAATATTATCATTTTATTTTGATTAAACTGGTCAAACATATGTCAACTTCTTTTTTTCTTTAAATTTTTGTACTATTACATTAAAATTAAAAATTTTGACCAATTAAATTTTTTTTTTGAGATAAGGCCTAGTATTTTAGAAACTAAATTCAATTTTCTAGAGTTCTTTTGTCTCAACTTTTTGATATAAAGTTAATTACAAGTAGAAAATTGCACATTAACTTGAAATAACCTTTGCTGATTTTTATTGCCACTTAAGAGCATAGTTTGGTTGATCATGATCCTACACATACCCAAGTTATTATATCACCTCTGTATTTCCATTTCATATTTTAAAGCAAGTAATTATTTATTTTGACTCCAAGATTGAAACCTAGATAACTGGAGTTATTTAGATCTATTTCATGTCTTCTGAGTTCAATTGCAATTGGAAATATTGTGTACACATTTGGATTTGGATGCTAAGGTAGTTTTTATGGCTTTATTGGTTGACTTTTATCATACCTAGTTTAATATCATAGGAATTATTACAATTCTTGTTAATTATAAATGGTTTAAAGTAGGAATAGTGCTGGTTCATACCATTTCTAGAGCTAGAACTATATTCAAGAAGTGAATGTCAAATTTTAAATAGATTATTAGATTAAATTACCCTTTTCAATCTACTAATAATTAGAAGTATCTTTCTTTGTTGACATGTTAAATTAGGATTTTTTTTTAAATTTTTTTTTTTTTTTAAATATATTAATTTAGATAGTCTAAAGAATTCTTACTATTATTCCTAAATTGTTTAAACTCAAGGTAAGTGTTCACAAGTCTATTCTAGGGTCAGAATTGAGAATCAATAAGATATTTGGCATCTCTAGTAAAGATATACTAATTTGGGAGAGCATTGGATTGCTCTAGACAACTTCAAAATACCAAGTCAGTCACTATTTTTAGTGTGAAAAACCTCCCAATCATCGAGTCTTGTCAAATGGTCCTTATAGCTTATAGCCTTTATACACACCTTGGTCAACATTTGAATTTAAACTAAATGATGCAATTTGAAAAAGAAATGATATTGCACATCACCGAGAATTTAGAGACATGGAGAATGTGATGCAATCTACTCAATGAACTAGAAATGAGTTGAGTTGAGATCTATACATGCAAAGTGAGTTTTATTTTATTAGATCAACTTGGCTATTACTTTCTAACCATTGTGGTAGTCAAATTCCTTCGATCAAGGTTGACCTAACAATCATGTGTAAATTCTTTTACCAAGGTGACATTCTAATAGGATGTTCTAAAGTCCTCTAACATGGCAACTCCTAATAGGGTGATTAAATCTTGAACAATATCACAACTAACAATGTATTTTATAATCCTTAATAGGGTTGGCTCTTAACCGAGCTAACTTTAGGAGAGTGAAAAAAAAGTAGCATGTTACTTGGTGGTCTTTTCCAAATTGGGTTTCCATGTTAAGTCCTAGTGTTATACTTATGTGAATGTTGTTTTGATGTGTTTATTCTTTTATGTTATACATTTTTGCAAGTCAACTATCACTAAAATAGAGAGTTGAATTTTGGTATGAATAAGTTGATTTACTATTGAATTGCTATATTAACTAAGTGGGTTTATGAGTTTGATTAAGTTGTTTGAAGTTGTTAAAAATTGAATTGGTACATCTAGACTTGAGGATAACTAACACACCCCAACCCCCTAATATTCTAAATCATTCTTATAGGAACATGAGAGGAAGAATAGGGTTAATGTTCCTCTCACATGAGCAAATAATAGTTTCATGTGTAATAGAGAGATGTGTCATGTGCCTCACAAAGACCCTTGAGAAGAAGGTGGTGAGACTCACTCCTCATAGTAACTCTTTGTACAAGTGTACCATAAGTTACTCTTGAATGTGTGAGGTGGCTAGACGAACCACTAAATTGTATGCATGGTAGGATAGAATTATTCATATGAATACAAGTGGTCATAGTACTAAGTCACATGAAGATACATACACCTCCTTGACCCCTTAGGAATAAGACATGTGGGTGATGATAAATAGAATTAATTTTAATAATTAAATTAATTATTATATCAAGCACAATGTGACATGTAACTTATACAAGTGAGGTGGACTAGAAGACCTAGTCACAAGGTGAATATATAATTAAGTAATTAATTAAATCCCTTAATAGAAACAATTAGAAGACTTAGGATATGATGAATATAAAAAGTAAATTAACCAAGTAAATTAAATAATTTATCTAACCAATAAAAGAAATAGACATTAATTAAATAATAAATATTTAATTAAACTACGAAATCAATTTTAAGACAATTCCTTGGACCATTTTAACTCAAAAACATATGCCCATATCACCTCCTCCATCAAATCACATGAATAATTAATCCTTCCTTTAGTACATGAAAGCTTCACCTTTATTAAACACCTATATTTTAATGTTATTTGTATTTTGATATTTTAAATATTTATTAAATATTTAAAAATAAAAAGACACTATTCAAAAAAATTTAAAAACTCATTTAATAATTTACAAATGCAATAAGAAACAAAAACAAAAATCTAATAAATTATATTTATTAAATAGTTACAAATGCATTAATTAATCATTTAACTAGTCTATTTTGATTACTAATGTTAGATTATTTATGTTTGTGATATTTATTTTCTCATGTTTTTCTCTAAAATCATTTCGTAGTATTCCCTTATGGCCCATTTGGCAAGCAGAATAGGACTGAAATAGGCATTTGTCTATTACTAAAACCATTGAATTCTCTGTTTGGGTGTCGTAGGTAGGAATATGGAATAGGAATAAAATTGGAATACGTATGCCATTTTGTACCAAAAAAGGGTGTATTTCAATTCCACCCAAAGAGGTGGAATTGGAATACTTATTCCAATCCCACATTTTTATTTCCTAAAAACTACAAAATTTCAGGTCTGTTCATGAAGCCCGCTCATCTTTTGGTGCTCACACACATTCTTTATTGTTCATCAATTTTATTTTATTGCTCAAAGCTAGAGGTAGGGTTTTCATCTGGTTTTATTCATTCTTTATTCTGTTTTGTTCATTTCATGCCAATTTTTTATTTGTTTGATAGTGGTGGCTTTGAAACAGTCATAGGAAGTGGATTTGAAATGGTCGCAGGAGGTATTTCTGGTGGATTTGAAACGATCGCAAGTGATTTAGGGATTTTTCATTCTCCCTACTTTTGGGTCTCTATGCAACATTTTCTCCTTATCTAATTTAAACACCTTTCATGTATCCTACAGATTTACTTGAGTTTTGTTATGAAATCATCAATGATGTTTTTCACTTGAATTTATCCCTCTCGATTATACCATTATGCTTCTATAGTATCACAGGCTCCTCCCTTCATTATCATTATTATTTATTATTATTAAACATTTCTATGTTGGGTCAGTTCATCATTGTTGGGTATTGCTAAATAGTTAGTTTGTGCACGTACTGAGTTAGTGAAGAAAGTACATGGGTGTCGCTTGATTTTCTCTATGATTTCCTTCGTGCATATGTAGACAAAACAATGCTAAGGGCTTTAAGGGTAATATATTTTTTTAGAGACATTTCCTCCCTCCCAGCCTTTATCAAAAGACCTCATTTTGACCAACATGTGGAGCATCCTTTCATATACCCAAGAGGTGTGTTCAAGACTAGGGTTTTGTTGGGTTGTCTAGTGAAAAAACTGCAATGCTTTTAGGCCATTGGCATGGCCTGTAGATAGCCTTCACAATACATTTTCTATAGGCATTGGTAGGAGGGAAATGAACGAAGAAGAAACATGTTTGCTAAGCCATGACAGAGAGATTATTTTCGTAAGGTATTAATTTTTGACCCAAGAAGTGAAGGATTGGGCACATCTCACGAGTTCAACTAAAAATTTATATATCGCACTCCAACTGACATGCCAAAAAAAACCAATCCATTTGTACAAAGGTAAGGATGGACACAATATTTAATGTGTGAGTAGAGAGAGCATGAAAGCTATTGAATTTTTTAAAATTATTATTAATATTTCCCAATGCATACCTACTGCTATTGCTACTAACATGCTTTTCTTTGACTTTTGGGCCCTAGACATAACTATTTAGAAACTGTCTCTTCTATAGCATCAAAAAAATGTGGAGCCTAAGAAATTGTTTATGTATTTTGATTTTATGTGGGTGTGTAATCAGTAAGCAGGAGCTTCAAATTTGTGTTTCATACGATCAAATAGGATTTCAAATATATATATAAATAGATGGTTTTTTTCAATATATCACTATTTATTTATTCTTTTCTTCCTCTTCCTCTCCCTATCATGATGAGGAGGGAAATCATTTTGCTTTGATGAGTAAAGTTGAAAAAATTAAGTACTTACTCTAGACATATAATTTTATAAAGATACAGGAACACACTGATCCCAAATTGTCTTGATATTGATTTGTATTTTCTTGAGAAAAACAATTTTTTTGAATTTATTGCATCTGTGTAGTGATGTTCGAAGCCATACAGGAGAAGAGAAGCTTTGTGGTGATAGCTTTATTTGATTTAATCTTTCTTGAATTGCATATGTGAGGATGGAGTGGGAGGGTTTGTGATATGCCAAATTAGTACTCTAGTGTTGTCAAACCCCTTTCAAATCTGACCATGCTCAAAATTTTGTCAGAAGGTTTTGCTATATTTTTAAAAAATTAATACAGCAACCTTATTGTTTGTATGCTACTAGATCTAAGATGATGTGGAAAATTGGATAACTCTTTCTTCTTCTTCATGAAACCTAGCACTCTTTTTGCCTGATACCTTGACTATGTCATGTAGCATGTTCTTTGAAGTCTTTACAACCAAAATTTAACAAAAGCTATGTGAGCCTTTCCTCTAGCAAAAGCCTTTTGTTTTTGAATGGTATAGATAAGTTATTGCTGGCCTACCACTAGTAATGTGTTAGCACACCACAAGTTCTCTAATATAGCTTCCCTATGAGCACTGCAATTCTTTGATTGCTCATGTGGGCATCACTTTGTTACAGATTTTCACTCATCGGCAAGGCTTTTGTGAATTGGGGTTTTTCAATTCATTCTTCATCTAGCCCCACATTCAGCATTGGGTCATAAGGATTTTTTACTTATCTAGGCTTCCTCAAAGTTTCACATTTTGTTTCTAAGATTCATTCAACATTTAGGTGTTATAGAATTTTTCTCTAGAGGTTCATAGAGTACTTGGAATCTCTGGGTTATTCAAGTTGAGGAAAAAGCTTGGGTTTGAGTATCAAGTAGTGACAATAGGACTAAGTTGCAGTTTTGTTGAATTTTGTATATGAAAGAATTTGGTGTAGTAATGTTTTTTCTCTCAAGACACACTCATCACAACCATCATCATGCTCAAGACCACCATCACACTCAAGACAACCCATTTTCTCTCCCTGCTCCCATGATTTATTACTATTCTAATAATTATGCTATGTTGTGGGTGGCCCAATTAAACAAACCTAAATGTGCTTCCCCCTAGAAGTTTTTGATTACCTATTATTGGTGAAACACACCAATTTTTTTCACAAATGGTAGATCAAAAATACTCCATTCATTACTATGTCTTGTAGTTTTTTTTTTCTTCCAAGAAACTTCCTAAAATTAGATATTTCTTCTTTAATTTAATAAAACTTATATGCCTTCTACACTGTAGTGCCTGCCCCTAAGTCACATTTCAGTCTTCATTGCCAAACTCTTTTAGGCCAGTTTTATACTTGATGTTTAGTAGCATTACTTCCAGATTTTTCGATGTTGTTTTACACTCAATTTATTATATGATGAGATGACTTGGTACTCTATATTTCATGCATGTATGATGATTATTCAATGTTTTCAATTATCAATGATGATTAGTTATATGGTTTATTATCACACGTGCTTTCTTATGGATACTTACCCCATACTGCATGTGTATGGTGTGCATGTTTGTTTTCTTTATGTATGGCGTTTCTGATGTGGTTAAGGAAGGGAGTCGTAGTCACCTGCTAGTCGGGATCTACACGATGCACCACTTCCTGCCATTGTCTGTTTAGCTTAGAATATTGTGTCTGTACATGCGTGAATTTTATGCAGGTTGCAGGTACCGGGTATCGACTTCCCTGAATTGCCAGGATGAGCGTACCCTATCGCATTATCTCAATGGTAAGAGAGGGGAGATAAACTCTTAAGTCCAAATCCTAAACCCTTTAGCCAATTGTCCTAATTGATAATTAGGACAAGTATCTGAGTTAAGTACCCTCTGAATGCATCAAATGATGTTATTTCGTGATTATAACCCTTTTTGTTTGATTTAGTATGTGTTCTTCTATGATGGGTTTTCATATTTTGCTTTATGACTCCTTGATGTATTTTCTATTAATTAAGTTTAATTAAAAGGATTAATTAATGATTTAATTTAATAGAAATTTATTATGATATTTTAATATTTAATTATATTTAATTAATTGAGAAATTAATTGAATAAAAAGTATTAAATTTGGAAATAAAAGTTTTAAGTATAATTTTAGAATGTGATAATATTAATTTAATTTAATAATAATATATATATTTAGAGTTCATTTTTAAATAAATGCTAAATATTATTATTAATTGAATTAATAAATATTTTATCAATTAAAGTTTCTTAAATAAATTAAAAGTGGAAAAGATATTAAATTATTAAAGGTTTCTAGATCGCATGATCTAAGCATGAGTTTAAATATAAAAGAAATTAATTAAAATGATTTAATTTAATAGAAGATTATTATGACATTTTAATATTTAATTATTATTTTTATTTAAATTGGGAAATTAATTAAATGAAAGGAATTAAATTTGGAGATAAAAGCTTTAAGTCTAAATTTAGAACGTGATAATATTTAGTTAATTTAATAATAATATATTTAGAGTTCATTTTTAAATAAATGCTAAATATTATTATTATTTGAGTTAATAAATATTTTTATCAATTTAGTTTCTAAAATAATTTAAAAAGTGAAAATATAATTATTTAATAAAAGATTCTAGTTCGCATGACTTATGCATAAGATTAAATAAAAGAAATTTATTAAAAGATAAAAAAATAAGTGAAAATAATAATGTTACTTTAATTTCATAAAGTGCGCATGAGATTAAAAGTAATAAAGATTAAAAATAGAAGTCAAGTAGAATATTAAATAAAGTTATTTAATAATTCAACTTAATGTGCATAAAAGATGAATGCAAATTAAAAGAAAAGATAAGAAAAGTTAATTTGGAGTTAACTCAGTTGTGCAAAGAGTCTTCTCGGGTGAACGCACAATTAGTGCCCCGATTTGAGGAGAAAATTTGCTTATCACAACATTGGAGGTTCATTTCTGGGGGGATGAAGATTGGACACAAATTTTGGGGAGAGAAATTTTTAGGGACGAATCTGGATGCAAATTTGTGGAAGCGAATCTTCTCACAATTCTCGATTGGTTACGTGTTAGCATCAGATTGAGGTAGGATCTTGTGTTGTGATCACTGATTGAATTATGCAATTTGATATTCTTGTCTTCTTCGTGACTGTGCATCTGATTGTTTGTACTTCATTACAACGAATCTTTCAATCTTGTTAACTTAAATCCGGGCATGTATGTTGTTTTCATCTGGTTACGAGATTATATATATATCGTTGCAATTCTCCCTCAGTCGAATTAGAATTGTAATTAAATCTAGATTTAAACAGGGAAGGGTTGAATTTTAAATTTAAAAAAATTAAAATTGTAGATTGAAATTTTGAATGGTTAATATTATTTTTTTCTATCAGAGTATATTTGAGAATGTAAAAAAAAAATAAATAAATAAATAAATAATAATAATAATAATAATAAATAAAATAAAAGTTAAAAACATTATATCCTGGTTAGGAGAGAATTGTTTTAAAACATATAATATAATTCTTAAATAAATTATTTTAAAACATATTTGATAACTCTTAAGTGAATTGTTATATATATATTTCATAAACTTCAAATAAAAATGTAATAACACATTTTTTTTTATTATAAAATAAAAATTATAATATAAAATTTGGGGTGGGCAGGGCCACCAACCCCCACCCCCCACTTACCTTTCTTTACTTGGCAGAGCGCTGCCTGCGAAATTGCAGAGCACAGTACCTACGAATCATGATGTGGTCGCACGGCTATATTAATAAGCTGGCGACCTGCAATTCTATTAAATCGCATATGCTTTGTGAAGCATATTAAAGTTTTTTTTATATATATTAAATGTAGTTTATTTTATATTTAATTATTAATAGATTTAATAAAAGTTTTAGTTAATGATTAATAAAAAGTTTTTAATATTATTTATATATATATATATATATATATATATATCATTTTTAATATATTAACTTTATTAATATTTAATAATGTTTTATTAATAGTTTTTTTAACACTTAATAATTTAACTATTAATGCATTTTAAATATAGTTTGTAAATATTAATTTATTAATAAGTTTTTGGTTAATATTAATAAATTGATAATTAACGAAGATATTAATATGAGTGTTTAGATCTATAATTATTAATTAATTTAATTAAAAATTAAATTTAATTAAAGGTAATTAATGATGAATACTAAGTGATTAAATTGTGGAATTATTGCTTTTAAAATATGATGGGAGGGTAATTCTAGTTTCATTCGAAAAAGTAAATGGGTCAACCTGTAGGGTAATCTAGAAATCTTTTGAATTAGAATCATACATTGAAACAAAAAAACTAAAATGTTACCTTAATTCAATAGTATATTATCAATCAAACCAAACTTGATACCTACGGTCTGCTTTATGTATGTTGTTTGTGTTTTGGGGTTTTGAGGTTTGTTTTAGCTTGACCAGTTCAGGTTGTTCCCAGAGGCTCGGGGATCATGTGAATGTGATGTTATGTTGGTTTTGATCTCGATCTTTTAAACCCAACCCTAGTGATGTGATGGTATGCTCTATGATACAGATGTTTTACTGTTGGTTGTTGCTTTCTATTTCCTTGTGTGAAGCTGAGGTGTATGTGTTTGAGATACCTGACTTAACCATTTTTGAGTCTCGATCAGTTATATTGATAACCATTTTTGAGTCTCGATCAGTTATACTTGGATTGCTTTTCGGTCGCTTGAGAGGACTGAAGTGTTTGTTATGTTCTTGATGATGTCATGTTTTGACTTGACCATTTTGGAGTCTTCGATCAGTATTGTAATTTACTATTGGGATACTTTCTGGTTGCTCATTGGAGAACCATTGGATTTTGTGTTTTATCATTGATGCCTTCAGTTGCTGATAGAGAACTGTCGTGGTCATATGATTATTATTTGGTGCTTATCTGTTGCTCATGAAGAACTGATGTAGTTTTGTGGCTTATCTTTTATGATGTCTTTTCAGTTGCTCATATAGGACTGAGGTTTTTATTATGATTCTTGATTTGTATTTTCATGAGCCTAGGGTAGGTTATCTATGTGTAGTGTCGGGAAGTGGCTTGCAATGGGGATCGGGGCCCTAAGAGGCTGGCTGGAGTAACCCATTGTAAGTTGTTTTAATAAGTGAAAACATTTACACTAAATAAGGGAAAATGAACCTAATAAGATAATTGTATGTTCTCTCCCATGCCTTGAGTGCTAGTACAGACTAGGATGGGGTAGAGAGAACGCTTGGTTACGACCTTGCATTCCATAGTATGCCTTGTCAGTACGAGAGGATACTAGTGGCCGCAGGGATCAGTAGGGACCCGGGATTCCTAAGGGATTGCTCGGGTAACTTCTACGTGAATTTTGCGATGACACTTTCCCCCTTGCATATTAGGTTTCCTACGTGTCTTTGGGGTGCCTCTGGGTCTAGATGTCTATCTATATTGGAACCCTTGAGTTAGTATACTTTTAGGATTTCCCAGGCTTAGAGGATACTTGTGTTTTGTGTTTTGATACCTTGTTTGGGACTTGAGACTATCTCCTCAGCGCGGTGGGAGTGGACCATTTAGGTTCCACGCGGTCGGGTGGTAGTGCTTTTACTCTTACCATTGAGATCCATTTCGTGGTCACCGTGGCTGGAGATGTCGTGATTGGCTTTTACCTTCACTATGTTCTTGGATTATTATGACGGATGGTTAGATTTTATGATAGATGTTTTATCATTATGGATGTATGGATGTATCATGTATGGTGAATAGTTTCATATATTTTTACTGTACCTTGTATCATGGATTTGAGGATGTTGTATCTTGATCTTTACATATGTATATTCTTTTAAACCTTTCATACCCTGTGACATGTACAGTGGATGATGGAGCATTCCAAATTAATTTGCCAAGGAGCATTCGGAACAAATGTATATTATGGACATTGGAGTTTCTGATTATTCTTTATTATGTATGTATTAGTTGTTAGACTTAGAATTTAATTAAATTTAAACGTGACTCAACGTCTTGGGATCTTTAAGAAATGTAACTTGCAATGTATGTTTGTCAATGATTATATGTTATTGCTTCCGCTACTATGTGTTTGATGTGTATGTTATACATTCTTACTTTAAAAAAAAAAAAAAAAAAAATTTTAGCAAACTTAGTGAAACTTTAGGTTAATTCTTTTGGATCCCTTGGTGGGGCGTTACATACACTTCCTTCACAATTATCATTCTTGACTCTCAAATTCAATTTTACTGTTTACTGATCAACTAGATTGTTTGGATATTTAATTATTTTCTAGAATTCAAAATAAACCACCTAAGAAAACATGACCAATAGACGAAGCTTACTAGATGAAGCCTTCCTCATACAAACCCAACTGCTAAAACTACTCCCATAAGCCTTCTAATTCTTAGTGCTGCTAGACCAAAATCTATGAACTGAAGAGCTAACAGAAAAAGTCTTTACAAGCTTTCCAGACTGATAAAATTGAGTTCTACTATAGATCTCAAAGATATGTAATAATTTAGTACTAAACACAAGCTAAAACCACAATTATAGTATTATTTGTTAAGGCTCTACTTGGTAGCATCCACCAATTTGTTCTTGCTCGGATATGGTAAATATTATTTATTTATTTTTTACAAGTTTATACATTTTCTCTATAACCATTTTTATGTGTCTCTATTCATTAATTTAATGTGTGTATTCTCCTCAGTTTTTTATTTATTTTTCAAGTGGTATATCTGACATGCATCAATTTCCAATATGATAATATATTGACACCATGAAGAGGTGAAGCTTTGTAAAAGGCTCTAGGATTACTGCTTGAGAACTAGAGTAATCACATTTGGCTTCATAATTTGGAAAGGTAATAGAGGAAGCCTTTTTGGTTTGTTGGTTGGATATGGGAGTGGAGAGTATGAAAAATTACTATCTATGCAAGTTTCCAAATTTATTTTCCGATTGATGAAATTTTGAACCTGTTGAGAAGTAGACTACAAGGGATATTAGCATAGGAGATCCAAATTGTGAAAGAGTGATTTTGTTAGCTTGTTTATTAAAATCAAATAGATCTACTAATTTTTAGCATGAAACATAAAATTGATAGGCAAGAGTTCAATTTTGATGATCATACATTTCAATAATATGAATTATATCACCAAACTAGTTGTCTATCATATTTATTACTCACAAAAATGTGTTTCAATCTAAATTAAATCTATATATGTGTTTATAGGGCATTCGATGGATCCTACTATTGATAAAAGAGTTTACAAAAGAATTGTTAGGAAGATCACACTCTTGTGTGTACTTGCAATTTTGCTTGCAGCCCAAGCAGTAGTCATAGTAGCCTTTTATGAAGATGCTAGAAGACAAAAACACAAGAAAAGAAGAGTTGCTTGTCCTGTCTTTAAATTTATTATATATTCTAATGACATGAATTTCCATGACCAAATATGCATGACTAGAGGAGCTTTCTTCAAACTTGCCAATATTCTAAGGGAGAGAGGGACCATTAAAGATACAATAAACATGAAATTGGAAGAACAACTAGTCATGTTCCTACATACCCTTGGCCAAAATCTAAGGAATCGTAAGGTTGGCCATAACTTTGGTAACTCAGGAGAGACTATGAGTCACCACTTCCACAAGGTCTTCAAGGCAATCATATTGCTCCATTGAAATTACTTTTTGCGCCCTTCTATAACTACCCCTCAAAGAATTCTTGGGAATGACTGTTTTGATCCATACTTCAAGGTAAATCTCTTGGATTCATGTACTTTTTTGCTTGAGCATTTTGTTACATATTTGACTATAATATTTTTACTGTTCTAGGATGTTGTTGGAGCAATTGATGGGACCCATATACCAGTTACCATTGATGTGGACAACTAAGCAAAATACCATGATAGAAAAGGCAACCTATCACAAAATGCAATGGGTGTTTTCTCCTTTGACTACAAGTTTCAATATGTTATTGCCGGTTGGGAAGGTTCAGATACAGAAAGTCATGTTCTTGCTTCAAATCTATAAAGAGTAGATCCACTAATAGTCCCCCTAGAATATTTGATCATATTTCTAATGATTATATAGTCATTATTGTAAACCATAGTGTTTATGTTATTTCAATCATAATACTTATTGTTCTTTTGTATAGGAAAATTATATTTAGTTGATGTGGGCTATCCAAATCTTCTTGGATTTCTCACCCCTTATCAGTGTATGTGATATCACCTAAAAGAGCTTTCCAGAGGAAACCCAATCAACAATTCCCATGAGCTATCTAACCACTGACACTCCTATCTAACCACTGACATCTTATAGTATCATGACTCAAACAAAGATTTTGTTAGCATTATGATAGAGGATGATGTTCCACACAATGTGGAAATTGAAGAGGACATTGATCGTGGAGGGATAAATGTCCCAATTCTTGAGACTTTTTGGATGACTCAAGGAGATAGAGACGACTAGAGAAATTTTTGAGATGAACTAGCATAAAAGTTGTGGAAGGACTATAGATCTCGACATTAGTTGATCATTTTACTTGCATTGATACATTCTATTCCAATTTTGAATAGCTAGATACTACAGATTTTTGGTACCTAATTATTTCAATACAAATCAATACTTTTTTGTTAAACTTTGATAAGATCAAAGAGATTGTCTTTTATATTTACACAAATAACTTGGTTTAGAAACAATCACTTTATTTGTTTTCCAAGGCACCATACTTTCAACTTCCATGCTTTCATGAGAATGTGGCACCTAAATATTTAGCAAATCCATAGCAAACATATGCTCTACCATTTTATTGGGATCACAGGGATTCTTTTGCTTTAGTCTATGTAAAGAATTTTGAATTACGGGTATTGTTTTGCTTTAACCAATGTAAATTTTTGAACTTCGGTGAAGGGATTGGATCACCTCTGCTCTTCAATTCTTTAATTTATTATCCATGAATTTTCTCTACTGGCCAGATTTATTCGAACAAAATTTGACTACTTCAAGTTCTGTAATAAGATTTTCTTTGTATAGTTTTTTAAAAACATTATTTTAAAATAAATCCCAATGCTTCAGGCTCTATTAACAATTCTACAAGTAAAAGTAGTGAGAAAGTACAATCCCAGGTTGAAATTCATTGTTTCATTCTATATAGATCTATAATTCCCTAAAGCATAAGGATCTCATTCAAGCTAATCAATTAGAGGATAATTGCTATTCAAGAAATAGATGAGTGAAAAATACACAATTAATTAATTTATAATGAGTTTTCTTTATGTTTATGAATCCTAATTGTGTATAGTTTTGAGTCAATATTTTAGATCACACCATGTGTATTAAATGTAATTGTTGATTATATCAATTGTAGCTATTGTTTGTCAATTTACTTACTTAAGGGTGAGTTTACTAGATTTAATGAGCCATTTTCTTTTCCTCCCATATATGGCTTTCAAATCTTGGTGCTCTTTTATCTCTCTATTATAAGAGATATTAAACGAAGTAATAGACTAAATACTTTCTAGGCCTCTGATTTTAACCTGTGCCTTGTTTTTCCTCTGTTCCCAAATACTTGATATTGCGAACTATCCTCAATATGTAAAAAAATTCAATTATACAAAATATTAGAACAATCTATTTTCTACAATACACCTATTCCTAACAAATCATATGTTGCTTCACTCTAGAGATTTGTAAGTTGTTCAAGAGATTCTAAAATAATTCCTTTCCTACCAAATATGACAATTAAAAGAATGCACTTAAAAGTAAGCCTTTAAATTATAT
The DNA here is from genome assembly GCA_028749045.1 of Cupressus sempervirens. NCBI lineage: Eukaryota > Viridiplantae > Streptophyta > Pinopsida > Cupressales > Cupressaceae > Cupressus > Cupressus sempervirens. The sequence continues at coordinate 283,131,351 of CM053789.1, read as the reverse complement.
AAGCTAAATATGGAGGAGACTTCTCTATGAGCTTAACCTTGCAATTAAGGATTTCATCACAAGTCTCCTACCCTGCAACACCAACATATAAAATATAGCTAGTGTTCAATATTACCACATTATTTCACTACAAATTTATTTCAATACAAATCAATACTTTTTGTTAAACTTTGATAAGATCAAAGAGATTTTCTTTAATATTTACACAAATACCTTGGTCTAGACATAATCATTTTATTTGTTTTCCAAGGCATCATGCATTCAACTTCTATGCTACCATGAGAATGTGGCACCTGAATAATTTCTCAGATTTCATTTGAATTTCTCTAATGCCACGGGCCATTTTTCTTTCCTTTCTTTCCAAATATATGCCCTTTATTTTCACCAATGGATGAATGCTATTGTTTTGCTTCTCTAGTAAATACATTCTTCAATGTAAATGATTTTTGAAAGATTTCATTTTGGTCTATGAAAGGTCCTTTGTATTTCTTATGGAGCTTACTTGTACATTAGCCAATTGCATTTTCTCTAAATGTCAAAAAAAACTTTTAGCAAATCCATCTTCTACATATCCTCTGTGCTATGCACTTATGAAACCATATTTCTATGAAGGATTATTTTAAATCAATTCACATGTTTGGTTTCACATCCACATTTTGCACCCATTGAAGGATTTAGTCAAAAAGATCATAGAGAAACCTTTGTTCATGCTTGTTGACCAAGCAACACCATCTACAACAATATGTGACTAAAATTCCCTTTTAGTTGATGCTTTGATAGATGAACATCCCATTTATAAGCTCCCACTTTGGTAGAGGTAGGGGAATGTGTGAAAGGTTGAGGGATTTTCCTTTACACAAATTGATTCCATATGTTACAATAACATATTTACATGAAATTGTGCTTTTGCGAGGGTATATCTCTGCACTTTTTCATTGTTATTGACATGAGAATGTTGGAGTGATGCACTCATAAAAATAGAGGAAATAACATAAAAAATACCTATTAATTGGAAACCAACCATTGAAGTCAATACTAGTTATCAGCATTTGGGTATGCCTAAAGATAAAAGGGTTTTGATTGATTCTAAGATAGAATGCTCACATTGCATCAGCATATATCCCGAGTTTGAGTCCTTTAGAATTAGCATGGTCTACCAAAACTTTAATGCCAAACAGAAATATTTTCTTTTTAGCAATAAGATTACCCTGCCAATCAATGAGGTTCTCAGTTGCTCCTAAATATCTAGAATCAAATCTAACATTAAAAAAATCAAATCTCTTATTAGGAGATCACAGAGTTTATATTCTACCATAAATTTAAGAGATTGCAAGGAAGACCTATACACACGGCCAACATTATTGCATGGTAATATTGTTATATCAGATATAGAATCTGACTGTGAGTTGCATTATAATGTAACCTCATAATTACATATTGTCTGTAATTTGAGTATATTTGTTAAGTCATCATATATTATTATCTCACATTACATGCTTATAAACTCCTACGCAGTTGTTATTAGAAAAACATTTTACTTGTACCAAATAATTATTCCATGTGAATGAATAAATAGGTTTGTTGAGGGGTTATTTTAGAGTACGGTTGATATTTGGTGATATATATTTTTAGTTGTTGTTGGCAATATATAATGTGCACTTTTATCTTAGGGATGTTTTCTAGCAATATAACAGTTGCTTACTGCAGCAATATGTCTTTCACAAATCTTTTAATGAGCATACAAAAGGAGGTTAATATTCCCCCCATTGCCACCCTTGTTGCTACACTTGTTTCTACTCCTACTTCAATTTTGTGTAGAAATCCAAAAGTTGTATGGACTAAAGAAATGGAGAGAAAATTGTTGGATTTGCTCCTTGAGCAAGTCAACCTAGGAAGGAAAAGTGAAGGAGGTTTTCATAGAGATGCATGGAGTGCTATCGGGAGGAGATTCAATCAAGAGTTGAAATTGAACCTTGGAAAGAAATATTTTAGAAATAAGTTGAAAACATGGAAGACAAGGTATAGAATAATGAAGGAGTTATGAAATACTAGTGGCTTTGCTTGGAATGAGGTAACTCAATGTGTGGATGCTGAGGATAGCATGTGGGATGAACTTCTAAAGGTAATGTCCTCTTCAAAGATTTTTTCAATACTAATGTCATAAAAAAAACTAATTATTTAATTTTGGAAACATGTATAGAGAAAAGAATTTAGAACTGCAAAATTGTATAGGAGGCAACCATTCAACTATTTTAATGATCTAGCTATCATAGTGGGAAATGACATGGCAGAAGGAAGTTTAGTTGGAACACCACAAGATGTTGAAGATGGTAACCTTTATGATGATGTTGTTGATCTGGATGATGATGATGATTTGAATATGCTTGTGAATGATGCTGCTGATTTGGATGAAGATTTCTTTCAGTCAAATCAGTCCACTGCATCTGCTAGAAGCATTCCTTCAACACCAATGACAAGGAGGCCAAAGAGGAGCAAGGCAAGTATGGCCGCTTCTTTGGATGTTATGTCTGAAAGCATCCATGAGATATAGGAGGGAATCAAACAGTCACACACCATTAAATTTGATAAAGAGGATACTAAGAAAGAAGCTGCAAATTTGTTTGCTACCTTGAAAGCCATCCATGGAATCAGTCAATAGACTATGACTATCACATCTGATAATTTTATGCAAAAACCAACAAGAGCTATTTGGTTCTTAGAGATGGATGATGTAACAAGGGAAGATTATATTAGATATAAATTTGGAGGATTGTAAAATTCTTAGAGATAAGGAAAATAGTATTTTATATTATCTTCAGTCTTGTTTAGAACTATTTAGCACTCTATATTGAGTGTTCACATTTTGTTGAGCACTATGGTAACATTTATACCTCAACATTTTGTTCATGTTTTAATACTCTGCTCTATTTCAGAATTTATAAATAGAAATTATGTATTGTGTTTTTGGAATGATGAACTTTTTGTTTGATTTCTATATTGATTTGTGTATTTCCTTATTTAGAGGCTTTTTGTATTGGTCTTTTTAGATTTATCATGAATTCTTTGTGTTTGGGATGATTGCTTGGATTTCTATATAAAATTAGTATCTTGCTCATTTCCCATGTTACAAACCTAGATTGAAAAAGCTGAATGGTAAAATATTTGGGTTAAGCCTTAAAAGGGTTGAAGAGATGAATAAACATCATGTCTATTAGTGACCTCCTTAAAAGTAACCATCAAGTACATAAGGAGCATTTCATAAATTATCATTACTGGCCTCCATGAAAGCAACTGTAAACACAGGGAATTTTTTTTTTAGAATTTTAGTTTCACCCTCATGACAAAAAACATGGCAAAGAACAAGGACAAATAATGACACCATAATTATTTTCATGACCACAACACAATTATAAACCCCTGCAATATTGATTTATGTAATCAGCTATCTATTCAATTTAAAGTTAGAAAAAAAATGATTTAGGAATAGAAAGAAGAAGAGAATGCACTTTTTCTCTCTATGCATTCATCTTCCTTTTGCTAGTCTTGATTTTGGTACCCTTTTGCAATTTTTTCCTTGACAAATTTAATAGTGCCTTGGTTAAACAACAAGGATTTTGTAAGGCATGAAAATTTGAATTGGATTGTTTTGTATTATTAGCCATATGTGTATGCTAGTCTTGGTCTATATGTTTTGTCAAGAACTACTATAGAAGTCTTGGATCTTCAATTATAAGTACAAGTTCTTTTTTTTGGCTCTTGATTGAATTTGGATCTGAACCACCCATGGGAATTGGCCTCCCTACCAACAAACAATGATCATTTTTAGCCATTTCAGAACAAAACTATTTGAAAAGTTGAAAAATATTGCTATCGGCTTACTTGTGGTGAGATTGATCTGTGATTTCTTGGCATGTTGTTAAACCCTCCTACCAGAGAAAACCAGTTGGACAAAAAGACTCATAAATGTTTTGAATAATGTGTAAAATGCTTCTGGCAACCTGTGAGCAAGATTACTATGTTGAGTAGCAGAGACATTCTCTAGACAAATATTTATGTTCATAGAAGGTTCATTGATGATAGATTGGCATTGCATAAATGGGTAATAGAGTATGTAGATGTTGTTAATGCTTTTATGTATGCCTCATTGTCATTGGGGTACTTCCTCAGCAATATTTTCATTGATGTTGTTAATGCTGCAACTCGAAAGATAACAAAGAGCCATGGCTAGCTTGGTGGCAACAACCTTAACCACAACAATCTTGATCTATTTTACTAGTTTCTTTCCATTCTTAGCATGCCTAATGTTTTCAATTACCTTTTCTAGGTGCGTTGGTACAAGAACAAGCCGATAGTTCCATATGAGCCTTTTGCAAAATAATCACACATTTAAACATAAATGTTGATGGAAGAGGATGTGATGTGAGAGCAATCTGACATTGATAAAAAATTGTTTTATTTAATTGTTACAATAGTTTGGTTTTACATATTTTGGGGAAAAAATTTAAGTCATAATCTTTTTTAAATGTTTAATCAAATACAGAAGAGAGCGTTATTCATTTTATCATAATTTTGAGTTGGTTATGCAAACTAGAAGATTTATTTTTGCAAGTGGAAGGAAAAAGATTATGCTCTAGTTATAGTTAAGTGTGGGATGCATTCCTTCTAGTTTAATATTAGAATAGAGATGTTTATTTAAGGCTTTTTTTGTTATCTGATGGTCATTCAGAAATAGTTATGTCATTGGAAGGTTATATTATAGTAGAAACTTGGGAGGAACATGATACATTCTATGGATCATTCTTGTTTGCATATAATTTGATTTTATATGAATTGTTTTTCAAATTCTAAGTCAAGCTCTTATTTGATTTGCAAATGTGGTTTATGTGAATTTTGTACATCTCCACTTAGCTAATTACACTTTTGGCCTTTTCCATTGGTAGCTATGCAATGAATTGCATAAATGATAATTTGGACCAATTACTTTTCCTCTTCTTGATGATAGATTGCTTAGTGTGATCTTGAAATCCTGATGTAGAAAGTTTACATAGCCTATGTTGATTCATAAGTAATCTTTATCTTAAAATGGAGGGTTAAAAACTAATACCTATTAAGAACCTTCTATGCAATATGTGCATTTATCTCTCTAGCTGATAATGAAGATTTTTTTTGGTTTTTTTGGTTTCATTGTATATATTTATAGGTTTAAAGCTAAGTAATTTTTAATAAAAGTGAGTTTTGTTTTGTAGTTACCTTTGTAGATGTAGGCAATATAGCTCTTAATCTTGAATACAAGAAGTTAAAATTCCTCTCTCTTCTGCCTTTCTGGATAATCTGGCTGAGAATCCTTTTGTATAGCAAGAGTTTTATTTTTCTATTTGGTGAGCATTGAATTTTGGATTAACACTCTATGAGTAGTTCTTGTCCATCTTCCTACATAACAACATTCACAATTGGATAGTCATTCATTCTAATCAACTTCAATCCCATAAGGCATAGGGATTTTGTATTGTTGCATTAAATGGTCTTAGAACATATCACAGTTTATGTACTCATTTAGAATCTTAGATGATTGTTCTCACTGATGTTTAGCTCAAAAATAAATGATTTTTTTATTTGACTCTCTTGGTTTCTTCTTTTATGCACTCCAAGCTGAATGTGTTCTAATTCAGCATTCATAAGGACTCCTCCAATGGCTATCTCTACTTCCCAAATGCTTTACTTGGATTGCCAATGATTATTGGATAAATAGCATAAATTTGAAGAGTGGGATTATGCGGATTATGTGGAGCAATTGTATATAAAATAATATATCTTCCCAATTGAATGTTTCATTTTATTTGTATTTGTTCATATTTTATACAGATTTGATGGATTTAAATTTACCAACATGTGAATGTGGCGTTGGTGTAGTAGCGAAGACCTTGCACACTAAGGATAATCTAGAACGTAAATTTTATTCTTGTCCAAATGCAAGAAATGTTATTACTATTTTTTGTTGTATGAACTTACATTTTTGTACCAACTAATTGTTCTGGGCACTACTAATTTAGAATTTGTATTGTAGGGAGATGGTGGTTGTAATTTCTTCCAGTGGGTTGATCAGGTCCCCCCAACATCTATCATAGCTAGATTTGTAGCACATGAAAGTACTGAGTGCAAGTTGTGGAGGATCTAAGAGAGTGAAAACATGTTTCTTGGAAGCATGTTGAGAATTATAATTGTTTCAATCATAGTAGTCTTTTGGGACCATATGCGTAAATGTAGTTGAAAGCCAAAGAAACTATTGTAATTTATTTTATGATTTTGAATAGAAATGGTGAACATATTTAATAACAATTCGACTATTTTATTGTTTGGAACTTATTTCTGATTGTATTGTGGTGACTAATTCTATTAAAATGATGAATAAATTATACCAGTTTCATTACTATTTCAATTGATTGACTAATTTAAAAAGAACAATTCCATATTTTAACTTGTTTCTTCATGTTTCCTTATTTTGGAGAGTTGAGTTTTGATTAAGAATTTGTTACATTGGAAAGAATGATTTTTTATTTAAAAGAATTTAATGGAGGATTTTATTTTTCATAAGGAAGAAAAAGGTTTCACATTGAATTTAATGAAAAAATGGCATTTAAAAAAATATTTTATTAATAGAAGAATTTGGCTAAGGATTTTATTGTTTTAATATAATTACTTACTATAATGCATTAATGAAGTTTGAATCTTACTTACAAAAATTATGACAACTAATGATCTTTAAAAAAATCATTTCAACAATTTATTTATTAGCTTAATAATATTTATTATATTATAGGTTGTGCACAAATGATAAGCAGTGTCTATGCAACCGACCAAATCTACCATTTGTTATTATTTAAAATTACAATATAAGTGTTGTGGTAATTTTTAAATAATTTAAAAATGACATTAACCAACCATTCTGTCGGCTAGATAACCATTTCGCAAATGATAAGGCCATAAGGTTCTCATGTTGGAGAGTATATGTGATCTTTGTGACTTAAATGTAAAAATTGAAAAACATAAAAAAGAAAAAAGAAAAAAAATCTTAAAAATAATCTGACTCATTCAAATGTATAATAATAAAAATCTTAAATAACAATAAAAAATAACCTTATTCCAATTTCGCTTTTGCACAACCAAACATAGATTATACGTATTCCTTATCAAATTCTGAGTGAATCAAACAAAGAATAGAAATACGTATTCCATTTTTGTATTACAGAAATAACAAACCCAAAATAGGTATTCCTATTCCTGTATTCTATTCGCTTGCCAAATGAACCCTTCAGAATTGCATTTGCACACATTCCGCTTTCTTTCAATGTAGTCGTGTAATTGCAAAACAAAGTTGACGAAATAGGGGGCATTCAAATTTATCTTTTTAAGAAAGTAAGGGGAAGGTTCTCTGTCAGAGAGGATCTCATCTCTATTGTGTATGGATTGCTACATTTTCATTTTCTTCTCAACATTTTTTTATGCTGCCGAAATTTCTTTGCTAGTGGACTCTTCGGAAAGGACAATGAAAATTCTCTTCCGAAATTTCCCCTACATCAAACATTTAAAATAAAGGGTCTCCCTGTCAAGGACAAATGGACGATTTACTCAACTGAGAGTTTTTCCAATTGAATTAAGACTGATTAGCTTCTAAGAAAGTTCGCAGTAGCTCACATAAAGTAGTCGATTAGAAAGCTCACACGAAATTATAGACGATGGCAAATTAAATATCGTGGGCATAATTTCATGGAAAATGCTTCGGCCAAAGAAAAGCGTACGACTAAAAATCTTACGCGTCATTCTTACAATTTCCTTAAGGACAAGTGTATAAGAAGAAAATGGCGGTATGAGTTTGTTGAAGAAAATGCTCTGATCTATATGTGTTGGTTGAACACGGAGTCTTGGGCAATAGTGGAAAACATGTTTTTCTAATTATCCCATATGATTATTAATTTATTATTTGCTGTAGTAGTTTTTATCATTTGCTAGTATTGCATGTTTCAAAGAAGGTATCCGATAACATTACGGAATAAAGGATTAATTAATTTTGGCTATTGTTTCATGCAGCTTTGACTTTCTATATTGGAATAAAGATGAATGACCCTTCAGCCAGCAATGGAAGTAATGGCAGTAGATCATGTTCGGCAATGTCTATACAGTCACGAAAATGCACTTTCATACGAAGGAGAGGACTTGGTCGATTTTTAAAAAGTTAGAAAAAGTAATGTAAGGAAAGTGTATTTTCGTAGCTGTTTAGCCACGGGCATCATGTTCTACCAGCAGTCCTTCGAAATTATCAACTCTTGACGTACTAGTTCTTGTAATACCCTAAAATTGGCTCATTGCCATGATACCAATTTTGGTCTATTTCTGATCAATCCTAAGACCTATTCTAATAGGCAATTCTCATTCTGCTACTCGCTTCTTGACTTAATTGTCAAATGTAGAAAACTTAAATCTGCATTCATCATGCTTATTATTTAATTCCTATAGTATTTACTCATATTAGTCGCATTAAGTCTACTTGATTTAATTATAATTTAATTATTAAATATTTATATTTTAATTAAATTATAATTATATCCTAAGGCTAATGTACTATAGAATTAAATTTATTTAATTTAATAAATACGCCTATCTTGATTAATTAAATGGGAAAGATATTTCTAAGTAATTAAAATAAAATTATTTAATTAAATGGAGTACTTACTTCTAATTAATTAAACAAAGTTATTTGATTAAATGGGAAGTCATTCCTAATTAATTAAATGAAGTTATTTAATTAAATAAGAAAAGTGTATCTAATTAATTAAAGATTATTTAATTAAATAGAAAAAGTAATTATGAGAACATATCTCATTTTATAAAATTAAATATCTCAACAAAATCTCTCTTCAGTTCAAAAAGGGAAATTTCCAGTTCACTATTGATAAAAAAAGATTTAAATCAATTAACTCCTTTTTTTACTCAAATTGAATCAGTTAACTCCTTATTTTACTCAAATTAAGTCTGTTAACTCCTTTTAATTTGGGAATCTCCCTTTATGACTGAACTTCACCTTTAATCTTGACCGTTGATTGAAATTGATCTCAACCGTTGATGGATTCCAGGAAAGTCTATTTAAGAGACCCTCATCTCTTCATTTTGAGAGGATGAATTTGGAGAATTTGCATCGAATTGCTGCTGGAATTCATACTCACATTTGCTCATATTTTTACATACATCTTGCATTCTTAGTTTAGAATCATTTAGCTTAATAATGCATACATTTTTAGTTTAATGTCTTTTATTTCTTAGATTAATTGCTTGTACTTCATCTAGATTACTTGCACATTCATATAGCTTAAATTGCATTCAGATCCTTCTTTCTTACAGGGTCTGGTTGCCTGCACCTTGATTCTGAAGATATTAACAAGCAAAATTCTTTTAGATAGAAGGCAACAAGTCGCTTTGCCGCCTGATTTTCGGATGAACAATCCAATGTTCATTCCGGGATGAATCTGCATACACTGACCATATTGAAGTGTGTGTATTAGAAGAGGCCGCATTTCCACGCATACAGTCTTGAAGAGTTGCATTGATGATGTTTTTCTTCTCTTACTAAGAAGGTAAATTCTACTTTTTTCTTAAATCTGTTGACTCGCCATTGTCAATGGTGCAAACAAAGGCCGGCATCATAATGTCTAATTATGATGAACTTCTAGTTATCCTTGACCTCAAGTTATCTTAGTCAGGGTTCTATTTTTGGAGGGGAGTATTGTTTTGATTGTGAGGATGGATCTATTTGGACAGCCGACCAATGTATAAGATAATTTCTAAGTATCAATTCTCAATCTCTTTCGATTAGGATGCAAGATAAGCATAAATAAAGTTCTCATTCAAATTACTTAGTAACTTACTTAAGGGGTAAATTTATGCCTTAATTGCAGAAATCAATATTTCACTAACAAGTCTTTACATTTGCAGGTTAGAATGTTAGAAAGCCTTAAAAAGAAAAAGAAAAATTAAATTACTTTGTAGCTTAATTGACTTAAACACTACTAATTGCCTCACTTCGTTATTTTTCTTATTGATTTTGTTCCCGCATAATATAACCAAATGCAATTAAATTTTAAAATTTGAACTGTCATTACTTGATGGGTAGATTTGTTTGCATTTATTAAGATGGATTTTTACAGGGCTTGAGGTGTAAATTGCTTGAGAGTGGCACGAAACAAAGGGATATAGTGCAGCCTGTAGCATCCGATTTTTCAAAATTATTTGAGTCCATTTCAGAGGGCACGAAGATAATTTCCGATTAGGTAATTCATGATTTGGACATTGTAGGTGCAGATTTTGAAGCTAGTCTTGTATGGTTGAAGATTCTAGTTCTTTTTTGTGTTTTTTGAATCACAGTGATACAGTTCATCTTTATTTCGAAAGAAATCCTCTTCCTCGAAAATTTCTAGCGAAGCACAATCGGTGGCTTTGGATGCAGTGAAACAACTGGGAAACGGTCATTGGGCTGCGATTGGGCTTTTAGCAATAGCTAATGTTCTTGAAAGATTCGACAAGGTTTCTACAAACGATAGAGATTGCTTGGACCTTCTCAAACTAATGCTGGACCTCGCTAAATTCCTTAAGCAGCTCAAAGAAATGAATGCGGACTCCCACAAAGAACTTTCAGAAAAAATGAACGAGGCGCTTCATTTGATTGTCAGTGGTGCGATCTTGTGTCGTTCCTTCATCGCGTACAAGAAAATGTTGAAGTAAATTGACTAATCGGAAATGAATATTTTACTAGCTTAATGTTAAGTATCTCTGATATCTACTTAGAGTTGTGTAATACGTTTTACACAGAATATTTAACATGCTGAATTGAAATGTTCCTATTCACAACTAAAATTCGCGAAGAACTTGTGTATGTACGGAGAAAGGTGGACAGTATAATAGGGCAACTGAGTCTGCAGATGCAAGTTAAGATTGCCTCTTTCTATTTCACATCACAACAACAGCCGTACCCTAATCCTGCAGGTGAAATTCCTTGCCTTGTTTTCTTTTCAGTCTGATTATTCTTGGTTATATTTGTACAATTAATAAACTTGTTAGATGAAAATGATTCCGTATTGGAACCAGGTGGACTTCCTTCTGCGCAATCAACCACCACTAATGAAATTCTGTAGGGTGTTGGAGTTTTAAATAATTACTAAAATTACTAAGCGACAAAATGCTTAATACCAGAATGACAGTACATACACAATCTAAAGACTAGCTTATTCTTATTAATAATTGCATATGTAAGGTATTTGGACCCAACTTCAACAAAATCACAAATGGTTTTCTACTCTTTTGGCTCTGCAAAACCAGGGTGGGTATACCCAGGGATGGTTCAAAACTGGAACAACTGTATGAAGATTATTCTTAGTTTCATTCTGATTCTCATTTCAAAATCCTCAAACATAGACATAATTCTCACTAACTTGGTAAACACATCCCATAAAATAGATATGGCCAAGAATTTTGCTATAGATCTGCAGATGTTTTTAACAACAATGGCTAACTGAAGCTAAACCATTCCATGCAGACAAGTGCTGGCCAACTTTGAAGATCTACAGGAAATAAAAGTAAAATTTGATTTGATGATGCATTTGAATAACCATTTATAATGTATTTCTCCTTCAGCTGAAATAACTTGATCAGTGTCTAATCCATTGGGGTTCAGAGTCTATAGCAAATTCTTAAATCTAATTTGTTGCCTTACAACAAATTCTATTAGCAATTCTTATCAGAACTTATCATTCAAAATCTTTTTCAATACTTAAGAAATCTCATCACATTCATTAAAGCCTTTATTTAATCCATTGAGTTAACAACAATGATAAATGGATATACAACCTAACTAGATTGCATTCAATTGCACAAGCTTTTACTCATACAACATCAAGGTAGCTAAGTATTTAAAAGGAGACAAAATTCAGAAAGAACTGATATGGGGATAGTTAATAATTTGTATTCATTTCCTTTGAAAATGGTATATCCTTTACAATAGACTCAAAATGGCCTTAAAAAAAAAACACAGCTCATTCTATATTCATGTATTCTCAGAGAATTGACAGAAAAATACATTACAAACTTGCTTTCAAAATTTGGACCAAAAACCAGACTAAACATAATACTTAGAAGAAATAGAATTCGGACTCTTCTTTAGCTTTGGGATCTCACTTAAATAGTGTAAGATGCAACAAGCTTCAGGCTAAAGACAAATGACAGGTGTCCTTTTAAAAAGGCAAAGACAAGAACAAAATAACAGAAAGGCTTATTACATCAAACAATTCTTTGGTGGGTCCCTTTCTATTATGCTTCTCAGTCGTTGAGACAAGAAAATATGATCTAATCTTACAATCATTCTTCATCCTCGGATTACATAGCCATGAGGTCTAAAAGTGATGTATCATCTTCATTTACTTGCAAACTCACTTTAACATGGGGATCTTCCATGTCTTCATTACTAACTACGAGGGTAACTGTTACTTTTGCATCTTCCTCCTCATCATCTCCTGACATCTGTTCTATAAACTGATTTTTCCATTTATTAAAAGCATCATCCTCTGGCCAATCAAAACTTAGAGCTTCTCTTTGTATCTTTATTAAAGAATTTTCACTTTCTTCTAAATCATCAAATTTTTTTCTAATAGCAGTATAAAATAACTGTATTTTTACTAGATCTTCATTTGTCTTTTCCCAGAACTAGTGGCTAGTCTCACTCATGATGTTTATTATTCTTTCATTAAATAAATCGTCCAACTCCCTTTTCCACTTTTCATTTTCCTTTATTGTATCAACAGATTCTAAAGCACAAGGAAATAAAGTGAATTTTTCAGCCATATATTGGAAAAAATAGAGTGTTAATCCTCTCTGTAAAGAATCTCTTTCATCATCAAAATTCTCTAGCTTATTTAATAAATCAAAAATCTTCTCAACTTAATGATAAGGCATTTGGACAACAGATATACATATGATTGTAATATCATTATTCCTCTCCCTCCATTTTTGTGCAAGAGGAGTCAGTTTATCCTTATCTCTGTTCAACTCATCCATGAGGGTTACAATTCTTGTCAACTGATCATAAAAAGTTGACCATTTTATTTTATTCCTCAAATATACCACACCCTGCTTTAATTTTTCTTCTTGTTGATTTCTAAATTCTATTTGCAACTCATGTAATTTTGTTTTTTCTACTACAAAGTCCTCTGCAGTATAGAATTGGGGTCTTTCAGGGGTGTCAGGTATTTCAATGATAGGGGTTGATCCAACAAATGACTGTGAAGGGTATGCAATTCTAAGTGTACTGGATTCTCCCACCTTTCTTTTCCCAAGTATCTTCTCCAATTGAGATACCTTATTTTCCAACTCAATTCTCTTTTTTACTTCTTTATTGTAGGCATCCACCACTATTTCATACTTACTCTGCAGATTAGTCATTTCATTTTCTTCTTTTTCTGCAGTGGCCAAGGAAAATTTAGAATAGTCCACATTCATGTGGGCTTCCTGTACATGTGAAGTATCAGCGACCCTCCTCACAATGATACTCCCTGTTAGTCCTGAATCATCAGGCTGTAATGGAGTAGCCCTAGATCCTCTTCTCAATGACCACATAACAAGGGCAGCTTGGTCATTACCAAATGTTGTTCCCAAGAATTCTTCTTTATCTAGATCCTGTAATCCTAAATTATTTGACACAGAATTAAAAATTAAGGCATCAGCAATATCCCAATTGGGAAATACTAAAATATTTGCATCCTTTACCATCTGTCTACCCTCTTCAGGGGTTATATTCTAGAACTCTTGTATCATTTGTTCCTTTATTTGATTTTGAATAGAAGCTTCATCCATTTCTGGATGCTCTATTTTCATATCCCTACATCTTTTCTCAAAAATGTGCATGTTTTCCCTCCACGCAAACTGATGGAAAGCCCTAGATTTTACAAAACTGTTATCAGACAAAAATTGCTGACTAGCTTGTTCCAAAATAGGGTCTAATTCCCTTCCTTTGAAATTTGCTACACTTAATTCAAAACTCGCCACAAGGGGCTCCTGGGGGTTCCTTTCATCAATTTTTACTTGAGTAACAAAAACTCCTCCTTGTGATCCCATTTGTTCAATTTACTCATTACTGAGCTGCTCTTCCTCAATTCTCATTGGAGTTTGGGAAGGTGAGTAACCTTCATCATGGGATTCCTCTTCCCTTATTATTTTTCTTCTTTTGGGAGAAGGTTCAGGGGGTCTTTCTTTAAGGACAGTACTAGTAGATTCAATTATCTATTTTTCTTTGTTTACAATGGGCATCTGATCCCGAATAACAGTGTATCCTATCATCTTTTGCACAACTAGTGGACCTGCCCCTATGTTAGGGGTGAAACCCAATTTTCTCATAACTTCCATGGCTTTATCTGGGAAAGAATCAATAAAATGTTGTTTCTTCTCATTCATTACCTTCATTGTTTCGGGGAATGTATTCATGAACTTATTTATTTTATTTGCATTAGTTGCAGCATTACTAAGAGGACTGTAATCCTTGTCAAAACAATTAATAAATTCCAAAACTTTTGAATGGACTCTCCATTTCTCTTTCTTTGTTTCTTGCTCCTAGAGAGAATATTCATTCCTTATTATATCTTCAAGGAAATAGAATTCATGTTGACTTGGACGAAGCTTGATCCTATGTCTAAGAGTAGAATTAAAGAAATCTTCTGTGTCACAAAAACGAGCACGAGATACTACCATCTTATACTGATCCAAAAATTTGTAGAGGAAGATCCACCCCTCTTTAGTTATTACAAGCCGGTGAGCCATAGTGCACATAGGAAAAATTGATCCTGTTCCCCTCTTGTGCAAAAAACTCTCCTCCACTCCTCCCAACTACCATAAAAACTCAGCTACTCCTACCTTTAAAGGCACCTGATAGGGTAGTACATGGGGTGTTCCTTTGAATCCATAAACCCTAATGACAGTTGAGACTGGATATGGGATGATATCTCCCCAATTATGTGAAACTTTTAGATTATGGGGTCTGTCCATAGGCCTAACAAGGTGCATTAGTGCCTTAGGAATTCTGGGATTGTCACTTAATATGAGGCATCTTAGTTTAGAAGCAAAGTGCCTATCAAATCTAACAAAACTAGCATTTTCTGCTTCCCCAGTCATGTCTGCACTCCATAATTGAACTGGCAATGCTTCCCCTTCTTGTTCCCTATTTAAAACCATTTCTTTACCAAAATATGTAACTCCTTTAAATAGAAACATATGCATCAATAGGGAGTACTGACCCCAAACATTTTCCACCTTGCCCTTTGCAATCCCCACCAATCCATTGTGAATCTCATTAGCCAGGTAAGATGCAAAATCAAAAATTATCTCTACACCAAAAGAGGAGATTTGGGTGATCATATACATGAAGCTCACAGGAATAAAATCTTCTTCACCCTCTCCGAAGACTCTGCACAAGGTCCTGTATATCTCTACTGCCTTGGCATTAAAGCATGTTTTCTTGAAAGGTTCTTTAGAAGATGATGTTATTGCTAGTAGGTTTCCAATTCTACCTATGTGGGCCTTTAGTGCACCTTGTCTAACTACATCCCTTTTGGACATATATTCTTTTTCTAACTCTATCAAATCAATGGGCACATGATACCTAGTGAGAGGTCCTAGACTGAAAACTTCCCTAATTTCTTCTGGACTGATGGTAATTAAAACCTCACCGTCCATTCTTCTCACTACCTTAGTGGCCTAATCATAACTTTTTGCCACGGCCTCAAGAAGGTCATAATCCATAAACACACTAGGAACAACTAGCTTTCCCAAATCAAAATTTCATATATTGGCATGAGGGGCATATAATTTTCTCTCTGCAAACCATTTTTTGAACAAACTCAAACCAGTTTGAGAAGTTTGAGCATCCTAGACCCAATTACCCTTATCATACAATCCATTAGCTATCCTTAGCCTAGGGTTCAATGAGGTTAACCTTTTAACTTGCACTGTCTGTACAGTAGACTCAGGGAGCAACTCAAGCAAATCATCATACACATTTTTATCCAAATAGTTTATTTGACCTGAGAATCCCTTCTTCGGAGGCATCTTGGACTATTTTTTACAGAACTGAAAAGCTTATGAAGATTATGGTAGTACTACTTACTTAAATTCTATCTTTGTTTTCCTCTGTATTTTTACAAACTTTTCGCGAATAGGCAACTTCACAATTTTTGCTAGATTTCAGCACACTTTCCTTCAGTAATTGCTTCTGCATAGGAATGGCTCAAAATTTTTGCTCGTGTAAGATGAATATGATGAAATTTTTTTGTATTATACTCTATTTTTTCTCACGGACGATGCTTTCATGTCTAATTGATATAGAGAGTGGCACCACATTCTGTGTTTAAAGTTGCGCCGTCGATTTTCAAAGATCCTACGATCATGTGATACAAAGAGAACAACTAGGCATTGCATTTGACATGTCGGTCAATTCATCTAGTGACAACTTACCATGTACATAACTCTTTCCTTGATGGCGCTTATATCCGGACTCACTGGCAACTGAGGACACATGTCAGCATGTCGCAACTTCGTTATGCATAAAGAACGAGCACTTTGCCATAGCAAAGTAGCGACAACCATTGATCTGATCCGAGATCAACAGATGATATGTTACTGGGCTTGCTCAGAAAGAAGTTGGTGGGCCCTATTCGCTATGTCGCTATAAATATCTCCCTCGCAACTCTTCATAGCGAGAAGACGACGATCGTTGATTATAGGTTTAATCAAAGGTGAGGAAACTGCACGTAGTCTTTTGATTTATGCACGCTATGTCGCATAGCTTAAAGAGCATGCAACTTTTCAAAGCGAGGTAGCAAGGACACTTGATTCCATTCCAATCTGACACTCAGGAACTCTATGTACATTTGATCAGAAGGGCATTGATGAAATACAAAATTCTGCACAGTTGGCGCCTTTCAAGATTTTACTTCAGTCCTAATTATCATCCCACGTCAACAAAGGTCCCACCGACTCTTCAATTTCACGGGGCCTTGCTACTTCGGTAACAGCGAGATGTCCAAGTTTTCCGATAGCTAGGTAGTGAGCTCCGACACTTTAATGAATTTCGGCACCTTAATGAAATGCAAGGAGACATCAGACAATTATTTCTATTATTAAACTACTTCTGACAATGACATTTATTACTTGTCACGCCACCTGGTGTAGTCATGGTACTAACAATTTGCAATGTCATCGGCTCTTGATTTCACGGGGCCTTGCTACTTCGTTAATGGTGAAGTGTCAAAATTTTTCGATAGCGAGGTAGCGAAGTATCAAAAAAATTATTATTCTGGCTCGAATTTCAGACTGCTTCTGCTGGGTCCCCTTTCCTATTTTGACGGTAATCTCAATGTGTACCTACATAATAAATCAGTCAAAAAACAAAGCTCCGACCGCCGTATCTTCATTTTGCGGTCCCATTTTATAAATTATTCAGCACTCGCTACCTCGCTATACATAAAAAGTGTCCATGTTTGCATAGCGAGGTAACGACAACGGTAGATCTACTTAGATCAGATGGCTTGGGAAATATATGAGGAAAGGTATCTCGGGGACACATAAGATAAAAGGTGACAGAATATTGGTCTTATTTGAAGATTCAAAAATTTTGTGCCTGACACTTTACGAACAGAAAGAACTTAGAGTTTTCATAAGATTTTTTCAAAGACTAGCCAATTGATGGATTATCCAAAAACCCTATGTTTCACTTAGAAATAAAAGTCTGACTTTTCTACAATTTGGACAAAAGACTTCCATCATACAAAAAGTCAGACCAACATAGGGTCAGAAAACACTCTTCCTAGAAGCCATATTCTCTAATCAGATTCTATATGAAGTGCATTAACAAAGGAAGTGAATATGCCAATTTTGCATTAACAGGTGAGACGGTTATCCTTCCTTGCGACCAACAATGCAACGCATGTTAGCTATGCTTTCCACAGAAGAGGAAATTCCCCCACTGCCAGATGATAGTTTTTCAATGAAATTGGAACCACATTCCTCAGAGCAGAGCGGTACTAGCTCAGTCCAATCTCGTGAAGGTACTAGCAGAGATTGAAGAAATTGAAGACCTTCCACATGATTGGAAAGCTTTCGATTAGAACTGAATCTTTTTAAATCATGCATTTTACATCTGAACTATATATTTTGCCTTTGAAAAGCTTGGGACGATTTGTTTAGAAATTGTCACAAATATCAAATAAATGGCCCATTCGATATTTGTTCAAGTTTCCCCCTTTCAATTTTTATTAATAAAATGTATGCTCGCCGTCCTTTCCGTAAATGATACCTACTTGTCTCGAGTTAGTCAACAATATTTTTAACTCTTAAAAACCATTAATGTTGATTGACCCTGACGAAGACAAATTCCAAGATGATTGTTTGAAAAAGTTAAATTTCATATACATTGGTCTCTCCAAGGATGGATTTGTTGGTTTGACTTTGAATAATTATTTGTGCCTTGGAATTTAAATCTTAGATTAATAGGAGATATTCTATTTTATCATTTTTATTATTTTTTTCTTGAATATATATAAATTTATTTTAAAAAATTATTCATAGCAACAGGTTCAGGAAAATTACAATTAGTTAAATTCAAGAATTAATAGCAAAAAATTCTCACAAACTAAGGGCAATTATAATAATAATGTAAGTGACATTACACGAAAAATACATGACAATATACTTTATTAAAATATATGTGACATTTAATTTGAAACGCTAAGGAAACTAAATTGTAGTAAAGCATCAACATAATAGCTTCTAAAAATAATTGCTTGAAAAAACATGATGTGAACTTCCAACTAAGTCTCAAAATAGCTTTTCTAACATAATCTTATATGACATACTTATGCAAACCAAGGCCAAAAAGAATTTCTTTGAGTTCTTTTTTCTTAAATTAAAAATAACTACACCTTTTTAAAGATAGCATTACATTGTTTTCTAATGAATAGACAATCCCAAAAGTAACTTTCATAAGGGGGAAATAACTAGATGAATATTAATACATCTTAATCCATCTCCCACAAGAATATTAAAATATAAGACTTTCCAAGCTAGCAATTCAACATCTATTTCAATTTCATATTTTCATATCTATCCACTATTTTTGGTCCATCTTTTAGCTCTAAATATGCACTTCCATTTAAGATTGATGCAATGAAGGATCCCCCAGTGGGTAATGAAGATAGATTTTCTTAACTAGAGGATGACTTAAATGGGATGAACAAAATAGTTTCTAATATTTAAAAAAATTGTAATCTTTGGAGTACATATTTAATAGAACACTTTGGTGTAACTAATGCTTGTGCAAATATTAAAAAAAAAATTGTACTTTGCATTCAATTTGGACTATTTTTTATATTGAATAATGAATCCCATCAAAGTGATTAAATTCATAGATATCTTTAAAATGTCATTAGGTCTATCATTGAGATAACAAGAGGCATGTTGAAAGCAAAAGGTCTCCTGACTGAATATTGGTAGAGGTTGTAGCAACAATAGTTTACTTGATAAACAAAAGTCCTACAAAGGAAGTTTTTTATAAGATACCTCTTGAGGCATGGGTAAGGCATAGATGGACGTACCAAAGGAGCAAAGAAAAATGTTTGATAATAAAAGTTAGAAGTGTATTTTCACAATCTAAGATAAAACTCATAATAGAGCATATAAAATAGGACAACAATAGATTTTACATATAGTTTTAATTTATTCCTTTGTACTCTATTTTAGCATAGAGAGAACTTAAAAGAAGTTTGTTATTGTAATTCACTATAGAGAAGTGGTTGCTCCAGTCATACAAACTTTTGATTGCAGCCATGTTGTGTTGTATATATTTTGTTTTTTTGTAACAACAATAAGTTATACTAGCTGTAGATGTTTATCAGAGTTTTATTTTTCAATTATTGAATATAGAAAACATTATAATCTATTGCACTTCTAGCACTTTCATTGTCTCCATTGGTATTTGGTTTATTCTGCTACGTGGTTGGAAACAATGCAGTCATCCCTTTGTTCCACCACTCTTCCCATTTTGGGTGAAAATACATTTGATTTTGGAAGCATTATATTCTTATATATGTTTTTATGTTTCCTTCTAAAATTTGAATAAAAATATGGGCTTACAGAACACATCCACTATGTTCGCAATTATCAGAAGCTATAAACTCCACATGTCCAAAATTTGACACTTTGGCATTGAACTTTGCATCAAGAAGAATGTTCTCTAGCTTAATATCTCGATGCACACAATACATATTCTTGTGTACACACTTGTGAAGATTAACGAGTGCACTAATCACTTCTAGAATTATTTTTAATCTCTTGGACCAGTCAAGAATTTTATCCTTAGAAGGAAGTCCACCTAGCTCCAATACCTAATCATTAACAACTAAAAAGTTTATTGATTGTATAGATAAAATGAAGAGTGATTAGGTTGGAAAGAAAATATAGCAAGGATGTTCACCTGTAGGATTAGGGTATGACAATTGCTATGACATATAGAAAGAGGAAAGCTTAACTTGCATCTCTACACTTTGCTAGCCTATTATACTATCCATATTTCTCCATATATAGGCAAGTTCATCATGGATTTTAGTTATGAATAAGAACCCACACTTCATATTTCAATAGCAAACTCTAATACAATTGTATTTTTGACGTCATATCGTATTCCTTTGTTGAGTTTGAACCAATAATGTTATAGAACTAAAATATTCATTTCAGTCAACTAGGAACTATACTTACTTCAACATTTTCTTATATGTGGGGTAAAACCACAAACCTGTGTCACCCTTTTACAAAGGAAAAGGCTAACAAAAGTGTAGTTGTTCACATTCAATGACATAAAATTGGTATTATTACTTAGAATTTTAAAATGAAGTAAACTAATGAAATTTGTAGAAATGGATGAATTTTAGGATTATAATTTTTAATAATTATTTGAAATAAGAAATTATATACTTTCCTATTTTTTAAAGATAAATTTTAGTTGTTGAAAAATGCTAGAAATCAGGGGTCTAGTTCCAACCACAAAACTATATGGAAAAAACTTATTTCCCTTTCATCTTAGATTATGTTATTGATAATATATATAGCTAGAGAAATCAAAAATAAAAATGGGCTTTAGACCTATATTTTTTCTTGTGCAATGATTCAAATTTCAACTTATTCAAATCAATAGTTTTCATCTCCCACAACATTTTTCAAAATAAATCTATTCAAACCAAAAGAAAAATTATAGATTCTAGAAGAGGACTCTCTCCTCTAGAATGTCATATAATTTTTTATTTTATTTTTATATTATTTAATTTGTTCCTCAAAATTGACATCTTATCGAGTGTTAAAATATATACTTGTAGAATTTTTTAATTACAATATACTATATCTAATTAAAATACTATGAACTCTATATGAGGATATTATTGACTTTGAGCTCTATAAAATGGTGTCTATGTGTTATTAAAAATATATTATAATAAATAGTAAGAGTTATTGAAACGTTAACTTTCTGCAATAATTGTATTTTTTTAGTAATTGGATACTAACTAGTATAAAACATGTATTTAGTAGACATTTCCAATTGGAAATGTGTGAGACCATATATAAGTTAGCTAGTATAATTTTATCAAAGATCATATGTTTGAAAAAAAAAAAATTTCTAGATAGAATTACAAAAATATAGTTGTTCTAATAAGTGAGCTTGAAAGGTGATATATCTTTGTACTTTTACCCTATGATGAAAGAACGATACAAGATTGCACCACTAAAAATCAAATGAAAGTGTTATAAATATGAAAATGAGCAAAGAAATGACAAAGAAAATAGAAGAGATGAGCATAGTCCTTATGTTGGTTCAACAATTGTTGCCCACATCCACACTCTAGCATAGAGTTCTTATTAATGGTTAACTGATACAATTTACATAGATTGTACATAGTCATTTATAGAAATCTCTTCAAATATGAAGAGACAAAAGAGGAAATGAATAGTCAAGTGATCATTTTCTTCATACCCCAACAATCTCCCCCATGAAGTCTAACATGTATAACTATGTCATGTGACATTACCTCCTTGTTATTTTAAATTTCAGAGAACAATGAGACTTTGAGATGATCTCAAGGTTGTCAAACTTTGCTGCAACACACTCTGAATTAGCCTTCTCCACATCATATTAGAATTAAGAAAGAGTCAATCTCTCTCTCTCTCTAACATTTTCATCTTTCTCAATGCTAGCTCATTCTGGAACATGTTGATTCACTACCACACTTGACTCTACCATGCAAACCATGGTTAGGACTACCTTCACATCTTGAATATCAATAATATTTTTGTTGACATTCCTTATTGTGACCCCCACACCAAAAACACTACTATTATTACTTGAAGTGGACTTTTTTGATGATTGTGGTTGTGTAGATATTCCTGACACTTGGTTGTAATTAAATCCTTCAAGTTTTTCAATCGTGCATTGGGTTTGTAGGTTCTCATAGATTGTTTTACAATGGTCACCCATGATATAATCCACTGGCTTGGGTAAATATCCCTCTTACCTAATCTTGTATCCATTTCAAGAATTCACATAAATTCTACTATGATATATGGGTTTGTAATCAATATCAACATTTAGATTAGGAAAACCTTCCCTTGTTTGATAACTTTGCATGTGGTTAGAACCACCACACAACAAAAAATATTAAAACCAATTTTCTACAATAAAATTAGTATCCATAGAATTTCACATGGGAGAATTGGAAATTCCTACAACTATGTAATAATTCTTTCTATTGTGCCTTTGAAAGATTCATGGTCTAATTGAATGCTAGGTGAAGTTTCAGCTATGGGTATGTAACAATCTTGGTTAATTCCTATGATATGAGTGTTTAACAGGCTATCCATATCTATGGATGCCAAGTTATCCCAAAATTGGACTAATTCATCCTCTATAGTTTGGGATGAGGTAGTAGACATATCACACAAAGAGAAAAAATCATGAGAAAAATACCATCCATCCATGTTGATTACTAAGTTGTTAAGTGCACATAATTATGCCTTCTCATCTATATGATGACTAACAACTTTGGCCTCCTAACTGTCTTCTAGGGTGATATATAGGACATTTTTTTCAACAGTGTCCTTTATCATGTAAGACACATCTTCTGCCCTTTCATCTCCCTCTTCACCTTCTCTCTCAAGATACTTTTTATTTTCTCTTTCATCTTTTTGCTAGGATTAACCATAGAGAAAAATAAGAGTTAAATGCAAATATAAACAATAAAAAATAATAATAGATCGCACAAAAGAGAAAATAAGACAAAACCTAATCTGTGGGATGTGTAAACCAACACCAAGTTCAATATTATTATTATCTAGTGATTACAATCTGTAATCCATTATAGAAAAATGGCACGCAAGAAGCTACAATATCACCATACAATATGAAATCCCTAACCCTAACCCTAACCCATTTTATACAATCATTTTGTTGCTTACAAAATTAGGGCTAGAATAAGTCATCTAATAGAAAAAATAGTTTTTGACACCTTTTACAATATTTTTTTTTGGGGTATGTGGGCACTATCCCGAAAACTCCTTGTGGGGGCGTTTCCTCTCAACTCCACCCTATATTGCGATAAGGAGCACACCTAGGGAACTGTCCCAAGACCGCACAGGGGTGCTACCCCTTGACCCTGTCTTGGGGGTGCTACCCACAAACCCTCATAGAAATAATAAGTGGGGGAAACTACACCAAACAAACCTCTAAGTCTGATTAGTCTCCACATTAAAACACTCCTTCTACTAGAAAATTTTCATTCTCTTCAGGTTCTCTAATTGCAACATCGTATAAACTCTAGATGCAAAAAATATGTATATTTGAGGTTGGAACCAAAAATTAGAGATGCCATTTTATAATATGCCAATACTAAGAAATTTACAAACTCACTAGTCTTATCTTCTCTTGTCTATTTCTGTAGTTCTTTCATGAAAACTTTCTTATGCATGCCTATGTGCTCAAGAATTGCATAAATCTTGGATTTAAGACCTTTTAAATCCTTTTGTTCAACTTCAGTTTTATTTTCCCAACCATCCCACTAGTGTACATGGTTGATTCTTCTAGTCTTAGTAGGTATAATGTCATTCTCTACTAAGCCCAAATTTCCAAGAAATTCATTGATGATATAATCAAATTCACAATCTTCCATTGATGCTCTTGCCTCACCTTGGCTCTAATACCGATTATAAATATGAAATGAGAAAAGAAATAAAAAAGAAGATAGAATATAAGAACACAATCTTTATTGTGGTTTGACAAGTATTACCTACATCCACACTCTGGTAGAGAATTTTTATCAATGGTTAATCTATAAAATTTACATAGACTGCAAACAATTATTTATAGAAATTTCTTCGAATATGAAGAGACAAAAGAAGAAATAAATAGTCAAGTGATCATGGGGCTTCATACCCCCACCAAGCACCTTGTTCATTTTTTCTGAAAGTTATTTGTGTGAGTTGGAATTCATTTCTTTGACTTGCTTAAGAAATTTAGCGAGGTCCAACATAAGTTCAAATGAGAAGGTCCAAGAAATCTCTATCATTTGTAGAAATATTATTGAATCTTTCAAGAATGTTAGCTATTACTATAAGCCAAACCACAACCAAATTAATGTTTGCTAGTTGTTTTAGTATATCTGAGGCCACGGAGTGAACTTCACTAGAAATTTTTGAGGAAGATGATTTCATCTTCAAAATAAAGATGAACTATACCACTATCACTTTAAAAAAATTAAAATTCAACCATATAAAGATTAACTACAAAATTTGAATGTACATTAGCTAAACCATTTATTGCCAAATAGGAAATTGTATTTTCACCCTCTGAAATAGAATCAAATAAATTCAAACATCTGATGCTATAGGCTGCACTATATCCCTTAGTTTCATGCCACTCTCATGCAATTTTCACCTTAGGCCCTATGAATGTCTATCTTAATAAATGTATCTAAATCTACCCATGAAGCACTAAACATTCAATTTTTAAAATTAATTGCATCTAATTAAATAATGTGGAAATTTTTTCCAACTTGTCATAGTTCTAACAAAAATTATCTACATACAATCTGTGAAAGAATCAATATGAAAAATAATAATAATAAAATGAGGCAATTAGCAAAGTTGAAGTCAATTAACTTACCAAATAATTTAAATTAGAAGTTTATTTCAACTTCTCAAACATCCTAATCTGCAAAAGTGAAAGTGAAGACTTGTTAGTGAAATGTTACTTTTCACAATTGAATCCAATTTTTTTAATAAAAATGTACAAACTAATTTGAATCAAAATTGCATCCTAATCTAAACATGTCAAGACTTTGTTAACAAGAAATTTCTTTTTAAGACAATGTGCACCCTCCAAAATAGACCCTCCACTCTGATACAACTAGAATGTATCCTTTTATAATGTTTTTAAATATTTTTATTATAATCCTTTTTTGCAATTTAATTATAATTAGACATTATGATGGTACATTGTGAATGCACCATAGACAATGGGCACAAAAAGTGGCTCAACAGAAACACCTAATTGTTTGGAGCAAAGACAAAACTAGAATTTTCTATAAAATTATGCCTAGTGTCTCATGCAAGCTTTATAGTTAAAAACTTTATGTGAGCTACTGTGAACTTTCACACAACCTAATTAGTCTTCATTCAATTGAAAAAAAAGTCTCAGTTGAGGAGGATGGGCAAACCAAATTTTATAAATGTATGTTGTAGGGGAAATTTCTGAAAATATTGTTTTCCCTTCCTTTAACAAGACTAGAATATCAAAGAAACTTTAGCAGCTTTAGAAAAGTCTAGAAGAAAAAAAGAACTAATGTAATGTGTTTCATTCCATTACAAAATAGAGATGAGACCTGCTTAGGTAGAGAACCTTCCCCTCCCTTTCTTAGGAAGATAAAATTTGATAGTCCCCTTTGTTTCATCACTGTTTCAAGTTTGACTTGCAATAACACCAGACTACATTCCAAGAAAGGGAAATATGTGCAAATATTCTTAGTGTTTGATGTTTAAGCCATCACTATCATTATGTATTTCCATTAATAATTGTGTGCAATCTTTTAGGGAGAAATATATTTAAAAAAAGATATAAATAATTTCACATTAGTGAGCAAAATAGACTAGTTAAACAAATAGTTATTTTATTATTTAATTTTAGAACTATCCTCTTAATCCATTTCAAAATAAATGAAAAAATAAATAAAGTGTGTATTAGAATTAGAGATGACAATTACAGTTAAAAATTAGATAGTTGATTTAATATTGGTTGAATTTATTAAGATGCGTAATATTTGAATGTTATAAATTATCTACAATTCTAGTTCACTTCAATATTTATGAATATAATTTATATGGAATATGGATTTATGTTTCAATCAAAAACATACTTGAATATGAGTTGTGATAAAAGATGTTGATCGAAAGACTAGTGAGCAACTATGGTTTTTAAAATGATAAAGGAATTGTGGTAAATGCAAGACATGGAGGGAACAAATGATTTTAAAATATTTAACCTCTAGATGCCTCAATTTTTGGCATCAATTGATAATATATTTGAAAAATAGGAAAAACACTTCCAATTTTCAGCCAAAAGTGAAACCCAACTTCTTGCACTGAACCCTATATCAAAGGATTTCCTCTAGATATCCTCTGACAAAAATGCAGCAAATACTTCATTCATTTTAAATTGGGTGATTGTGCTTCTGATGACCATTACCAAGTGATGCCATGAATCAAGGAATGAGCACAACAATAACATGCACCTCTCTTCTTCACTAATGGACATGTCAATTGATATTGTAATCAATGCAAGAAGTTGGGTCTCACTTTTGGCCAAAAAGTGAATGTTAAAAAACTTTAGAAATAAAAATTGCAGTGCCTAGGATCTTCTTTTTGAATATGTAATTTATTTATATACCCATGTGAATTTTTATTTTTTTTGGTATGCATCTTTATAAACCACTTTTTCAAAATGCTTGTTTCAAGACCATACCACACTCATATATGGACACCATAATTTGACACAACCAAATGAATTTTTGTATATCCTTTTAAACAAAGTTATCTGACACAACAAAGACTGATGAGAATAATTTTCTTGAATTTGTTAATCAATATTTTAATTATTAATTATTTTTAATAATTATTAAGCTAATTTCTAAAACCTCTCATGTACGAATGCCATAATTTAATCTTTTTTTTTTTTTTTTTTAACTTAAAAATAATTGTGTGAGGATTGATGACATGTAAATTAATTTACAAAATATGAAAAATTTAAAAAGTTATTAAAGTTTTAGTGAATGTCACTATTTAATGTTTAAGAGATACTTTTGATTAATAAATAATGGAAAAATAACAAATGAATTCATAACACTATGTTTGCATGAAAATGGTTTGACTACTTTTGAACAACAATTAGTTGAGGTAAAAAGACTCAAAACTATTGAATATCCATTGAAGGATGGGAATATTGGAAGAAGGTGTGATTTAGTTATAGATAAAGTTAGTTGTCATGCATTTATGGATGAGTTTAAGAGTGTGATCATACCAAAATATGTTAAACACTCTCAATATGCTAGATGGCTTGATGGACAATTTCACATATGTAAGAATACATTTCCAATTGGTACTATACTTTCAATTATTGACTTTGTAGAGAACTACACACTTGCACCACAAGATAAGGTACAACCACAATATTACAATTCAGTGCAAGTAACAATTACTGTTCATATAGTTTATAGGCATGCGCCTGATAGTATAGAGGAGGATCAAAAAATATTGAGAGAGTACCATTTCTATATGATTGATAAATAACTTCATTCATATAAGTTTGTCCAATATTATTTCAAGGTCTTTTATGATAATTTAAAGAGAGACAAATTCAAATGATAAAATATTGAATATGGTTTGATAATTGTACAGGACAATTCAAGAATGCTAGAATGTTCTATTTGTTGAGTAGGAAACATAAGCAAACTAATATCCAACATGTGTGGAGTTTTTTTTAGGCTGGTCATGGTAAAGGAGAACATGATGGTGCTAGTGCATGTGTGAAGAGAGCCCTTAGCAGAGAGCATTTAAAATTTGAGGAGAAAATCAAATTCAAAAATGCACATGAGATTATCGAATGGTGTAACAAATATTTATACATAGGATTAAGTTAGAATTCTACAATCAACTATTTCTTCTAACCAATTGAAAAGAATCTAATATCCTTTCAAGATATGACTGTGATACAATTAGTGGGTTAGCTAAATGGAATTCATTTAGGAGTTCAGATTCTAACACTTGGACTCTATGGACTAGGGAGCTTGCTTGTTTTTGTCAGTTTTGTCTTGCAGGTGAATTGGAAGAATTCTAGAATACAGAATGGGTTGAAGATTGGCAACAAAAATCATTAGAACCTACTGACATACATTTTCAAGATGATATAGAAAATGAGGGCTAGAATGTTACTTTTGCATTAGAAGACTATGGTCATATTTTAGACCTCATATAACCTAGCATGCACAATTAAATTAAATTTTGTTGTGATCATGATTCAATTTATATTAATTATTTATGTACATGTCTTTAATATAATTCAATTACACGTCTTTAATATATTATTTATATATGTACACATGTGATTATGTCTTTATGTACTTTATCTTATCTTGCAAAACATGTTTACGCTATCATTTCACCTAATGATAATGATGAATAGACTGAGTATTGGCTAGCTAGATGTGTGGAACCTAAGAAAAAATTGATATGTCATAAATTAGATGATGACAGTTTTGAGTATCCAATTGGGTCTGTCATTGTAGTTAGTACCTGGCTAAATACATACCTAACAAGAAGAAATGGTTTACCAGTATTTGAAGACTAGCAGTTTGTAAAGAAGATTTTATACTATTCTCATTTGATTGTGTCAATGAATATCAATTTTGAAAGATACAAAAGGAGAACCACCAATAAGATATTATGGACAATTTCAATGGATGAGCACAAGACAATCATAGATGCATTGCAAAAGAGAGAGGATAGAGATGGTACAATGGGATGACTACAGTTAAATCAAACACATGTAAGTTTTTTCTTTATTGTGATATTTTTATATATGTAATTATATAATTTAATTAAATGTATGTATGTGTTGTCAATAGTGTCGTGGTGTCCACAACACATGTCCCATTCATCAACTAGGAATGTCGACCCCCTACTTTTTTTTTCTAACTCTTGGACTCACAGTTTGAGAGTTAGGAGAAAATTGTTAGAGTTAGAAGTATTAGAGTCATTTGAAAATTGAAAAACACAAAAAAATTAGAAAATTTAAAAAATCAAAAACATTAGAAAATCAAAAAAATTTAAAAAATTCAATCATGCGCATGCACGTGCGCGGGTAGATTGCACGCCACACAATGGCGTGTGTTCTGAGGTGCACCATGCACCTGGCTTGGTGCAGGGCCTTATAAAACTACCCTCCCCGCCCCCTCCCCCAACACTTCATACTTCATTTTTTTCATTATGCATCAAGTTGTGGCTCTTTCAAGCTCACGCGCAAGGTAAAACATTCACCTGCGACGTAATGGGCGTGGTACCATGGCGCTAGCAATGCTTATAAAACACTTGCTAGTGGCACAATGTGCACGATGCCCATGGTGCTTGTACCACTTATAAAACACTTGTAGGTGGCACAATGCATGTGGTGCCCATGGCATTGGTAGCTCTGACAAAATACTTGCCCATAGTGCATTTGTGCGTGACACCATCAGTGTCTACGGCATTCTCAATAACCTAACCCCCATGACACAATGCTCAAGGTGCCCTTGGCATTGGTGGTGCCACATTCATAAAAATGATCATGGCATGTTTGCACGTAGTACCCTCGGTGTCTACAATGCTTAATAAACACAATGCCCATAGCACCATTGCGCATGGTACCATTGGTGCATACAACACCACCAGTAAGCTTTACGCATAGTATCACTTCAACTATGCTGGCGCTAAAATGAAACCGCATGAAACCCTAATCATTCATCACATGCCTCTTGCCTGCAATATGCCTTTTACCTATAGCGTGTAGCACGCTCTTCAATACCCCACACATTTCTTTCATTTTAATTGATTTAATTTTTTTGAAAAACAAATATAAAATATAAAATATAAAATTTTAAAATATAAAAAACTTATATAAAATTTCAAAATAATAATAATAATAATAATAATTTAATAACAAATAAAAAAGGGATAAAATGAAAAAATAAATAAAATGCCTAAATGGGGCTTTTTTTTCTTTTCTCTTTATGCTTATCTAATTCATAGTTTTTACATTTTATCCTTGGACTAATAATGTTTTTTTTTCTCACAATGTGCAGGTAATCAAATGCCATCCACATCTAGAGTAGCAACCAAACCTATCATGTTCAAGTTCCAAGGTGTACCTTTCAAGTCAAGATTCCATGATGACCACATAAAAATTTGAGATACCAAACTGGGGCACACAAACTTAGGAGAATTCTTGAGAATTTGCAACAAGCCAACAGAGAGGTCAACCATGATGTCCGCATTGATCCATTCCAGATTGGTAAACATAGTGTCACATCCCATGTTAGTACAATTAGCTAAATTAATAATGGCCCTCTCACAACATTTTATTCCTGATGGAAGAGTAGTCAAGAGCATCATAGGAGAAGTTGTGTTAGACCTTTAACTTGATAAAATTGAGAGGGTCTTCCATCTTTTGAGAGTAGATCAATTCATAAGACTCTCATATGAAGCAAGTAAGAGATGGTACAAAGAACACTCGTAGGAGGCCATAGACATCATACAATCTTCTTATCTCATTGAGAAGCCTCTGAGGGGAAAGATAATATGCAAGGTAGAAATGACTTAGGGATACATAAAAGATGACATTGGGTACTCTATTATTCTCCCAAGCAAAGTCATGGGCTTACCCGCAGCAGGCCACCTTTGCACCTT
Organism: Cupressus sempervirens; assembly: GCA_028749045.1. NCBI lineage: Eukaryota > Viridiplantae > Streptophyta > Pinopsida > Cupressales > Cupressaceae > Cupressus > Cupressus sempervirens. The sequence continues at coordinate 283,100,241 of CM053789.1, read as the reverse complement.
CATGGTCAACTTCATTGAGACCATTAGACAAGTGAAGATACCACTAGACTAGGCCACCACACTAAGTGAAAACATGCATGAGCAACTAAGGATGGTGAAGGATAAGAATAAGTTTTACATGACTTATTACATGGTATACTTGCTTGTAGCGAGGGCAACAAACTATCACAGTTTGTACAGGAGAGGCAATATGCAGGACCAATACCTGGCCATACATAGGCTATCCCCAAATAGTGAAGAAGAAGCTCTCAAGGTAGAGCAAAGAATAAATAATTGTGAATGATGCATTCATCTTTGTAATCATTCAATTCATTGAGGGAGACTATGGGAAGAGGTTATCTGATGAAGCCAAAGCACAAGTCACAGCTCTCGGAGCCTACTTCATCCAGTTCAAAACATTCACCTATCTATGGGTAGCTGGTGCATCCATCAATCCTAAGAAGCTCCAGAGATACCCAAGTGACAAACTGGTATTGTTGGAGATCTCTCAGCAAATTGACTCAGCCTATGAGATGATAAAGAGGCAACAGAGACCTTGTTGGGCATGGCCATTGGTCATTGGACCATATTAGGTGAAATGGAAGCAAGACATTTTTTCCTTCAAATGGGAGTCAAAGAACTATCCTCTTGAAGAATAGAACTCTTCCCAACCATATTTTAACAATGTTGGGAAAGTGGAGAGTCTAGTAGGAAGAGACTTCCATCATGAGGATGCTATTCAAGATCACTGGATGAATGCAACAAATGACTACAATGTCCGCATTAGGGACTATTGTAAGATGACTTTATATCTAGCAGAAAAGGCTCCCAATTGAACATCTCGAAGGAGATAAAGCAATAGGATTCTAAAGAGTTACTAGAACCCCTATTCAATGCTAACAAAATTGGTGAAAGACCCATTATGAGTGCTGAGGTTGACAAGGAGGAGGCTAATGATATTAATCATCGAGTGAGGCATGTCATCAAAATGACAAAGGATTGGATCAAGAAACCTTTTCTACTTGATCCAATTCCTGACATAGTGATCTTCCATGCACATGCTCACCTAGAAAGAGGTAAAGGAAAGAAAGTAACAATTTCTACCTTCGCAGCTTAGTCTCCTATCAGGCCAGAAACAATGTACAAGCTTCATTGCCCGATTGGATATTATCACCTTCCTAAAAGGAATGGAAATAAAAAGAGGAAGAGGACCTCTCCTCAGAGGATTCAAATAGAACATGCACCTCCCCTGTAGCAAGAACAAAGTTCACAAGGGTCCTAAGATATTGGAGCTAACTAGGTCCAGGATGAACCATAGTTGCCTCCCATTGTTTCTAGCCAACCAGAAGAGGGAGAGATTCTACAAGTCTCTATTCCTCCTATGCAAGATGAGCTAGCTTCTCCTCCTACCTCAAAGAAACATAAGAAAAGAATTAAGATTTGGATGAAGAAAAAGCAAAGGATCAGTAGAAGATTAGTGCCTAATCCATCTATTCTTGAAAGCATTCTAGGAGAAGATGAAGAGGAAGAAGAAGAGGAATCAGAAGAGAAAGAAGAGAAAGTACCCATATAGGGAAGAACTTGGCTAGCTAGAGCTACAAAGTTGCAAAGGAGAAAGAGTGCTTCGAGTACCCTACCATCCACTCAAGTAGAACCCTTAGAACTCTCTTCTTCAAAAGATGAAATACAGTAGTGGGTGGATGAGAAAAGTGAAGAAAGTGATGATGGTTTCTCAATGTTAGATTTTGATTTCATTCCTGTAGGTACAGAGTCGATCGGGGACAAGATTAGGGACACCCCTATAGGTGAACCTCAACAAGAAGACTGGACGCAAATGCCCCTAGGTAAACAGGGTCCTAATCTTACTCCTCCATCTCCACTTCAATTTCTAGTGGTAGAAAAGGCTCGATGACTCCTCCACTTTAGAGTATATAGGAAGAACAAGTTCATAAGTAGTCATTATCAGAGGAAAGACTGAAACAAATGGTGACTGGTGAGGTGTTAGAAGGACAAATGGTTGAATATTCTCAATCACTTTCCTAAGACACTGAAGTTCAAGCTACTAGGTCTACTAAGGCTGAGGCTATAGAAGAAGAGCCCTCCCAATGGGATACAACTCTCGGCTAGAGTGAAAAAGGGAAGGAAGTTGCAGAACACACCCCTTCATCATCAAGAGCTAGGTCCTCAGGAGGATACATCCCTACATGGATCTGAAAAGAGATAATGAGGAGTACTAAGCCTCAATTTCGTACTTCAGAGGAAGAAATTTGTGACATTACAGAGATCTTGAACAAAGCTGAGTCTCCATCAGATGAAGCAATGCCATTGGCATTTGTCATCACCATACAGAACCATAATTTATTTGCACAAGTGGCTCTCCCTCATGAAAGTACTGATTAGGAAGGCCTTAGTCTCAAAGATTATGAATTGAAAGATGTTATTCTACGAAAACCTACATGGGATTGAGCCTAAGAAATGATGACTATGGGATTCAAAGAGGTCCTCAAGTACATGGAAGAAGAGGAGATTGAACTCCATGCACTTCAAAGGCAAGTTGAGATCCTAAAAGGATATCTAGCTAAAGTAGTTGCTCCTCTTGATCCTAACCACCTAGAGCATACTTTGAACACTATATTTAGAGAAAGGGGAGGTGTACAATTTGACCCATTTTTGAAGGCTTGTCAGTAGTGGTGAGAAATTTTTGAGGAGAAAGGTGTCACCATCATCACAAAGAATTGAAGTTACTGCATGCTATGTAGGAGAATGTGAATAAGATCGTGGCAATTTTGAAGAAAGACTTCAGTATCATGGATGAGGTATGGACCTAGAGTAAGGATTTGAGGACTCTACAAGCCATAAAGGGCTAAATAGATCGGGTCTTGATTGATGTATATATCGAAGAAAAATTACACATGATTGATGATTGAATAGAGAAAATAGTGGATAGCAATAAAGTAATGGAGACATTACATGAGGAGATTCATCGGCTCAAGGACCAAGCTTGAGAGCAAATTTTGGAAATAGAGAGACAATACAGTGATGCATGCTTGGATATTTTTGAAGATGAGGAACAAGAGAAGTTGTTATCTATGGAGAAAGTAGTGGAGAATTTCAAGAAGATTTTTGTGGAGGTTGTTAATGATGAAGACATCCGACAAGCCTTCAGGACAAAAGAAGCCCTATTAGAGTTAGATACCGAACTCACAAATTTTGTAAAGACTCGAATTGCGGTGGAAAACTACAAACAGAAGGTCAAGGATAAATATGATGCCTTAGATCTTCGATATGTAGCTAAGATAACTAAGATGATAGAGAAATTCAAGGGAAAACATCCAAACATAGCTTTGGCATGAAGAAGAACAAAACCTAGATGCCAGAATTTCAATTTTGACACTTAGTAAAATTTTTAGATTTTGACCCTATTGAGGTCCGCAACTCCATAGGTGTGCAGGTCCATAGCTCCACAATTCAGAGGTGCATCGATAGTTAACTGCTTGTTCCAAAAATAGTGCTTTCCATGCAATGAGAATGCATTTTGACATTAATTTAACTTTGACACATGCCTAACAAAGGACAAACTTCTATTTTTGGCACCTCTAGATGCTCCTACTTTGAATGAAGGCTTCCTCCTACTTTCTCTCTCATGTTTTTTCTATTTTTGATATGTAAAGGGCTCATGCATCCAATTAATGAATAAAATATGGATGGATTCCCTTTAAGCACATGATTAATTATTAGTCTATATATATTTAGTTTGTTTTAATATTTTAAAAACATTTTATTGCATGAAGATATGTCTCACTCTCAACACAAATTAAGGACATGATTTCTTATAAATATCCCATTGTAAAATGTAACAAGGGTCTCCATCATTATGAAATAAAATTATGCTTTTGGTGCTTGTATTTGGAGTGTAGTGATTCTTGCCTAAATGTGTCATTCTTTTGTGAATTTTTTCCATGAGATCGTGATTGGCCAAAGGTTTATTGCATTGTTTCTAGTTGTGCGATCTTTTAGTTCTAGTGTTTGTTACAGACTTAAAAATTCTATTGACATATCAAGCTTGAGAAGAGATCGTCAAATTGTTCTTGCATAACTTTTCATCTCACATAAGCACACTTTTTGTGGCCTTGCGATTTGATGAAAGGTGAAATATCATACGATTGTTAAAGTTTCTCATTGACGATTGCATCAGTAGATTCTAAGAAGCACTGCTCCTATTTTCATTGGTTTCCTATCAATTTCTTCAAAAGTTTAACTAGAAACATGTTGTTTTCTATAGCTTATGTCCATTGAGGATTTAAATTTCAATTTATTTCAATTTTATGTTATTTTCTTTCAGTTTCGTTACTTGCTTTGCTAACCCCTTGTTAGAATAAGAACTCATTTTAGTTGAACTGTTAGAATTACACTCATTAAAGAATCAGAAAATAAAAAAATATTGTTCTTTTGTGTGTGATTTTGAGACAAAAAATAGATTTACTTCATTCTGAGATTATAATCAGAACTAGGAAAGGCCTCCTCATGAACAATCACATTTATCTTCAACTGAGCAAATTTTGGTATGCTGCAAGACAAATACTAAACCTTGGAGTTGATCCCAAAAGATTAGATTTTCAAGAGAGGAATTGTGCATTGGATTCTTGCCATTGACCTCGTGCATAATGACCACCTAACAGAAGTAGTGCTAGAAGGAAGGCCCCTTTAGACTCCCAAAAAGGAAGAAAACTTGTCCAAGTTTTGGTATTTTGCACTTCTACAATAATCTGCACTTCACAAAAGTTCAAAAATTTTCTTGAGTTTTTGATAAATTTAGGTCCATAGATCCACAACTTTGCAGGTCTGCAGCTATGCAAGTCCATAGATCTACAACTTTGCAAGTGCCCAGGTGCGCAAAACGCTATAGTGCACAAAATTTAGAAAGGAAAGAAAGTGTACTTCTACAGAGGCGCACTTTTTTCAAGATTGATGCAAGCTGGAGGATATTGATCCAAAATCCCCATTTCACTGAGCATTAAGGTCTATGTTGACTACACACAAGTTTCTTGAGCTTACCCACTTCCGCAAACCATGTCGTGACAAGGGAACATCATGAGTTCAACCACTTCCCTTCAAACTCTCATCATCTTCTTCAGCTCCACCTCCACTCCAACCACCTAGTGGACCACCACATATTCCAATAGCTACTCCACAACAACCACTGTTAGGTCTTCCAAACCCTCCAATGGCCTTTTTCACAAATTCCATAGATTCACCAATAAACTTGAGAGCTGCACTCCATGACCTCCCTAAGAATCCTGAGAAGTTTTACCATAGATTCAGCTATGGTGAAACATGAACTATCGAATATCATGTCAAGGTATTCAAGAAAATTTGCAACCACAAGTAGGTTTCTAATGAGGATGTGGTTCTTCATTGATTCCCCTATTCTTTGGGAGAAATTGCATTCAATTGGTATGTTAATTTGGCACCCGGATGCATTGGAGATTGGGACACATTCAAAAAATTGTTCTTGGAACAATTCAAAACATTCATCAATCTAGCTGTGATACATCAAAAATTTATATCAGTCAAAAGAGACCCAGCTGAGATAGTTTGCCACTTCAACCATCACTTTCATATGGCCTACCACAAGTTGGAAATTCCATACACTATACTGGTTCAAGCTGCTATTCAGATTTATTTGAATGCTATGGATCATCTTATTGTGATTTTTTCTAAGAAGACTTCCTACAACAAATATTGGCACACTGGATAAAGCCTTCGCAGAGGCAATCACATTTACGAAGCAAGCCAATCCTAATGGAGGAGTAATGATGCTCCTAACACAAGTAGTTACCATGATACCAACATACCCTATGGTAGCACCCACAATGCCTAGCTAGTTCATACCTATGAATCCAGTTCTATTACAACAGGCACCCACTCCACAAAATCAAGTAATAACATATCCAGGGTATGAGCCTCCAAAAAAAGCTTTCTTTAAATAGAAGGCTATAGTTCCCATGGAAATAGAAAATAACCTTATTTCAAAAGTTGGTCAAATGAAGAAGACTATGTCACAAATGAAGAATGAATCGATATGTCTTAGATTGTCACAAGGACAAAATAAAAACTTCCAAAGAAACAATGTTGGCCCCTAAAACAACAATTTTGGTAAAAATTACAATAGGAGCTTCAATGGGAACAATAACAACAACAATGTAGGAAATAATAGTGGAGGAAATAGCTTCAATCCTCTTGATCGCAACAATGGCTTCCAAAGGCAAAATCGACAATGGAACAACCATCCAAAAAATGGAAGCATTTGTATTGATAACAAAAATAATCTTCAATATGTTGATATCAATCAGTATGATGATAGCCAAAATGTGCTTAACAATGATGGTTTGTACTATAATGGCAATCAGGAGATGAATCAAAATTCACAAGTAAATGACAATCCTCCTCTTGTACAATTCAATGCTATGCTATTGTAATCCTACGATTCTGCATAGAGTACACAAGCTAAACAACTAGAAAGTGAGACTTTCTCATTCCTATTTAGTTAGGAACTTGATATTCAACATGATTAGATGTTTGTTGTTTGCAATGAAAATCAAAATATGTATAATTTGAGAAATAGAAAGGAACCTTTGACAAATGTGATTCCTCCAAGTTTACAACAAACTCCACCTAATCCAAGAGAAAATAACAATCCACCATTGTTAAGACCAGTGTACAGAGGACAATAGAATCAAAATCAAGTGAATGTACCAACAATACTAAAGAATCCCACTTGGTCCACTGAAAAGTATAATGTGGTGGAGGATTTGAAAATTACTAAGGCCAATATGTCCATGTTTGACATGTTACAAAACTATCCACAACAACAAGAAGCTCTGATGAAGAGATTGGATCATACAAAGGATTCCCACAATAGTAATATTGTTCCTCAAAAGATAGTATCTCAACAAGTGAATGATGCAGAAGCAATGCCCACTATGTTCAAGGACAAAGTTGAGGTACCCCCATTTTTGCTTAGTATCAAGATATATGGGAAGAATCTTCACAATTGCCTCATTGATTTAGGAGCTTCATGTAATGTAATGCCATTATCAATAGCTCAAAGGCTAGTAGTTAGTCCTCAACCCTCTAATCAAATTGTAATATAGTTGGATAAAATAGAGGTAAAATTCATCAGTGTGTTGAAAGACGTGTGGATATAGCTAATAGTTGATCCTTGGATTCAAGATGCTATTAGCATAAATGTGGTTGATATCCTAGAAATATATGGGTTTCTTTTAAGAAAAGAATGAATGAAATGTCTAAGAGGATGGTTTTCTACAGACTTCACTCAATTGTGGTTGCCATGGAAAGGATTGAACAACTAAATCAAGATAGATGCTGAGTCCAAGTTGAAAACAATGATTATAGATTACAATGCCCCAAATGAGATAGCATTCTTATTGTTAGATTAGGGTTCATACAAAGTGATGGCATTCAACACTATTCCAACCAATATATCTCAAGATCAGAATGAAGAACCTAAGGTGCCAGTACCCAAAAGTGAAACTGTGACATAGTTCATAGATAGTATGGTGACTAATTTACAATGTTTAGGAGAGGAAGCTAATCCTAGCACCCTCCTAGGATTTTTTCAGTTACATGAAGTTAGTCACTCAAAATTCAAATATTCATCATGTTAAGAAGCAGTAGAAAATGTACTAACACACATAATGGAAAACAAGGATAAAAAGATCTCAACAGCTGAATTCATAGAAATCCAAATATTAGTGAACTCATCCAACCTTTCTAAAAAGATCGAAGAGTTAATACAAAGATCTAAATGTGTCATACAGTGATACCTCTTTAGATGGTGGAGGTTTTTCTTCTCAACCTCCTGGGATGATTAAAGTAGAAAGGAGAAGATGATATATGAAAGGTAAAGGATGGAATTTAGTAATCATTCATCCTGAACCTAAAGTTGAGGAAATCAAAGAGCTGATAGGAGAAATTGAAGATAAAAAAGAAAAACACACACTTTCTCTATCTACATATTACCAAGGGGAATCACTAAGTCCTACACAAGGAAAGTTACAATGGGTTCCTAAGAAACAATCATTCAAGGCTCAAGTGAAAGAGAAGTTAAGGACAAATAAGGATAAAGTTAGAAAACCCAAGGAAAATGCAATTTGGACACTCTGCTTTGATGGTTCTAGGTGCAAGATGGGAGCCAGTGCAGTATCAAATTGGTCAACCCAAAAGGTAGGTCTTTCTATACCGCATATTGGTTAAGTTTAGATGTACTAAAAATGTTTCTTTGAGGACTTCTCTTTGCATTGGAGAAAGGAGTTACAAATCTCAAAATTGAAGGAGACTCTCAATTGGTTATACGACAAGTAAAATCCATATACTCTTGCAATGATAAAAGATTACTTACAGAAAAAGGATATGGGATATATTTTATGACTTTGAAGCATTAAACACCAAATCCATTCCAAGAGGAAAGAATATGGTAGCAAATGCTTTTTCCATCTCAACAAATGCTTTGCAACTAATTGAAAGAACCAAGTTGGAAAGATTTTTTAGTGGAATTGGTTGTTGTTCCATCCATTCTGGATAATACCAAAAACTCTCAGGTCTTTTAAGATGATCAACATATACTTTAGTTTATCATGTGCAATCAACATTTTGAAGGACAAGAAATTGATAATACACCAGATGATAGACCTGAAGATGATGGATTTCAAGATGAAGATGGGATTCTTAATCTAAAGACCAACACTATTCCAAAAGGAATGGTTTAACTAGAACACATCTTTGATCATGATGAATTAGCACTCAATAGAAGGGTAACCCAAGAAAAGGGAATTCAAGAACATGACTTGTATAATTTGGGTACCGATGAAGAACAAAGAATGGTATAGATAGGAAAAGCATGCAACTCATAGGAAAGCGAAGACATGCTCAAATTACTCACTTAGTATAAGGATGTCATCACTTGGAGATATGAAGAGCTGAAGACTTATGATCCTAAGATTATCACAAATGACATCTTTCTAAAGTCGGATGCCAAACCATTCTCACAAAGACAAACACTGGTAAATCCTATCATTGAACCACTAATCATGAAAGAAGTAAAGAAGTTACTAGATGCTAAGTTCATATTTCCTATCTGCCATTCCACAAGGGTGCCAAATTTTATTCCCTTATGGAAGAAGACTAGAGAGATTCATCTCTATGTTGACTTTCATAACTTGAATCTAGAATCTCAAAAAGTCAACTATCCTTTGCCCTCACTAGATGAGGTTCTGCAGATTGTAAATAGTTCAAAAATCATGTCTTTCCTAGATGGTTACTCAAGATACAACTAGGTGATGGTTGATGAAGAAGATCATTTGAAAATAGCTTTCATGATGAAGTGGGGAACTTTTTCCTACAGAAGAATGCCCTTTGGATTGATTAATGTGGGAGCTACATTTGAATGAGCAATGGATGAACCTTTCAAAGGATTAATTAATAGATGTATAGTCATCTACATGGATGACTTGACTATCTTTTCAAAAGATTGAAGTACTCACATTGCTGATCTAAGACAGGTATTCATCAGATGTCATAAATGTGGCATATCTCTCAATCCTAAGAAATTTTCATTTGGTGTCACTAAAGGAAAACTCCTGGGACATGTTATTTCTAAAGTGAAAATCTCTGTTTATTTTGATAGAGTTGAATCTATTATGAAATTAGCACCTCCACATAGTCAGAAGGAATTGAAGTCTTTCTTTAGAAAGATAAAATTTGTGTGAAAATTCATAAGTGGATTTGTAGAGATAGTTGGTCCCCTTAATGATTTACTCGAAAAGGGGGCTAAGATGGAATGGGTTCTAGAGATAAAGAAGTCATTTGAACATATTAAGGTTTCCATTTCTATAGCCCCCATTTTTGTAAGTCCTAATTACGAGTTACATTTTAAGATATATTCCTTTGCTTCTAAAAACTCTTGTGCAGGGAACTTGACATAGAAAAGAGAAAAAGAAGATGAAACACCAATTGTTTTTATGAGTTATCCATTGAAGCATGTAGAGTTAAATTATTCAAACCTTGATAAACAATCCTTTTCATTAATCAAGGCAATAAAAAATTTTGTCACCACATACTAAGAAGTCAGGTGTATGCAATTGTACCTATTCCAGTAGTAAAGATGCTTTTAATGCAGAATTAACTTAATGAAATGAGAGGAAACTGGATGGCCATACTTCAAGAATTTGATCTTGAAATTCAATCTATGAGATTAGTTAGAGGTCAAGGGTTGTAAAAAATGATAGTTGATAACCAAGATGGAAATGAAAAGGAATTCAAGTTTGACAATGAAATGAATGAGGATGATCAGAAGAAGATGGTTGTATCAAAAGTTGACATTAATCAAAGAGTGGTGACATATGTTTGGTATTAAGACATTGTTTATTATGTCCTACAAGAATAATGCCCAAAGTGGATGAACAGTTCACAACACAGGGGACTTAAAATGAAATGTGAATCTTATATGTTACATGACAACAAGTTGTATAAGAGAAACCATGAAGGGATTTATCTAAAGTGTTTAGGCTATGAAGAAGCAAAATAAGTCTTGGAACACTTACATGATAAGTATGTTATAGGACATGGTTCAACAGAAGCAACAACCCACATGATTCTGAGATTGGGCTATTTTTGGCCCTCGGTATTCAAAGAAACTTTTGAGCATGTACGCTCTTTTCATATTTGTAAAACCAGTACCAATAGAGAAAGGAATTCGGCAATGCCCTTACAACCTATGTACAAGATACACCCCTTCGCAAAGTGGGGGCTAGATTTCATTGGTCCAATCAACACATCATCATCAACTAGATTGCATTTATTCTTATAGCTATAGATTACTATACACGATCGATAGAAGCAGAAAAATTCAAAAATTGCACTACTAAGGTGGTGACAAAATTTTTGGAAGAACACATTATTACTAGGTTTAGAATGCCATTCACCCTTGTGTGTGTTAACGAGTCTACATTTGCATCTGCATTCTTGACCCAGTGGGCATTTGAAAATCAATTCATTATCAAGTTCTCTTTGAATTAGTACCCACAAGGAAATGGGGTAGAAAAATCTACAAACAAGAACTTGATTACAGTAATAAGATGATTGTTGTAGGAGAATCCTAGGGACTACCATACACAACTCAAATATTCCTTATGGAAGATCGAGTGAGAGTCAAAAACACTTTAGGAACTTCTCCCTATTTGCTCATCTATGGACAAGAACCAATGTTCCCACTTAATCTCATAATTCCCATTTTCAAATTCATGAGTGGGTACGCTGAAGATGTTGACAAAGTACAAATTAGATTGATGAATCTTTTAGAGATGGATGAGAAACAAATAGTTGCATTGGAGCACATGGCTAAACATCAAGCTATTGTGAAAAGATGGTTCAACAAGAGAGCCACGATTAAATCATTCAGGATTTCTGACCTTGTTCTACTCTGGGATAAGGTGAAATAAAAACCAAGAAGCCATATGAAGTTTCAACGCTTGCGAACAAGCCCTTATCAAGTCACAGAAATTCTAGGAGAAAACACTTTTACGCTTAGTTCCTTACAAGGGAAATTTCTTCCCCTTTCTTGTAAATGGATAGTTTCTAAAGCATTATTTTGAAGCCTAAAAATAAAATAAAATAATTAGTTAAATTCCATTCATGCATTTAGCCTTGATTTTTATTTTTGCAAACATTTTTATTTCTACAAGTGTGTTGTGTGTTTTCTTTCAATTGTGTGATTCGTTTCAAAGTTGTGTTATTCCTAAGGGGTAAGGTGTACCTGATATTTTCTCTGAAGATTTTACTAACAAATTTTGGTTCCAATTTTAGGAAGAGGTATTTCTTTGTCAAAACATTTGGACAATTGTGTGTCTTATACCAACTGAGCAACTAACATTTCTTGAGGAAATAGGGGATTTTTAGTCTAGAAATTAGAAGCCTAGACCAACAAGTTCTCAAAACTTTGTGAATTTAAAATTTTGATTTTTTTGGGTGTTGTTGAATTGAAGTCAAAGATGATGAGAGGTTATCTAAATTTCAACTAGTTCAAATAGGAGAGGTCTCCTCGAGAGGTTGCTAAAATCATTGAGTGGCATGAGAGTTTCTAAAATAAGTTATAAAAGAGGAACGTAAGGGGTGTTCACAAGAGATCGAATCCAAGGAACAACACCGATGTCCTAGCTACATAGTCTAAGTGTAGTCAGGATACAAAAAATGAGAAAAAAAAAAGAGAAAATACGGTGTTAAGACTAAAGGATTCTAAAGATCTAAAATGGAAAAAGATATGTTCTCAAAACAAAGTATCTTGTATTCAAAATATTGCTTCATCAAAAGTAACATTCTGAATGACATGGAGCAATTATTCAAATGGCTAAAAAATTAAAAGAATGTGGCATCTTGCCAAGAGCCCTCATTTGGTCAACCAATTGATTGTTGAAAAGCCTTCGTGGAGATTTCAAATGAATGAGCTAGTAGGAGTGGAAGATTGTGTCAAGTTGTTAGAAAACTCTAATTGACAGCATCCTCAGGTGTCAAAGGGAATGAATACACAATGCACACATTGATTTTGAAGCTTTCAAATTCTAAGATCTTGATCGTAAAGTCATCCAAAAGGCACTCAAGATGTTCAAAGTTTGGTTGGTGTTTGAAACACGTTGGAGGAATGTTTGCTAATGAAGAAATGCCTAGGTCATTTCTTCCTTTTTCCTTTGGGGCTATTTTTTGTGGTTTCCACAACACATGCCCCATTCCTCAATTAGGAATGGGGACCCCCTACCTTTTTTTTGACTCCCCCAACATTTCGTACTTCATTCTTTTCATTTTGCATCAAGTTGTGGCACTTTCAAAATCACACGCAAGCTAAAACATTCACCTGTAGCATAATGCACATGACGCCCATGGTGCTTATAGCACTTATGAAACACTTGTCGATGACACAATGTGCGCAATACCCATGGCACTCACAATGCTTATAAAACACTTGTTGGTAGTACAATGCGCGCGACACCCATGGCGCTCATAGTTCTCACAAAATACTTGCCCGTGACATGTTTGCACATGGTTCCCTCGATGTTTGCAATGCTCTCAATAACTTAACACCCTTGGCCCAATGCTCATAACAACCTTGGCACCAGTGGTGCCACATTCATAAACATGCTCGTGGCTCATTTGCGCACGATACCCTCGACATGTGCAATGCTTAACAAACACAATGCCTATGGTGCCATTGTGTGCATTGCCATTGGTGCCTGTAGCACCACCAGTAAGCTTTGCCCATAGTATCACTTCAACCGTGGAGGTGCTAAAATGAAACCGCATCAAACCCTAATCAGCCGCCACGCTCCTCCCACTTGTGGCGCATGGAATGCTCTTCAATACCCCACACATTTATTTCATTTTAATTGATTTAATTTTTATGAAAAAAAATATAAAATATAAAATTTTAAAATATAAATTTTAAAAAAATAAAAAATATTAAATTCAAAAAAAAAAAATTAAAAGGGATAAAATGAAAAAATAAATGAAAATAAATAAAATGCCCAAATGGGGCATTTCTTTTTTCTTTTTTCTTTATGTTTACTTTAATTCATAGTTTTTACATTTTATCCTTGGAATAGTAACATTTTTTTCTCACAATATGCAGGTAACCAAATGGTGTCCACATCTGGAGTAGCACCCAAACCTATCGTGTTCAAGTTCTAAGGTGTACCTTTGAAGTCAAGGTTCCATGATGACCACATAGAAATGTGAGATATTGACCTAGAGCACATAGACTTAGGAGAATTTTTGAGAATTTGCAACAAGCCAACAGAGAGGTCAGCCATGATGTCTGCATTGATCCATTTCAGATTGGTAAATGCAGTGTCACATCCTGTGTCAATACAATCAACTAAATTAATCATGGTCCTGTCACAACATTTTGTTCCTAATGAAGGACTAGTCAAGAGCATCATAGGAGAAGTTGTGTTGGACCTCTGACCTGATAACATTGAGAGGGTCTTCCATCTTCTAAGAGTAGGTCAATTCATAAGAATCTCATATGAAGCAACAGAGAGATGGTATAAGGAACACCAATAGGAGGCCATAGAAATCATACTATCTTCTTATCTCATTGAGAAGCCTCCAAGGGGAAAGATAAGAGGCAAGGTAGACATGACTCAGGGATACATGAAGGAAGACATTGGGTACTCTATTATTCTCTTGAGCAAAGTCATGAGCTTACCAACAATAGGACACCTCAGAAGCTTCATGGTAAACTTTATTGAGACCATTAGGCAAGCGAAGATACCACTGGATTAGGCCACCACACTAATTGAAATCTTGGGTGAGCAACTGAGGATAGTGAAGGATAAGAAGAGGTTATATATGACTTCTTACATGGTATACCTACTTGTAGGAAGGGAAAAAAACTATCCTGGTTTGTACAGGAGAGGCAGTATGCAGGACCCCAATGCCTGGCCATACATAGTCTATCCCCAACTAGTGAAGAAGAAGCTCTTAGGGTAGAGCAAAGAATATAGAATTGTGAATGATGCATTCATCTTAGTGATAATTTGATTCATTGAGGGAGACAATGGGAAGAGGTTATCTGATGAAGTCAAAGCATAAGTCACAGCTCTCAGAGCCTACTTCATACAGCTCAAAACGTTCACCTATCTACGAGTAGCTATTGCATCCATCAATCCTAAGAAGCTCCTGAGATACCCAAGTGAAAAATTGGTACTATTGGAGATCTCCTGGCAAATTGAGTCATCCTATGAGAAGATAAAGAGGTAAAAAAGAACTTGCTAGGCATGGCCATTGGTCATTGGACCATATCAGGTGAAACGGAAGCAAGACATTTTGTCCTTCAAATGGGAGTGGGAGAACTATCCTCTTGAAGAATACAACTCTTCCTGACCATATTTTGACAATGTTGGGAAAGTGGAGAGTCTGGTAAGAAGAGACTTCCATCATGAGGATGCTATTTAAGATCACTGGATGAATGCCACAAATCACTATGATTGGACCATATTAGGTGAAGCAAAAGCAAGAGATTTTGTCCTTCAAATGGGAGTGGGAGAACTATCCTCTTGAAGAATACAACTCTTCTCAGCCATATTTTGACAATATTGGGAAAGTGTAGATTCTGGTAAGAAGAGAATTCCATCATGAGGATGTTATTTAAGATCACTGGATGAATGCCACAAATGACTATGATGTCCACATTAGGGACTATTGTAGGATGACTTTGTATCTAGCAGAAAAGGCTCTCTAGTTGAACATACTGAAGGGGATAAAGCAATAGGATTCTAAAGAGTTATTTGACCCCCTCTTAAACACTGATAAAATTGGTGAAAGACCCATTATGAATTCTAAGGTTGATAGGGAGGAGGTTGATGATATTAATCATTGAGCAAGGCATGTCATTAGAATGACAAAGGATTGGATCAAGAAACCTTTTCCACTTCATCCAATTCTTGACACAATGATCTTCCATACACATGCTTTCCCATAAATAGGTAGAGGAAAGAAAGTAATAATTCCTACCTTCATAGCTCAGTCTCCTATTAGGCTAGAAATAGTTTACTAGCTTGATCACCTAGTTGGATATTATCACCCTCCTAAAAGGAAAGGAAAGAACAAAAGAAAAATGACCTCTCCTCAGAGGATTTAGATAGAATAGGTACCTTCCCAGTAGTAGGAACAGAGTCCACAATAGTCCCAAGATACTGGAGCTACCCAAGTGCAGGATGAACCATAGTTGCCTCCTATTGTGTCTAGCCAACTAGAAGAGGGAGAGATTCTGTAAGTTTGTATTCCTCCTGTGTAGGATGAGCCAATTTCTCCTTCTACCTCCAAGAAATAGAAGAAAATAATTAAGATTCAAATGTAAAAAAGGCAAAGGATCAGTAGAATATTAGTGCCTAATCCATCTATTCCTAAAAGCATTCTCAAAGGAGATCAAGAGGAGGAAGAAGAACAAGTGCTCCTATAGGGAAGAACTCAACTAGCTAGAGTCACAGAGTTCCAAAGGAGAAAGAGTACCATGGGTACCTCACCATCCACTCAAGTGGAATCCTTAGAACTCTTTTCTTCAAAAGATGAAGTACAATAGTGGATGGATGAGTAGAGTGAAGAAATTGATGATGTTTTCTCAATATCAGATTTTGATTCCATGCCCATATGTATAGAGTTGATCATTGATAAGTTTAGGGACACCCCTATAGGTGAATCTCAATAGGAACACTTGATGCAAATGCCCCCAGATACGCAGGGTCCTAATCTTACTCCTCCATCTCCAACTCAAGTTATAGTGGTAGAATAGGGCTTAGTGACTCCTCCACCTTAGAGTATAGATGAAGAACAAGTTCATAAGGAGTCATTATCAAAGGAGAGACCAGAACAAATGGTGATTGATGAGGAGTTAGAAGGAAAAATGGTGGAATATTCTCAAACATTTTCCCAATACCTTGAGGTCAAAGCTATAGGGTCTACTAAGACTAAGGCTACAAAAGAAGGGCCCTCCCGGTAGGATACAACTCCCAATGGGAGTGATAAAGGGAATGAATTTGAAGAACAAACCCCTTAATCAGCAAGAGCCAGGTCCTTAGTAGGATGCATCCCTAGATGGATTCAAAAGGAGGTAATGAGGAGTAATAAGACTCAATTCCATGCTTTAGAGGAAGAAATTTGTTACATTGCAGAGACCTTGAACAAACCTAAGTCTCCATCACATGAGGCAGTGCTATTGGAATTTGTCACCACCATATAGAACCAAGGTTTATTTGCACAAGTTTCTCTCCCTCTTGAAGGTACTGATGTGGAAGGCCTTAGTCTCTATGATTATGAACTGAAGGATGTTATGTTGGGAAGACCTATATGAGATTTAGCCAAAAAAATGATAACTATGGGAGTCAAAGAGGTCCTCAAGTACATGGAAGAAGAGCAGATTGAACTCCATGCACTTCAAAGACAAGTTAAGATCCTAAAAGAATATCTTGCTAAAGTCGTTGATCCTCTTGATCTTGAACACCCAGAGCATACTTTGAACATTGTACTTAGAGAAGGGGGAGGTGTACAACTTGACCCATTTTTGAAGGCTTGTCAAGAGTGGTGAGGAAGTTTTGAGGAGAAAGGTGTCACCATCATCATAGGGAATTTGAAGTTACTACAGGCTATGCAGGAGAACATGAAAAAGATCATGGAAATTTTGAAGTGAGACTCATTTTTGCAAGTATTAAGGTCTACACTAGTTGCACATGAGTTTCTCAAGCTTACCCACATCCGCAAACCCTGTAGTGACAAGGGAACATCCTGAGTTCAACCACTTCCCTTCGAACTCTCATCATCTTCTTCAACTCCATGTCCACCCCAACCACTTGGTGGATTACCACATATTCCAATACCTAGTCCACAAAAACTGCCATTAGGTCTTCCAAAGCCTCTAATGAACTTTTTCACAAACATTGTAGACTCACCAATAAACTTGAGAGGTGCACTCCATGACCTCCCTCAGAATCTCAAGAAGTTTTGCCCCAGATTCATCTATGGTGAAAAATGAACTATGGAAGATCATGTCAAGGTATTCAAGGAAATTTTCAACTACAAGTAGGTTTCTAATGAGGATGTGGTTCTTCATTTATTTCCCTATTCTTTGTGAGAAATTTCCTTCAATTGGTATGTTAGTTTGCCACCTAGATGCATTGGAGATTTGGACACATTTGAAATTTTTTTCTTGGAACAATTCAAAACATTCATCAATCCAACTATGATACATGAAAAATTTATATCAATCAAAAGAGACTCATTTAAGACAACTTCCTACTTCAATCATTGCATTCATATGGCATACCACAAGTTGGAAATGCCATACACTATACTAGTTGAAGCTACTTTTCAGATTTGTCTAAATGCTACGGATCATCTTACTGTGATTTTTTCTAAGAAGACTTCCTATAGCAAATATTGACACATTGGATAAAATCTTCGTAGAGGAAATCGCATTTACAAACCAAGCCAATCCTAATGGAGGAGGAATGATGCTTCCAATGCAAGTAGTCACCATGATACCAACATACCCTATGGGAGCACCTAGGGTGCCTAGCCAATTCATACCTATGAATCTAGTTACATTATAGTAGGCACCCATCCACAAAATCAAGCGATAACATATCTAGGGTACAAGCCTCCAAAAATAGCTTTCTTTGAATAGAAGGCTATAGTTCCCATGGAAAAAGACAATAACCTTATTTCAAAAGTTGTTCAAAAGAAGAAGACTATGTCGTAAAAAATAAATGAATTGACACATCTTAGATTGTCACAAGGAAAAAATAACAACTTCCAAAGAAACAATGTTGGCCCCTACAACAACAATTTTGGTTAGAATTACAATAGGAACTTTAATGGGAACAATAACAACAACAACGGAGGAAATAAATTCAATCCTCCTAATCGCAACAATGGCTTCCAAATGATAAACTAACAATGGAACACCCATCCAAACAATGGAAGAATTCTTGCTAATAACAACAACAACAACAACAATTAATATGATGATATGAAGCAGTACGATGATAGCCAAAATGTGCTTAACAATGATGGTTTGTACTATAATGGAAATCAAGAGATGAATCAAAATTCATAGGTAAATGAGAATCCTCCTCCTATATAATTCAATGATATGCTATTAGAATTCTATGATTTTGCATAGAATACATAAGTGGAACAACTAGTAAGTGATGAACAATCAAAATATGTATAATCTAAGAAATAGAAAAGAACTTTTGACAAATGAGATTCCTCTAGGTTTACAACCAACTCCACCTAATCCAAGGGAAAATAACAATCCACCATCGATAAGGCCAATCTATAGAGGACAAGAGAATTAGAATCAAGTGAATGTACCAACAATACTAAAGAATCTTGTTTGGTCCACTGAAAAGTACAATGCAATGGAGGATTTGAAAATGACTAAAGATAATATGTCCATGTTTGACATGTTACTAAACTTTCCACAACAACAAGAAGTTCTTATGAAGACATTGGATCATACAAAGGTTTCCCACAATATGAATATTGTTCCTCAAAAGACAGTATCTTAACAAGTGAATGTTGTAGAAGCAATGCCCACTATGTTCAAGGACAAAGTTGAGGTACCCCCACTTTTGCTTAGTACCAAGATATATGGGAAGAATCTTCACAATTACTTCATTGATTCAGGAGCTTCTTATAGAATAATGCCATTATCAGTAGCTCAAAGGCTAGCAATTAGTCCTCAACCCTTTCATTGAGTTGTAATACAATTGTATATAATAGAGGTAAAAGTCATTAGTGTGTTGAAAGATGTGTGGATACAATTAATAGTTGACCCTTAGATTTAGGATGTTATTGATATACATGTGGTTGATATCCTAGAAACATATGGGTTTCTTTTAAGTAGAGAATGGATGAAATGTCTAAAAGGATGGTTTTCTATAGACTTCACTCAATTTTGGTTGCCATGGAAAGGATTGAACAATCAAATCAAGATAGATGTTGAGCCCAAATTGAAAATAATGATTATAGATTGCAATGCATCGAATGAGATAGCATTCTTACAATTGGATTTTTGTTCATACAAAGTGATGGCATTCAAAACTATTCCAACCAATACATCTCAAGGTCAGAATGAAGAACCTAATTTTCCAATACCCAGAAGGGAAACCGTGACACAGTTCATAGATAGTATGGTGACTAATTTACAATGTTTAGTAGAGGAAGTTGATCCTAGCATTCTCCTCCTTCTAGGATTTTATCGATTACATAAAGTTAGTCACTCATAATTCTAATGTTCATCATGTCATGAAGAAATAGAAATGGTACTAACACACATAATGGAAAACAAGGATAAAAATATCTCAATAGTTGAATTCACAAAAAGCCAAAATTTAGTGAACTCATTCAAAGTTGTTAAAAAGATCAAAGAGGAAAGAAAAGATTTGAATGTGTCATATAGTGATACCTCTTAAAATGGTGGAGGTTTGTCTTCTCTACCTCTTGGGATGATTAAAGTACAAAGGAGAAGACAATATGTGAAAGGTAAAGGATGGACTTCAGTAATCATTCATCCTGAACCTAAAGTTGAGGAAATCAAAGAGCTGATAGGGGAAATTTTCAAGATAGAAAAGAAAAATACACACTTCCTTTGTCTACAGATTACGAAGAGGAATCATCAAGTCCTACACAAACAAAGTTACAATGGGCTCCTAAGAAACAATCGTTACAGGTTGAAGTGAAAGAGAAGTTAAGGACGAATAAGCATAAAGTCAAAAAACCCAAGGAAAATGCAATTTGGACTCTTTGCTTCGATGGTTCTAGGTGAAAGATGGGAGCCGATGCATGTATCAAATTGGTCAACCCAAAAGGTAGGTCTGTCTATGCCACATATTGGTTATAGTTTAGATGTACTAACAATGTTGCAGAATATGAGGCGCTAATTTGAGGACTCCTCTTTGGACTGGAGAAAGGAGTTACAACTCTCAAAATTAAAGGAGACTCTCAATTGGTTATATGAAAAGTAAATTCCATATACTCTTGAAATGATAAAAGATTACTTGCTTATAGAAAAAGGGTACGGGATATACTGGATGACTTTGAAGCCTTAAACATCAAATCCATTCCAAGAAGAAAGAATATGGCAGAAGATGCTCTTGCCATCTCAACAAGTGTTTTGTAACCAATTGAAAGCACCAAGTTGAAAATATTTTTAGTGGAAATGGTTATTGTTCTATCTATTCTAGATAATATCACAAATTTTTAGGTCTTTCAAGATGATCAACATATAATTGAGTTTATAATGTGCAGTCACCATTTTGAAGGACAAGAAATTGATGATACACTAGATGATAGACGTAAAGATGATGGGCTTGAAGATGAAGATGGGATTCTTATTCTAAAAACCAACACTATTCCAAAAGGAATGGTTGAAATAGAATGCATCTTTGATCATCATGAATCAACACTCAATAGAAGGGTAACCCAAGAAAAGGGAATCAAAGAATGTGACTCGTACAATTTGGGTACTAATGAAGAACCTAGAATGGTATAGATAGGAAAAGTGTGCAACTCATAGGAAAGGGAGGACATTTTGAAATTACTCACTGAGTATAAGGATGTCATTTCTTGGAGCTATGAAGACCTAAAGACTTATGATCCTAAGATTCTCACACATGACATCCTGCTAAAGTCAGACGCCAAACAATTCTGACACTAACAAAGACTAGTAAATCCTATCATTGAACCACTGATCATGAAAGAAGTAAAGAAGTTACTAGATGCTTAGATCATATTTTCTATCCACCATTCCACATGGGTGCCAAATTTGATTCTCGTAGGGAAGAAGACTGGAGAGATTCATCTCTATGTTGATTTTTGTAACTTGAATCTAGCATCTCAAAAAGACAACTATCCTTTGTCCTCACTAGATGAGGTTCCATAGACTATTAATGGTTCAAAAATGATTTCTTTCCTAGATGGTTACTCAGGATACAATTGGGTAATGGTTGATGAAGAAGATCATTTGAAAATAGCTTACATGATGAAGTATGGAACTTTTTCCTACAAAAGAATGCCCTTTGGATTAAATAATGTGGGAGGTACATTTCAATGAGTGATGGATGAAGCTTTCAAAGGACTGATTAGCAGATGTATAGTCATCTACATGGACAAATTGACTATCTTTTCAAAAGATAAAAGTACTCACATTGTTGATCTAAGATAGGTATTCAATAGTTGTCATAAATACGACATATCTGTCAATCACAAGAAATCTTCATTTGGTGTCACTAAAGGAAAATTCCTAGGACATGTTATTTCTGAAGCCAAAATCTCCATTGATCTAGATAGAGTTGAATCTATTCTAAAATTAGCACCTCCACACAATCAGAAGGAATTGAAGTCTTTCTTCAGAAATATAAACTTTATGCAAAAATTTATAAGTGGATTTGCAGAGATAGCTTGCCCCCTTAATAATTTACTCAAAAGGGGTGCTAAGATGGGATGGGTTCTAAAGATAAAGAAGTCATTTGAAGATATCAAGGTTGCCATTTCTATAGCCCCTTTTTTGATAAGTCCTAATTATGAGTTACCTTTTAAGATCTATTCCTTTGTTGCCAAACACTCTTGTGTAGGGATCTTGACACAAAAAAGGGTTAAAGAAGATGAAAGACCAATTTCTTTTATGAGTTTTCCTTTGAAGAATGTAGAGTTAAATTATTCAAACCTTGATAAATGATCCTTTGCATTAATCAAGGCGGTAAAGAAATTCCATCACTACATACTAAGAAGTAAGGTGTATGAAATTGTACCTGATCTAGTGGTAAAGATGCTTTTATTGTATAAGGAACTTAGTGAAAGGAGAGGAAAGTGGATGTCCATATTTCAAGATTTCAATCTAGAAATTCAATCTATGAGATTATTTAGATGTCAAGGGTTGTCAAAAATGATAGCTAATAACCAGGATGGAAACAAAAAGGAATTCAAGTTTGACGATGAAATGAATGAGGGTGATAAGAAGAAGATGGTTGTATCAAAAGTTGACATTAATCAAGAAGTGGTGATAGATGTTTGGTATCAAGACATTTTTATGATCTTGTAAAAGACTAATGCCCAAAGTGGATGAATTGTTCACAATTTAGGGGACTTAAAATGAAATGTGAATCTTACATGTTACATGACAACAAGTTGTACAAGAGAAACTATGAGGGGATTTATCTGAAGTATTTAGGCCATGAGGAAGAAAAAGAAGTCTTGGAACACTTTCATGATAAGTATGGTATAGGACATGGTTTGATAGAAGCAACAACCCGCATGATTATGAGATCAAGCTATTTTTGGCTCTTGATATTCAAAGACACTTTTGAGCATTTATGCTCTTGTCATATATGTCAAACCAGTGCCAAACATAAAGGAATTTGATAATGCCCTTACAGCTTGTGTATGAGATATACCCCTTTGCAAAGTGGGGTTTTTTTTCATTGGTCCAATCAACCCACCATCATTAATTGAAGATGCATTTATTTTTACAGCTACAGATTACTACACATGATGGACAGAAGTAGAAACATTTAGAAATTGTACTGCTAAGGTGGTGATAGACTTTTTGGAAGAACACATTGTTACTAGGTTTGGAATCCCATTCAACCTTGTGTGTGATAATGGGTTTGCATTTGCATGCATATTCTTGACCTAGTGGGCATTTGAAAATCAAGTCATTATCAAGTTCTCTTTGAATTAGTACCCACAAGGAAATAGGGTAGTAGAATGTAGAAACAAGAACTTGATTATAGTAATAAGATGATTGTTGAAGGAGAATCCTAGGGATTGGTATATGAAACTCATATATTCCTTATGGACAAATCGAGTGAGAGTCAAAAACACTTTAGGAACTTCTCCCTATTTGCTTGTCTACAAAAAAGAACTAGTGTTCCCACTTAATCTCAGAATTCCTATTTTTAAATTCATGAGTGGGTATGTTGAAGATGCTAACAAAGTACAAATAAGATTAATGAATCTTTTAAAGATGGATGAGAAATGAACAACTGCATTGGAGTAGATGGCTAAACATCAAGCTATTGTGAAAAGATGGTTTGACAAGAGAGCCATGATTAAATCATTTAGGATTTCTTTCCTTGTTCTACTTTGGGATAATGTGAAAGAAAAGTTAGGCAGTCATACCAAGTTTCAGTGCTTGTGGACATGCCCTTATCAAGTCGCAAAAATTCTATGAGAAAACCCTTTTAGGCTCCATTTCTTACAGGCGGAATTTCTTCCCTTGCCTGTAAATGGGTAGTTTCTAAAGCATTATTTTGAAGCCTAAAAAAATAAAATTAGTTAGATTTCATTTATGTATTCAGCCTAGATTTTTATTTCTACAAGTGTGTTGATTTCTGCAAGTGTGTTGTGTGTTTGCTTTCAGTCATGTGATTCCTTTCAAAGTTGTGTCAATCTTGGGGGTAAGGTGTACCTGAGATTTTCTCTCAAAATTTTACTAACCACTTTTGGTTTTGATTTCAAGAAGAGGTATTTCTTTTTCAAAACATTTGGACTATTGTGTGTCTTATACCAACTGAGCAACTGACATTTCTTGGGGAAATAGGGGATTTTTAGTCTGGAAATCAAAAGCCTAGACCAACAAGTTCTCAACAATTTGCGAATTTAAAATTTTGATTTTTTTGGGTGTTGTTGAATTGAAGTCAAAGATGATGAGAGATGATCCAAATTTCAACTGGTTCAAATAGGAGGGGTCTCCTGGAAAGGTTGTAAAGATCATTGAGTGGCATGGGAGTTTCTAAAAGAAGTTTTCAAAGAGGAATGCAAGGGGTGTTCACAAGAGATTGAATCCAAAGAATGACATTGATGTCCTAGTTACATGGTCTAAGCATAGTCAAGATATAGAAAACAAAAAAAAAAGAGACAAAATATGGTCTTAAGACTGAAGGATTCTAAACATCTGAAATGGCAAAAGATACATTCTCAAAACAAATTATCTTGTATTCAAAATATTGCTTCATCAAGAGTAACATTCTGCATGACATGGAGAAATTATTCAAATGGCCAAAAAATTAAAAGAATGTGGTATCTTGCCAAGAGCCCTTGAACTAATTCCGTCATCATTCAACCAATTGATTGATAAAAAGCCTTTGTGGAGATTATGAATGAATGAGTTGGGAGGAGTGGAAGATTATGTCGAGTTGTTAGAAAACTCTAATAAAAAACACCCTAAGGTGTCAAAGGGAATGAATACACAACACACACACATTAAGCTTTAAGGTTTCAAATTCTAAGATGTTGACCATAAAGTCATTTGAATGATGCTCGAGATGTTCATAGTTTGGTTGGTGTTTGACACACGTTGGAGGAATGTTTCCTAATAGAGAAATTCTTTGGTCATTTCTTCCATTTTTTTTTTGGGCTATATTTTGTGGCATCCACAACACATGCCCCATTCCTCAACTAGGAATGGGGAACCCCTACTTTTTTTTTCTAACTCCCTAAAAACATCATTTTTTTTGTTTTGCATGAAGTTTTGGAAAATTCAAACTCACGAGCACAATAAAATTTTTTCCCGTGGTGTAATGCTTGTGATGCCCATGGCACTCGTAGTGCTTATAAAACACTTGCCAATGGTGCAATGTGTGTGGCACCCATGGTGCTTGCAGGGCTTATAAAACACTTGCCAATGGTGTAATGTGCACTATGCCCATGGTGCTCATAGTGCTCACAAAATACTTGCCCATGGCATGTTTTTGCATGGCACCCTCAATTTCCACAATGTTCTCAATAACCTGACACCTATGGCACAATGCCCATGGTGCCCTTGGTGCCGACAGTGCTACATTCATAAACATGCTTGCAACACATTTGGATGCAATGCCCTTGGCATCTGAAGTGCTTAAAAAACATAATGCCCGCTCATAGTGCTACTAGTAAGCTCTACCCATAGTATCACTTCAATTGTGGTGGCACTAAAATGAAACTACATCAAACCCTAACTAGCCACTACGCGCCTCTTGCCTATGGCACATGGCACGCTCTTAAATACCCCACACATTTCTTTCATTTTAATTGATTTTTTTTTTAAAACAAATATAAAATATAAAATTCAAAAAAAATATAAAAAATATAAAAGGGATAAAATGAAAAATAAATGAAAATAAATAAAATGCCCAAATGGGGCAATTTTTTTCCTCTTTTCTTTATGTTTATTTTAATTCAAAGTTTTTACATTTTATCCTTGGAATAATAACCTTTTTTCCTCACAATCTGTAGGTAATCAAATGACATCCACACCTCAAGTAGCACCCAAACCTATCTTGTTCAAGTTACAAGGTGTACATTTGAAGTCAAGATCCCATGATGACCACATAGAAATTTGAGATACTAACCTGGGGCACATAGACTTAGGAGAATTCTTGAGAATTTACAACAAGACAATAAAGAGGTCAACCATGATTTCCACATTGATCCATTTCAGATTGGTAAATGCAGCATCACATCATGTGTTAGTACAATCAATTAAATTAATCATGGCCTTGTCAAAACATTTTGTTCCTAATGAAAGAGTCATCAAGAGCATCATAGGAGAAGTTTTGTTGGACCTCTGACCCAATAACATTGAAAGATCCTTCCATCTTTCAAGAGTAGATCAATTCATAAGACTCTCATATGAAGTAGCTAAGAGATGGAATAGGGAACACTAGCAGGAGGCCATAGACATCATACAATCTTCTTAACTCATTGAGAAGCCTCCAAGGGGAAAGATAACATGCAAGGTAGAGATGAATCAGGGATACATGAAGGAAGACATTAGGTACTCTATTATTCTCTTGAGTAGAGTCATGGGCTTACTTGTTGCAGGACACCTCAACACCATCATGGTCAACTTCATTGAGACCATTAGACAAACAAAGATACAACTAGATTGGGCCATGACACTAAGTGAAAACTTGTGTGAGAAATTGAAGATGGTGAAGGATAAGAAGAGGTTTTACATGATTTCTTACATGGTATACCTACTTGTAGCAAGGGAAACAAACTATCCTGGTTTGTACAAGAGAGGCAGTATGCAGGACCCTAATGCCTGGCCATACATAGGCTATCCCCAACTAGTGAAGAAGAAGCTATCAGAGTAGAGTAGAGAATATACAATTATCAATGATGTGCTCATCTTTTCAATCATTCAATTCATTGAGGGAGACTATGAGAAGAGGTTATCTAATGAATCCAAAGCACAAGTCACAGCTCTCAAAGCCTACTTCATCCAGTTCAAAACGTTTACCTATCTATGGGTAGTTGGTGCATCAATCAATCCTAAGAAGCTTCCGAGATACCCAAGTGACAAATTGGTATTGTTGGAGATCTCTTAGAAAATTGAGTAAGCCTATGAGAAGATAAAGAGGCAATAGAGACTTTGGTGGGCATGTCCATTGGTCATTGGGCCATATCAAGTGAAGTAGAAGCAAGATATTCCATCCTTCAAATGGGAGTGGGAGAACTATCCTCTTGAAGAATACTACTCTTCCTGGCCATATTTTGACAATGTTGGTAAAGTGGAGAGTTTGGTAGGAAGAGACTTCCATCATGAGGATGTTGTTGAAGATCATTAGATGGATACCACAAATGACTATGATGTCCGCATTAGGGACTATTGTAGGATGACTTTCTAACTAGAAAAAAGTCTCTCCAATTGAACATCCTAGAGGAGATAAAATAATAGGATTCTAAATACTTACTGGACCCCCTTTTCAACACTAACAAAATTGGTGAAAGACCCATTATGAATGCTAAGGTTTACAGGGAGGAGGCTAATGATATTAATCATAAAGTGAATGATGAAGGATTGGATCAAGAAACCTTTTCTACTTGATCCAATTCCTGACATAGTGATCTTCCACATACATGCTCAACCAGAAAGAGGTAGAGGAAAGGAAGTAACAATTCCTATCTTCTCAACTCAGTCACCTATCAGGCCAGAAATAGTGTACCAACTTGATCAGTTGATTGGATATTATCACCCTCCTAAAAAGAAACAAAAGAACAAAAGAAAAAGGACCTCTCCCCAGATGATTCAGGTAGAATAGGCACGTCCCCAATAGTAGGAATAGAGTCCACAAGTGTCCCAAGATACTGGAGCTACCCAAGTCTAGGATGAACTGCAGTTGCCTCCTATTATGTCTAGCCATCTACATGTAATGTCCCCTCTTTAGTTCAACATGGCATTGATCATGGATTTGCCTATTCCAGACTCTCATAGGAAAATGGTGTGGAGAGAGAGTCAATTATGCGGATCAGATGGTCATATCTTGCTCTTGAAGAAGTGTTAAGAGGTTATATTTTATTATTATGTGTTATTGGGACCTACATGTTATAATTTTAAGTTGAGTTGCACTTTTTATTTTATAAAATTACATTATTATAAAAAGTGCATTATAATGAGATTTTATAAAGGATGTTTCTAGAAGTTCTACAAACTTGTTAGAAAAGTGAATAAATAGAGGGTTGGGCCTCTCATTTGGACATGCTTGGATTTGAGATTTCTTCTACTTCTTCCATTGTGGAGAAAATTTGTAGTCTCTTGGGTCTGCAAATTATTATTTGATCTTTGGGAACAAATCATTCCCTTGGATTGGCGACTTTGAGGGTGTGAAATATCACCTGAATTGTTGCATTTGAGGAGTTGGTAATGCAGCCATCTCATTTGGACTTCATTGAGATTTAGTTATAAGGGTTTACTTTGGTTGGAATAAGGGTTTTAGTTGTGCCCTAGCATTTTTGGATTGATTAACAGGGTTTGAAGACACAGTTGTGCATTATTTTCAGACTGCCAGTCCAGGGTTTGGACCCACATTTTTGCTCATAACTCCTAATTGGCTTGTCGGATGAATTTTATATTTTAGGGGGTTATTCAGCAACCCTAGGCGCCTAGATTTATTTCTTTTGGAGTGTCAAAAAATCTTGCAATATTTTTATCTAGCAGGCGTACCAGGCTGTACCTGTACGGCCCTGTCAGTTGGGCAGCAACAGCAATTTTGTGAGTCAGTTTGGGGCAGATTGTGAGGTCTTCGTGTGGCATTAATCTAGCATTCATATCTAGCAAAATTGGAGCTATTCCAGTTTGAGGATTTTAGTGGCCTTTATAGTAAGGGTCATTACAGTGGTATCAGAGCTATAAGTCCTGCCATCCTATGGAGGTCTTATAGGGAATTTGGAACAGCTGGATAGAAGGGAAAGTGTTTGACAAAATGTCAAAACACTAAAATTAGAACATTTATTAGCATATGACAGAGGCTTTATAATTTCTGCAATACCAAAGCAAGACAAGATAGGATTTCAGACCTGCAGAGCAGCTCATCTATACAGATGGACATAGAATCCAGTCATACAGACACAGGGGAGGTATTCTTTGATCAAGACTACGACTACAATATGGATAGAGGTGGGAATGCCGGTCTAGATCAGCAAGAGGAAAGATTTTTATAGTTATTAGACACCTTGGCACAGGGACAATGATTAGCCGAACAAACAGCACAGGAACAGAATTAGAGAATGAAGCTTATGATGCAGATGATGGCTCGTCAAATGGGGTTCAACGCTAACATAGGTGGAGGAAATAATCAAAATGGTAAAAATCAGAATGGGAATAATCAGGATGGGATACATAATGGAGGCGAACAAATTGGGAACAATTTTGGTCATGCACCCCAGCAAGCTAGGACAGTGAGTTCGAGACCTATGATTCCCACGTTCCTTCCTAGAGCTCCAGAGCAGCCAGTACTAGAACCCTAGATCACTGACATATAGGATCAGCTGAGGAGAGATTGGGAAGCAGGAGGTCCAAATTTTACAACTGCAATCACCTTTAGAGAGTATATGGATGTGCGGATGAAGCATATGCCCCGCGGACATGACAAGACTCAGAGCTATGAGCTACGAAAGAAAGTAGGGAAACTTCAGTTACCATATTATGATGGCTTGAGGAAGTCTACAGCAAGAGCTTGGGTTCAAAAACTTGACACATACTTTCAATTGAACCCTCTGTCTGAGGAAGAAGCTATTAAGTATGCAACAATTCACCTGGATGGGTTAGCACACGAGTGGTGGCATCATGGTATGATCACTATGGGTCATGCACACATTACCTCATATGTGGAGTTTACGGAGAGACTGATTGAACATTTTGATAAGAAGGATCCAGAACTCCATTTCAAGGAGTTAGCTCAGCTTAAACAATGGGGATCATTGGAAACATACATTTCAGAGTTTCAAAAACTTGCATTGTTAGTAACAGATGTATCTGAACGGAGGCTATTGGTTTTATTTATGGATGGGCTCGTTGATCCGTTGAGAGGGTGGATTAAAGCTCTCAACCCTTCCACTTTGCAGGAAGCCATTAAGAAAGCTCATGACATGGATTCCTCTTTAGCTTCTAAAAATAAATTCTAGGCAAAGAGTTTCCCTTCAGGAAAAGATAGGGACAGGAAACCCTTTCATAGAGAGGCACATCTACCTAAGGACGAAAGTAAGAGGTTGGACAAGGAGACACTTAATGACTTGCGTAGGAAGAAGCTATGCTTCTATTGCAAAGGCCCATATGAGTATGGCCATGATTGTCCTATGAGACCAAAAGGGAAGGCCAACCAAGCAATGTGGGCTTATTACGAAGGCTCAGATTCAGATAGTTCAGAACATCATGATGAGGATCTTGATGAAGCAGAGGGAGAGTAGGAGATAGACAGTGCAGGGCAACAGCAGGGAACAAAGCTACATTTACAAGAAGCACGACTGTCTAGTATCCAGAGAGAGGGATCTTTCAGACTTTGGGGAGTTTTGGCTGGGCAGAAGGTTATTACATTATTGGACACAGGTGCCACACATAATTTCATTGATGCATGATTTGTGGAGAAGCGTGGACTCATTACTGAGGAGTTTGTGGGCCTAAGAGTCAAGGTAGCTGATGGATACACTCTTCATTGTGATAGGATGGTACGAGACCTACCTTTGCGCCTGAACAACTATGAGTGTAAGGCGTACTATCATGTGGTCAACATGGGTGACATGGATATAGTACTTGGAATGCAGTGGCTACATTCATTGAAGGTAGTTACCCTGAGACTAGAGGATATGGAGATACAATTCGAAGTGAATGGTAGGACTCATGTGCTTAAGGCTATCCGTAATGGAGACATCAGGACTATCTCATTTAGGCAGCTGGAGAGATTAACTAGGCATAATGATATAGAGTGGGCAACAGTTTGTACTTTGACACCTACATAGGAGGAGCAACATAAGATGGAATATCATCTGGATATTCAAAAATTGAGGATTAAGTATGAAAAGGTATTCAGTGAGATTCCACTAGGCAGGCCACCAGACAGAGGCATTGAGCATGTTATTGAGTTGGAGGAAGGTGCTAAGCCTATCATGATCACACCATATCGACACCCAAAGAGACTCAAGGATGAGATCGAAAGGACCATCGAGGAGTTGCTAGCTATGGGGCACATCCGACCAAGTAAGTCACCTTTTGCATCTTCTATTGTTTTGGTAAAAAAGAAGGATGTAACTCTTCGGATGTGTGTTGATTACAGGGAATTAAATAAGAGAACCATTAAGAACAGGTATCCCATTCCTTGCATTGATGAGTTGATAGATGAATTGCATGGGGCTTGTTATTTCATGAAAATTGATTTGAGAGCAGGATATCACCAGATCAGAGTCCATGAATAGGATATTGAGAAAACTGCTTTCAGATGTCATTGTGGGCACTTTGAGTTTGTAGTGATGCCTTTCGGTCTGACCAATGCACCTGCCACTTTCCAATCCACTATGAATAGATTTTTCCACCATCAGTTGAGGAAATTCATGCTGGTGTTTTTTGATGACATTTTGATCTATAGCGGATCATGGCAGGAGCATCTAGAGCATTTGGAGACAGTGTTGAGCATTTTACAGAAGGATTCCTTGTATGCAAAAGAGTCCAAATGTGACTTAGGGATGACCGAGCTGTTATATTTGGGACACATTATTAGTGCAGATGGAGTGCAGATGGATCCTAAAAAGATTCGCGCTATTGTTGATTGGCCTCCACAAAAGAACCTTACACAGTTGAGGGGGTTCCTAGGTTTATGTGGTTTCTATCGCAGGTTTGTCAGTGGCTACTCATGACATGCAGCTCCCATGACAGATCTACTAAAAAAAGGGGAATTTGTGTGGACTTAGAAGGCACAGGACTGTTTTATGAGATTTAAGGAGATAATGACTACGTGCCCAGTTCTAGCATTACTTGATTTCACGAAGCCATTTTAGCTTCAATGTGATGCATCTAGAGAGGGAGTAGGTGCTATACTTATGCAGAATAAGCACCCCATAGCTTATGAGAGCAGGAAGCTCAGACGCCCTGAGTGTTCATTCAGTATATATGATAAGGAGATGTTGGCCATCATACATGCTTTGGCCAAATTCAGACAATATCTTGTGGGTAGCAAGTTTTGTATTAAAACTGATCATAACAATTTGAGGCATTTCTTGGGACAGCGGGACCTGAATGATCGCCAGCAAAAGTGGGTAAGTAAGTTGCAGGCAAATGATTTTGACATCTCATATGTCAAGGGAACTCAGAATGTTGTTGCAGATGCTCTATCTTGAAGGCCACACCTCACTCTTATGGTTCAGATATTAGAGGATTGGTGACACTTCATTATAGCAGAGTATGCCAGGGATACATGGGCCTCCGATATAGTGGAGGGAACAGTGATTGATACCAAATACACATTTGTAGATGATTTAATCATTTACAAGAACAGGATTTACCTAGTCCCAGGATCGAAGGTTAACCAACTAATTTTGAGAGCATTTCATGACTCACTGACAGCAGGCCATCTCGGGTACTTCAAGACTTATAGGTCAGCTCCAGAGCGGTTCACTTGGAAGGGGCTGAAAGCTGATGTTTTGCAGTACGTTCGAGAGTGTCTTGTTTTCCAACAAAATAAACAAGAACACACCTATCCGGCAGGGTTCCTACAACCACTTCTGATCCCTGACAGGAAGTGGGAGTGCATCTCCATGGACTTTATCATAGGTTTGCCCAAGGTACAAGGACGAGATTGTATTTATGTGCTGGTAGATAGATTAAAAAAATATGCTCATTTCTTTCCTATCACCACTACCCACTCAGTAGCTCAGGTGGCAGAGGTTTTCTTTCGGGAGGTTTTCAGATTGCACGAATTGCCTCGAAACATTGTGAGTGACAGGGATAGCCGTTTCATGAGTCATTTTTGGCAGGAGGTATTCCAGTTATGTGGCACAGAGCTTACACCCAACACTAGCTATCACCCACAAATCGATGGTCAAACGGAGATTGTGAACAAATGGGTGGAAGGGTATTTAAGGAATTATGTGGCAGCTCAGTAGCGAGCTTGGGTCAGATGGATATATCTCTGCGAGTATTGTTACAATACTACATATCACATCACTATACAGATGACACCCTTCATGGCACTTTACGGTTATGAAGCACCTAGTTTCTTGGATTTGTTGTTGGGCGACAGCCGGGTACCCAGTGCAGGAGAATTATTACAGGAGAGTAAGGATATAGTTGCTACTCTCAAAGATAATATTGTGAGAGCTCAGAACCAATAGAAGTAGTATGTAGACTAGAAGAGGACTAAGCATAGTTTTGAGGTGGATGATATGGTTTACCTCATGTTGCAGCCATACAGACAATCTACTCTTAAGAAGAGTAGAGAAACTCAAGCCATGCTATTATGGACCATTCAGGGTTATCAGGTGAGTTGGTGAGGTGGCTTATGAATTGGAGCTTCAGACAGACAGCAGGGTGCACAATGTGTTTCATGTGTCCCGCCTCAAGAAGGCATTGGTTCAGAATGTGGTGCCTTCCGTAGTTTTACCTCCTTTAGATGATGAGGGAAAATTGATTTTAGTGCCAGAATCCATCCTGGAGAGCAGAGAAAAGTAGCTTCACAGAAGAGTGATCAGAGAATACTTGGTTAAGTGGAAAGATCTACCTCTTGAGGATGCAACTTGGGAGGGGGAAGCTATTTTGCAGCACCTAGCGTTGAGATTGCTTGAGGCCAAGCAATTTCAGGAGGGGCAGACTGTAATGTCGCCTCTTTAGTTCGACATGGCATTGATCATGGATTTGTCTATTCCAGACTCTTGTAGGAAAATGGTGTGGAGAGAGAGTCAATTCTGCAGATCAGATGGTCATATCTTGCTCTTGAAGAAGTGTTAAGAGGTTATATTTTATTATTATGTGTTATTGGGGCCTACATGTTATAATTTTAAGTTGAGTTGCACTTTTTATTTTATAAAATTACTTTATTATAAAAAGTGCATTATAATGAGATTTTATAAAGGATGTTTCTAGAAGTTCTAGCAACTTCTTAAAAAAGTGAATAAATAGAGGGCTGGGCCTCTCATTTGGACATGCTTGGATTTGAGATTTCTTCTACTTCTTCCATTGTGGAGCAAATTTTTAGTCTCTTAGGTCTGCAAATTATTATTTGATCTTTGGGAACGAATCATTCCCTTGGATTGGCGACTTTGAGGGTGTGAAATATCACCTGAATTGTTGCATTTGAGGAGTTGGTAATGCAACCATCTCATTTAGACTTTATTGAGATTTAGTTATAAGGGTTTACTTTGGTTGGAATAAGGGTTTCAGTTGTGCCCTAGCATTTGTGGATTGATTAACAGGGTTTGAAGACACAGTTGTGCATTATTTTTAGACTGCCAGTCCAGGGTTTGGACCCACATTTTTGCTCATAACTCCTAATTGGCTTGTCAGATGAATTTTATATTTTAGGGGGTTATTCAGCAACCCTAGGTGCCCAGATTTATTACTTTTGGAGTGTCAAAAAATGCTGCAATATTTTTATCTAGCAACCGTACCAGGCCATACCTATATGACCCTGTTAGTTGGGCAGAAGCAACAATTTTGTGAGTCGGTTTGGGGCAGATTGTGAGGTCTTCGTGTGGCATTAATCTAGCATTCATATCTAGCAAAATTGGAGCTATTCTGGTTTGAGGGTCTTAGTGGCCTTTATAGTAAGGGTAATTATAGTGGTATCAGAGCTATAAGTCCTGCCATCCTGTGGAGGTCTTATAGGGAATTTGGAACAGCTGGATAGAAGGGAAAGTGTTTGACGAAATGTTAAAACACTAAAATTAGAACATTTATGAGCATGCGACAAAGGCTTTATAATTTTTGCAATACCAAAGCAAGACAAGATAGGATTTTAGACCTGCAGAGCAGCTCATCTGTACAGGTGGACATAGAATCCAGTCATACAGACATAGGGGAGGTATTCTTTGATCAAGACTACGACTACAATATGGATAGAGGCGGGAATGTTGGTCCAGATCAGAAAGAGGAAATATTTTTATAGTTATTAGACACCTTGGCACAGGGACAACGATTAGCCGAACAAAGAGCACAGGAACAAAATTAGAGAATGGAGCTTATGATGCAGATGATGGCTCGTCAAATGGGGTTGAACGCTAACATAGGTGGAGGAAATAATCAGAATGGTAACAATCAGAATGGGAATAATCAGGATGGGATACATAATGGAGGTGAACAAATTGGGAACAATTTCGGTCATGCACCCCAGCAAGCTAGGACAGTGAGTTCGAGACCTATGATTCCCACGTTCCTTCCTAGAGCTCCAGAGCAGCCAGTACCAGAACCCCAGATCAATGACATACAGGATCAACTGAGTAGAGATTGGGAAGTAGGAGGTCCAGATTTTACAGCTGCAATCACCTTTAGAGAGTTTATGGATGTGTGGATGAAGCATATGCCCCGTGGACATGACAGGACTCAGAGCTATGAGCTACGAAAAAAAGTAGGGAAACTTCAGTTACCATATTATGATGGCTCAGGGAAGTCTACAGCAAGAGCTTGGGTTCAAAAACTTGACACATACTTTCAATTGAACCCTATGTCTGAGGAAGAAGCTATTAAGTATGCAGCAATTCACCTGGATGGGTTAGCACACGAGTGGTGGCATCATGGTATGATCACTATGGGTCATGCACACATTACCTCATATGTGGAGTTTACGGAGAGACTGATTGAACATTTTGATAAGAAGGATCCAAAACTCCATTTCAAGGAGTTAGCTCAGCTTAAACAATGGGGATCATTGGAAACATACATTTCAGAGTTTCAGAAACTTGTAGTGTTAGTAACAGATGTATCTGAATAGAGGCTATTGGTTTTATTTATGGATGGGCTCATTGATCCGTTGAGAGGGTGGATTAAAGCTCTCAACCCTCCCGCTTTGTAGGAAGCCATTAAGAAAGCTCATGACATGGATTCCTCTTCAGCTTCTAAAAATAAATTCCAGGCAAAGAGTTTCCCTTCAGGAAAAGATAAGGATAGGAAACTCTTTCATAGAGAGGCACAGCTACCTAAGGAGGAAAGTCAGAGGTCAGACAAGGAGACACTTAATGACTTGCGTAGGAAGAAGCTATGCTTCTATTGCAAAGGCCCGTATGAGTATGGCCATGACTGTCCTATGAGGCCAAAAGGGAAGGCCAACCGAGCAATGTGGGCTTATTACGAAGGCTCAGATTTAGATAGTTCAGAACATCATGATGAGGATCCTGATGAAGCAGAGGGAGAGCAGGAGATAGACAGTGTAGGGCAACAGCAAGGAACAAAGCTACATTTACAAGAAACATGACTGTGTAGTATCCAGAGAGAGGGATCTTTCAGACTTTGGGGAGTTTTGGCTGGGCAGAAGGTTATTACATTATTGGACACAAGTGCCACACATAATTTCATTGATGCACAATTCGTGGAGAAGTGTGGACTCATTACTGAGGAGTTCGTGGGACTAAGAGTCAAGGTAGCTGATGGATACACTCTTAGTTGTGACAGGATGGTACGAGACCTACCTTTGCGCCTGAACAACTATGAGTTTAAGGCAGACTATAATGTGGTCAACATGGGTGACATGAATATAGTACTTGGAATGCAGTGGCTACATTCATTGAAGGTGGTTACCCTGAGACTAGAGGATATGGAGATACAATTCAAAGTGAATGGTAGGACTCATGTGCTTGAGATCTTAAAAGGATATCTAGCCAAAGTTGTTGGTCCTCTTGATCCTAAACACCTAGAGCATACTTTGAACACTATACTTAGAGAAGGGGGAGGTGTACAACTTGACCCATTTTTGAAGGCTTTTCAGGAGTGGCAAGAAAGTTTTGAGGAGAAAGGTGTCACCATCATCAAAGAGAGTTTTAAGTTACTAGATGCTATGTAGGAGAACATGAGTAAGATCTTGGCAATTTTGAAGTAGGACTTCAGTATCATGGATGAGGTACGGGCCTGGAGTAAGGATTTGCAGACTCTACAAGCCATAAAGGGCTAATGATCTTAGGTTTTGGTTGATTTATATATAGGAGAAGAATTAGCAATGATTATTGATTGGATAGAGAAAATAGTATATCACAATAAAGTAATGGAGACATTATATGAGGAGATTCATCATCTCAAGGACCATTCTTGAGAGAACATTTTGGAAGAAGAGAGACACTATAGTGATGCATGTTTGGATATTTTTGAAGATGAGGAACAAGAGAGGTTGTTACTTGTAGAAATAGTAGTGGAGAATTTTAGGAAAAAATGTCTGGAGGTTGCTGATGAGGAAGATATCCAACAAGCCTTTAGGATAGAAGAAGCCCTATTAGAGTTAGATTCCAAACTTAGAGATTTTACAAATACTTGAATTGAGGTGGAAAACTATAGACAGAAGGTCAAGGATAAATATGATGCTTTAGATCTTCCAAATGTGGCTAAGATAACTAAGATAATAGAGAAATTCAAGGTCAAACATCCAAACATAGCTTTGGGATGAAGAAGAACAAAACCTAGATGCCAGAATTTTAATTTTGACACTTAGTAAAATTTTGAGATTTTACCTATCAAGCTCTATAGCTTCGTAAGTGCACAAGTGCATAGGTATTTAAGCCTATAGCTCCAGAATTCAGAGGTGCAATGACAATTAACTACTTGTTCCAAAAATAGCACTTTGCATGCAAGAAGAATGCATTCTGATGACAGTTTAAATTTGACACATGCCTAGTAAAGGACTAGCTTTTATTTTTGGCACCTCTAGATTCTCCTACTTCGACTAAAGGATTCATCCTACTTTCTCTCTCATGTTTTCTCTATTTTTGAAATGTAAAGGGCTCATGCTTCTAATTAATGAGTAAAATATTGATGGAGTCCCTCTAAGTAGCAGATTAATTGTTAGTTTGTATATATTTAGTTTGTTTTAATGTTTTAAAAGCATTTTATTGCATGAAGATATCTCTCACTCTCAATACAAATTGAGGAGATGATTTCTTATAAATACCCCATTGTAAAATGTAACAAGGGTCACTATTACTATGCAATAAAATTATGCTTTTAGTGCTCATATTTGGAGTGTAGTGATTCATGCCTGAATGTATCATTGTTTTGTGAATTTTGTTTATGAGATTGTGATTGAGCCAAAGGTTTATTGTGTTGTTTCTGGTTGTGTGATCTTTTTATTTTGGTGTTTGCTATAGATTTATGACTTTTGCTAACATATCAAGCTTGAGAAGAGATCATAAAATTGTGCATGTATAACTTTTCATCTTGCATGAGTTCATTTTTTGTGGCCTTGCAATTTGATGAAAGGTCAAATATCATATGATTGTCAAATTTTCCTACCGACGATTGCATCAGTGGATTCTAGGAAGCATTGCTCCAATTTTCATTGGTTTCCTACTGATTTCTTCGAAAGTTTAAGTCACAGTGTGTTGTTTTCTATATAGTTTCTATCCATTTAGGATTTCAATTTCAAGTTATTTAAATTTTATGTTCTTTGCTTTCAGTTTTGTTACTTTCTTTGCTAACCTTTTGTTGGAATAGGAACTCATTTTAGTTGCACTATTAGAATTGCATTCATTAAAAAACTAGAAAATACACAAATATTGTTATTTTGTGTGTGATTTTGAGATATCAAACAAATTTACTTCATTCCAAGATTATAATCAGAACCAGCAAAGGCCTCCTCATGAATAATCACATTTATCTTCAACTAAGTAGATTTTGGTATGTCACAAGACAAATACTAAACCTTGGAGTTGATCCTAAAAGATTAGCTTTTCAAGAGAGGAATTACACAATGGATTCCTATCATTGACCTCATGCATAACAACCACCCAACAAATAGAAAATTAAAGAACTTATATATACCTCTTATTTAGGTCTCAATTACAATTTATGTAAATATAAATGTTAAGGTGGATCAAACATCAACATCTTGTGCAATTACACATAGTGAGTACATACAAATTACACATATTTACATAGTTTAGATAACTCATATTAAATTATGCTTATATTAACACGTGCTTTTATTTTACATGACCTCATTTGAAGAAATGTGTTGAACCAATTTTATATGTTGAGTTCACTTCTATTTATGTCATTCAAATTGTCTTACTTATATTGTGAAACATGTTGTAAAAATTTAAAAATGGGAGTTTACCTCTATTTGAAAGTTAAAGGTTTGCACTTGATATTATAAATTAAATTTCAATTCAAGTAATGACCTCCTATTTTTTCCCATTACTTTTACATTAAAACATGTTTAAAGCAATGCTTCTATATAAATAATTAAAATTATTAAAATTATTGTTCATGTACCATATACTTAAAAATTGTGTCATAACATGAATAAAATATGTCACAATAAAGAAAGCGGTTCATACTTACAACATGATAACATAATAATCTATACTACATACACTAGTATGATAAGAAGTCATAAAAAAATAATACATGGTCTAACATGTCATAACATGATCTATGAAGTTAAAAAATACATATAATGTAGTTAGCTGTCCTAATACAAAGTGTATCAAAATAAACAATATGTGTCATAAAAACACAATCTAAAGGTGCCAAAAAGACCTAATCTATTTGATCTATAGTCCTCTTTAGTCCACTTGAAGAGGACTCAGATGTATCATCTTCTGTAACATGAGGTGTCTCATCATGTGGGACACCCTATAAGGTAGATGGATCATCTTATGTAACATGATTTGTCTCATCATGTGGGACACCCCATGAGGCAGATGGATCATCTTGTGTAACATGAGATATCTCATCATATACATGCTTAATTGAAATGGGTTTCAAAATCTAGCTTGCAAATAAATTAAATATTCACTACATAATAAAAATAATACTACATGAGATGGGTGTCCCTCTATAATGGGAGGAGGTGCACTATGAAAGCTACCAAATGTGGTAATGGTGAGGTCCTATAATTTACAATACATACATTTTTAAAATTTGATAAAGAGCATAATGAACTATGTATGTACATAAATCACAATACTGACCTCAAAGGATGATGTAGGTACCTCCATCTAGCTTAGTCTTTTATTCTTAGCAACACTCATGGTGACATAGTCCTAAAATTATGGATACATAAATGTTGAGTAAAAATTATATATACATGAATTACAAAGTATATAAACTAAAAAGTAAATAATTTACACTACATTTTTTATAACTATAAAAACATGTATATGTATATATATATATATATGTATATATATATATATATAGATACATACATATATATATATATATATACATACATATATATATATATATATACATACATATATATATATATATACATACATATATATATATATATATATATATATATATATATATATATATATATATATACATACATACATATATATATATATATATATATACATACATATATATATATCATACCTAAGTAGTAGCCAATGCCATAGATGTGTCTAAAGATATGCTACCATGACAATCATCGACATGTCTCAAATGGTCAAAAGATGGAGTCAAAAATAAACTATATTGAGGCCTATATGGATAAGTACGATATATCTCCTATTCGTAAAACCAAACACATAAAATTTTACACAAAGTTGAAGATTATAAGTTAATAACAATGCATACATAAAAATAGTACAAATTATTTGTCTCGAGTCAAAAGTTCATAGCCTAGGTATTTGAGGCTATGCCTTAGTCATCAGTGCATCAGGAATTGTACAAACATCAAACTATGTAGTTGATTACAATCCCTACAAAATTAGATAAAAAAAAACACATGACCACATGTTATTAGATTCGAGTTCAATGTACATTATTTACAGTCTAGTTCAAAGTGTATACTGTATGAGGGATGCCAATGTCTGTAGGTCTCAAAAAAAGACTATACTACTTCCCAGGAGGAACAATATCATCCAACCTCTATTATTTCAAAATCAAAATACATTATTATGGTTAATACAATAACACATGTATGTATGAAGTAAATAATTAAGTACTTTATTTAAATTTTAATTAAAATTTTATCTACTACTCCTAACTATCTCTGGGCTCTCCTTGAAGAAGGTCAACAAATGATGACACATCAATATCATCGCTACGATCACCATGGGTAGCATATGCATCATCATTGAAATTAGCACCCTCAACATAATGTTCATCATGTGCCACATCAACAGCGCTCTAGGGGCCTCTACATATATCTCCATAACTAGTACAAATGTGTCCAAGAGGATGAATATCTCTCACCTACATCCATTGCTCTACTAAATTTCTTGAAAGGGCACTCAATGAGGTAAGAGTAGATGATATTGATTAATGATGGTGTAGCATTGGGACAACTAGTGTGGGAAGAGGTACAAGAGGCTGAGATCATATGTGATTCATCATATTATTTCTCAGCTTTTCCTTAGGCCTATCCTAAGGCATCCCTCAACTAACCCTTTGAAATGATCTAATATCAAAATAATTCAATTTCAAACCCAATTCAGATTCAGTCCATAGCTTCCTAAGGAAGTACATGGGCACCTCTTGATTTGTGTGTGGTGGATGGTCAAGTACCATCCACCATCACTCCCAAAAGTGTGTTGATATATGTAGATGCATGCAACATCTAATAGAAATATGAGGCTTCCTCACACTAATCTCAAAACCTGTCTTAGGGTTTATAAAATATCTTGTAAAATTTCATTTATTTATTTTGAGGTTATGGACCTCTCTATAGGATAGGCCATCAAAATAAAAGGCACACTTTTTTGCCTCCATAATCTAAAGCTATTGATATCACAATCCAAATCCTTCATAGAGTGAACAATGCCTTGCATACCATCTACAAGGAAAAGTAGGTGGGGGGAGGGGGGTAGGTGGACCTTGCACTTAATGGTCAGAATATTGTGAATGAGGTTATGAAGGTGCAACCTCATGCTTTCCCTCAGATCTTTTGCAGTAGGTGCTGGTGGAGGAATAGTTGTCGTAGAGGTGGGGGTGGAGGTGGAGGTGGAGGTGGAGATGGAGGGGGTAAAGGTGGGGCTGTGGGAGGGGCAGGGAGTGGGGGTGGATCCATCAAATATAATCTTCATATATGTTTGAACAACATAAAAAAACACAAAATTACTATTTAATAAAATAAATCTAAAATAGAAATTATATAAATGCATAGATCTTTAAAACCATATCAATTAAATAAATAAAGTTAAACACTTAAGTAAAATTTAATGTTAAAAATAATTAAATATTATACAAAATTTAAGTCTAATCGTAAAATAATACTCCAAAAAAAATATGAATAAATCAACTTAAATATGAATTCTAAAAATATCTTATATAAATATGTTTATGATTATGCCTTAGCAAATTTGTACAATTAAGGTTCAATATGAAAACAATTAGGATTGAACATATAAATAAGATTGTTGTTTGGGTTAGGATTTAGAATTAACCATTTACAATTAGGGTAGAGTAATTAGCATTATGATTGAGGAACAAAATATAAGATTTAGGATTAGCATTATGATTGGGGCTACTCTTTTGGGGTTAAATTGCAGGATTTTCCTTAATGCTAAGTGTGTGCATCTTGAATGAGATTCCCTTATCACTACTAATTCTATGTAATATAATATCACACATAATTATTATTTTAGAAAATGGTTAATAAAAATCACATAGATAATAATAAAATATAAAGATAGTTGCATTTTTCATATATACTAAAAGGTAATGTGAGTTAAAATGTCCTAGAAAAGGGGTTGCAAAAAGAGTCATAAGAAATAACATGGACTAAGAAAGCATGTCATGCCATCTTAGAAATCTAGATGGTGATCAATATCATTACTCAAAAGTGGAGTTAATATGGTGATACCACTAAATGGAAGAGGGAATTATTATGGCATTTTATTTCCCTTAATAGTCATATCCAAAAGTGGAAGGGTAGTATGCATTGGTAATGTAAAGATGGAAATTAAAATTTCATTTTGTTTATTGTTATGGAAAACTTGGCTTTATAAAAAAAATTTAAAAAAATTAACCCCGTGAGAACGAAATTATCATTTTTGTAAGGCTAAATTTTAATAATTCCAATTGGCTCACCAAGTTGATTAGTACCTTGTGAATTAATAATGGG
The DNA here is from genome assembly GCA_028749045.1 of Cupressus sempervirens. Lineage (NCBI taxonomy): Eukaryota > Viridiplantae > Streptophyta > Pinopsida > Cupressales > Cupressaceae > Cupressus > Cupressus sempervirens. The sequence continues at coordinate 283,057,171 of CM053789.1, read as the reverse complement.
ACTTTACGAACCAATTTAATCATTATTGTAACATAGTTAAGGTTATATATATCATGGGCTAGGTAGAAATATTAATTTTTGGTTCCATTCTAGTAGTGACACTCTACAATTAAGGTTACATCATATGAATATGTTGATTAGGATTACTCATAGAAAACAAAAAAGAAAACTTTTCTTAGGGGTGATTTTGGAGAATAGTATTTAAAAGGTTGGTTTTTGAACATGACATAGTAATACATACAATGCATGTGAACATTATCATTGTCACATTTTTGTATTCCTATTGGATCTTAGTAAACCAAAGGAAATGACATGTGCTCTATGAATTAAACTATTCAAAAGAGTTCCTCAAGAGGTTTAGATGTTAAACAACTATCAAGTGATATGTAGAAAAAAAAAGAGGTGAATTTTTTTTTCCCTTCTCAACTAGGTGATGTTTCAAGAATTGAATAGAGGTGTCAGTGGTGGTAAGATTTAGTGCCATTTTCTTTAAGAATGATAGAAGAAGTTTGTCCCAAAAGTAATAGTTTTAGAAGGTCTTTTTAGTGAACATGAGGAGGATGTAGTCAAAAGTAATCAAAATATTGTTTCTCCGTCTAGTATAAATTTTAGTAATGAAGCTAAGTTGGAGACTCATGTAGATCATGCCCTTAGATGTTCAATGAAGATTTGGTGTAACCTAGAATGTGTATCAAAAAGTAGTATTTACTTATAGGCAACGACATGTTTGATTATTGGATGACAATTATGTTTTGTGCAAATGTCATAGTAATAGTTAGAGTGATAACAAGATCTTAGTTGGAAGATATTGACACAATATTTTGACAATATGGCCCTACCTGCTAATGTAACCTTTTTTGGTCTGCAATGGATGGGGCAATGCTTTGTAGTAACTATTTAATGATTAAAAATGCAAGACTTAATATGGAAGGAACATGCACATCAAAAACTCAACATTTAAAGAACATGCACAACCAACACTTTTCATAGAGCTTTTCTACATTTTACCACATCATTGAATTAATTCTTAATATCAACTAAAGAGGTCCACAAAATTAAATTAATCAAATGCACATAAATAATTACATAAGAAGATAAATAAATAATCATAACAAGATTGATCAAAGACTGGGATAGTTATTTCTAAGAATTTCTCACTCATTGAATATCTTTTAAGAGTCAACTAAAATAACAAGATATCAATTATTAGGGGCCATGAGGCCTACCAACTCTAAAAGCCACCTAAAATTATGTGTGCTCAAAGGTTTTTTCAAGGTAGTTACAATATTCACTTCTGCCAACTTTCTCTGATTTTACATTTCTATCTCTACCATGACTTGTGTGAGAAAAATGGTATTGGATGTCCATCTGTTTTTCTTTCTTATGGAAGATTGGATTCTTTGTCAAATTTATGACACTCTAGCTATTATAATAGATAGTTATATTTCAAAAAAAATAAAACTCTTGACCAAATAATGCTTCAAGAAAAATAAATCCAAATTTAACTTAGACATAGACATGAAATTGTTTACACCAATTCTTAAGTATAAAAGCCATTCTAAATATAGTTTTAGTCAATTATGTATCAAACTGCAAAAAACAAGTCCAATGTGAATGAACGTCATGCTAAAAGAATCATACACACATTTAAAGTTAAAATCCATATCGATTGAATGTATTATATACCTAAACTATGGTGAAAAGTTAATTCCTACATATTATGTGGAGAAATTAAAAGAATATAGATCATAAAATATCATTATCAAGAGAAATATTAATAAATTAATATAATTAGATTATAAGTGTACAAAATAAGTTTTTCTTGAAGTACTATTTTATAGTTTATCATTTAAGATTTCAATATTTCTTCAAGCCAATTTAAAATTATTAAATAATATTTTTCAAACCTAGGATTAAGATTACTTTCCATTATGGACCTACCGTTATGGTTACCTAACTAGGGATCAAGTGTTAGGTTTAAGATTTGAAGTTACAACTAGAATTAGGGTTTAACATTTAGGATTAAATTTATTAATAAATAGGGTTAAATTTCTCAATTTTAGTTATATAATTTGTTTAAAATTTTAATTGGTGTTAGAGTTAGGCTTATAATTATAGTGAAGGTGAGATTTTACATCAAGGTTAATATTATGTTTATGGTTAGTGTGTAGTTTTATTAAAAAAGATATGGTAATCAGATTATTGAAAATTTTGTTTTAAAATTTATCTAACTAAATAATGAAATGATAAATGGATATGATGGTCAAGATAATTTGGAGTAGGGGATTTAAAATTACATTTGATTTGGACCCTGAAACATTACTTATTGAAAATCACAAATAGAATTTAAGAGCCTATCTACGTTTATATGTCATAATTAGGATTAGAAATTTAGTTAATATTAGGAATAAAGAGTTGAGCTTACAATTAGAGTTACATGAATCTAGGGTTTACAGTTAAAATTATCGTTTTAAGGTAAGGGAGCACATTAAATACTTAGTTTTATGTTTAGGGTTTAGATTAAATTATTGTATTGTTATGGTTAGGTTGACATTAGACTTAGGAACATAGATAGTTTTACTTTCTTTGTTATATGGTTTACAAACTAATTTATAATTAATTACTATTTAGTTGAAATAAATATAAAATATCAATGTTTAAACAATATAATTTACATCTATCTAATCATTCAACATTGTAATTTTTATTAAATACATCGAAACATCTAAAATAATAATTTTTAAATGAACATCTACAAAAAAAATTAAAATGAACATATACAAAACTATTTAAATGAATAGATACAATAATCTAAAGATAAAACTATTAATAATGGAAATTTATAGTTTTACATATTAAAAGTGAAAAAAAAATTTGACAAAATTATAAAGCATAAAACTAAAAACAATGAAAAAAAAATAGTAGAAATCAAAGTAAAATACCTGGTACACCAAAAAAGAGCAACAAGGGGTTAGTGGAAATCTGAAAATGGGCTCCCATTTCTATGCTAAAATTGAGCTCCCATTTTGCAATCAGTAAAATCCCCCAAAAAAGTGGGTTTTGTAGTTTTTCAAAATTGGGTACCCAATTTTTTAAAATGCACTTTGGGTACCCGATCCATATTAAAAAATTGGGTACTTAATTTTTTGAATATGGATCAGGTGCCCAAAACATAACGGGTACACAATTTGTTAAAATCAAGTAACTGTTTCTAGAAAGGTCTCATTCAGTGGAATTGACTTTCATGGAATTGTGACCCAAGTTTTTGCTATTGCCAATCAACTGTATAATCACCATATTGAATGAGTTTAGAAGATATTGCATAGTCGTTCCCCTACCCATCTTTATGGAATACAATTTCTTTTTCAAGAAAAAATTATTTACCAAGGATTTTCCCTAATAAATGTCTCCCAACTTCTTCTACAAGGAATGTGTGATTTTCTATTCATGAACATTCAATAAAACTAAATCTGCAAGACTCAATCTTATCATTCCTCTAGCCTTCGAATCTTCCAAATCCCAACCTTCGTACTTCACACCTAAAGGTCTAATGCAAGATACAATGATCCATAGACCTCGATCAACTGGCATATTTTCTACTTTAAGTTTCCACAATTCAAAGTTTTTGCCATTGAAATTTTGAATGTCCACTCTTCCTAATGTAGCAATAATCTCAATTTTATAGACAATTTTTTTTGCAAATTCCTACTAAAACCAAATTCAGCACAAAAATCCAAACCCTACATGACAAGGATAACACAATTGGTTAGGCTCTGATATCACTTGTTAGGAAAGAAATGGTGCAAAATGTTTTCCAAATGTCAAATGATAGGGAAATACAAAATAATTAATTCCAAAGATGTTGTAAGTAAATGGGAAAGGAAAAATACCAAACACAATGCTCCATACTCCATATTTGTATATAGCCTCAAATTTATTTCAATCTACCTAATTTTTATCACACTTCATTCTTTACAAATTTTTTGGTGAAGTATGCATGGTGCAATTTATTATAGAAATTGGTATAGAAACCATTACATAACAACACAATCTACCAACCATTAGTCACAACAAAAATAGTTTTCTAGTTGAAGCATCCATAACTCACTAAGAGAATCATCACTACCTTTAGAATTGGTCACTTGAATGCCTTTGGTCATTCCTACTAGAAATAATAGTCCACCAAGATAACTGAGAGGGGGTTGAATCAATTATCCAATTAAAAAATTGATCAACCTTAATTAATCTTAACTATTCAATTAGATTAAGAAATAATTAGAACAAGATGCACATGCACAATTACACTAGATTTGTTAACTAGGGAAACCCTTGATTAGAGGGAAAAACCCAGTGGGAATGATGCCCAAAAAGATATACCAATATATATATTCCTTGTTAGAGGATGGAATCTATTAGGAATCTATAGATACATTCAATACATAAGAGTCCCTGTTAGGGGATTCCAACCCTATTAGGAGTTGTAGAATGTAGAAGAACACATTATCTAAACAACTTCTTGGGCAAGACCATTGAAATTCACTGTCCAACTAATCTCTCAACTATTCCTTGTAGAATAATTCTTTGTACTATGTTTCATCCTCTTTCCTCTATCCTTTTAATTGGACCAATCAATATCAAACCTTGTAGACTAGGTCACAAACCTTAGATTTGTAAGGTCCCTTGCACGTATTTATTAAATATTAATTTCTCTATTAAATTTTTTGTAGGAGATTTGAATAGGTGTGAAGTAATGCTTATATTGTGAATGTCCTAATGAAATTTAGAGTAGTTTTTATATCCATGTTTTATTACTTAGTGATTCAAGAACTACTACATTATCTCAACTGTCAAAACATTAAAATTTCACTAATGATAATACAAAGCATTTTCACGTGATGATAAGGGTGTTGAATTGATGCTTTGATGATTAAGTTTTATGGTTTAGATAGTTTAGTATTCTTTAATTAGTGTTGTGATGGTGATTAGGTGTATGCATGCCTAACAATGATTAATTTGGTACTTTAATCTAAATTAATCAATAAGTTACGTTATATTGATAATGTGATTACAAATGATTAAATGTGAGTAGAAATGAATTAAATAGTTAATTATATGAAAGATTCATGTTTTGATTAATGTAACTATCCAGATAAGTTTTGAATATATATGATTTTCATTAGCTACTGATGTGTGCAATGAGTGTGTAGGATATTTATTAGTCGGGAAACCTAATGGAGAAACGAAATTGAACCCTATGTACCATTTGTGGAAATGTTGTTGTATATATTTTATTTGTATCATGAGATGTATGAATGTATCATTCTGTAATCAGTAAATGTTAATGTTTCATAACAGTGTTTTTTATAGTGTCGCTTGACACTCGTAAATTGTATGTGCATTCCAACATGCTAGTTAGGGTTAACTATGTAACCTGTGGACCTAAGTCAAGCTAAGTTAGTGACCTTTTTGCTAATCTATTTTTAATCTAGTTTAGTTACCCCTAATCCAGATTAGTGCTTAATTTGCATTTTGAAGTTGTTAGATAGTCCTAAAAATTCCTAGCATTTGATTGGTCCCATATTAATCCCTAAGGCTTAAAAATTATGAAATCTTAATACCCAAGGGGTATGGGTATGGGTTGGGGGCATTTTCCACCCCCTTAGCCTCTTTTGTTAACTTTTGAGGTCACTCAAAAAGTCTATTTTTGCCTTAGTACGAAAATTAAAAGTGGTTACCATGAGTTGAGTAACCTTAACTCCATTTAGAGGTTAACCTTAGGTTTGGTTGAGTTAGAAACTTCTAGATTTTAGGCAAGTGGGGGAAGTTATTGCCCTTTTTGGTGGTTGAGTTTGGATCTTATTTTAGAGGCCCTTTTTGAGTAGTTTTGGTTGTTACCCAATTTCTACTTTTAGAGAGAAGTCTTGGAAGATTGAAGGCAAGGAAGGAAAAGCTCTTCTCAATTTTCTAAGTAAGAGTTCTTCATCTCCCTTGTTCATGTTGTTCATGCTTGGTTCATGCTTATGCTATTGTGTTGTTTATTGGTATGCTTGTATGTATGTTGGGTATGCTTGGGAAGGATTGAAACCATGTTTTCTTGAATGCTTTTCTTTCATGTTTTTGTTTGAATTTAGAAGTTTTCTTGTATGGGTTTTTTGGCATTACTCACCCTTAGATAGGGCACAAGTGGCCAATTTCGAGAAAGGTCTTCAGTTGGACTCCAACAGTGTAGAGTCTCTTCTCAAGATGAGAAAAGGGAAAGAGGGTAGGGTGTTATGGGCCCCTACCTGTCAGCACAAACCATGTTTTGAATATTGGAATGTAAGAATAGAAGAAAGAAAGTTCTTGTTATATTAGCCTTGAAAGGGCATCTGTGGAAGAATGAAAGTTCTTGAGATTTTAGCCCAGATTGGGCATATGTTATGGTGTTGTGTCAGACGTCTCCTATTGGAAAAATCCACCTTCTCCCTATTTTTGGTTCAATGTTGAATCTGATGTGGAAAACTCGATATGGGAGTGAATGTTTGATCTTGTCTTCATGTTGTGATTGGTTGTCTCCTGATCAGTTTTTATCTTCTCTGTGATCACCATGATGTATTGATGATATTGAAAAGGATCCCTTGTCAAGGGTCAAGAACAAAATTCAGATTTTTATTGTAACATTATGTAAAAATGTATTTAAACTCTTATTGAAGTGGCAAGGATGTCAGGTTTTCTTAGTGGTTCTTTCCCAACGAAGCCTGGAACCAGGTTGATTAATAGAGGAGAAAAGATTGAGTAATATTCTTGCATTGAGCCTTTTAGTATTTCAGTTCTTTACATATGTTTATTTGAAAATGGATAAAATGATGATGTTTCACTCTTCCTACAACATTCATATGTTTTGTAATCATATTCATTTGATTGAAGTTAATTAGATAGCATAGTGATATATATCAATTTATGCAATTTAAGATTAAAATATGTTAAGAAAATTTGCATTTGATTTGTTCTTAAATTTCACAATTATATAACCTGAGTATGAGGTAGTTAAGTAATCTCATTCGATTACTTATGTATTACATTAAATCCTCTTATCACTTTAAAAAAAAAAAAATTTAAAAAAAATTGTTAGTGTGTTTTTGCCCAGGATTTTGGGCATAACAAGATTCAAATATCAAACCTTGGGTCTCAAAATAAAACATCAGAAACAAAGTTTTCTCCAACTTAACTCTATAGTGCTTATCCTTGCATATCAACTTGTTTATCTTCTATTCTATTCTTTGTGCTTCACACAATTGTTATAAAAATCAAAGGGAAATTTTCTTCCATTATAGTGAATCCATAAAGAAATTCCCTAAGTCAACTACACCTTCTCAATTAATTATTATAGGACCTTATTAAGAACATGTTTTTGATAAGAAAAATAGGTTTTGAAGGGAGTTTAAAACCCTTTACATATTAAAATTTTTTTGAAGAAGCCCAAACCAAACAATAGTCCAAAGGTAATACAAGTCACCCAACAAGATACAGTGACTAGGATGGCATCGCAAATAACATAGTGCTCATCAGCCACACAAACAAGTTTTGAAGGGTGCTTGAAACCCTATACAAAACAACAATTCAAGGTGAAACATGTCACCAAACAAAAGATGTTGAAGTTGGTAACACACAATAAAAGAGGACACTACAAACACAAAAATAGGTTTTGATAGGGCTCTTTAAACCCCATGGAGACATGCACTACAAAGAACTATAGGCAAAAGAGTTAGGGGACACTATAGAGAACAACAGACCAAAAGCCAAGAGTGCCAAGAAAAGGACAACCATATCAAACTTTCCCTTTTGAATCCTTCTTTTTAGACCATAATGCCATATCAAAAGACGGTTTGGGTGGCTTGACTTTTTTTCCTTTTATTATGGTCCATCTTGTTGGATAATTGTGTGTTGTCTTTGATGTTACACAAATGTCATATCAGTTATCAGTCAAAGTCTACTAAGATTAGTTGGTTAGCAAGGAAAAATATAGAGTCTACCGAGCTCAGAAGGTTAGCAAAGCATATTACAGAGTCTACCGAGTGTTTATGGAGGTTACACTATGAAGACAGTTTCTACCAAGCTCACTCAGGAAAAGAACGCTTCTGTGGTAGAGATTAATTTCTATCGAGCTAGAAAGGTCAGTAAAGGAAAGTTAGCTCTTACCGAGTTCACTTAGTCTCCAAAGGATTTCACAGAGCTTGTAGTGTTTACCGAGCATCACTTGGTTAACACTGGAAATCATTTTTTGGAGCAGTGTTTACCAAGTAGGCTTGGCCAATGAAGGATTTCAATGTTTTGGGAAATAAAGTTTATTTGTATAAAGTAATGATTATAGCCAAATGATGTATGGTTTATTAATAAATGTAATTCTTAAATGAGCCGACTTGACAATTTTTAATGTATAAATAAAAGGTCAAGTTGTGGATTCTAATTGTATTTGGAATGAATATGAAAATGAGTTGATTATGAGAAGAGGAAGTGTAAGTGAATTTTGGAGAAGGATTAGATACACTTGAAGAAAAGCAAAGTTGTATTCAATCAGTAAGGATCTATTGAAGTAGAGTAGAGATCTGTATCAACAAAGTTTAGTTGCATCTCTCTTAGGTCACTTATTGTTACTTTATTACCATTGTATTAATAATTCCTAAATATTTTAATAGATTTGGTCTAACAGCCATTTTGTAAATCCTCTAACAAGGTGGATAGTTCTACTTAATTGTTCTAAAGTCCTCTAGCAAGGCCACTCCTAACATGGTGATTAAATCCTCTAATAAGGTCACACCTAATAGTGTGTTTTGTAACCTTTAACAGGGTTGGCTCCTAACAGGGCTCGCTTTAGAAAAGTGAAAATTGGTAGCTAGTTACTTGGTGGTTTTTCCCATATTGAGTTTCCATGTTAAATCTGGTGTCTACTGTGTTCATGTTATTTACTTTTGCATGCATGTTAATAATTGTGAATGCTTAAAGTTCAGTAGCAAGCTAATCTATAGAGTTACAACATTTCTCTATGTCTACCAAGTGACAGCAATAATTAAGCTTTAAGACATCTAAGGAATCTATGGATTTTTTTTTGTGGTAACTAATTCACACCAACACCCCCTCCCTCCCCCCCCCCCCCCCCCCCCCCCTCTTAGTTACTCCATTTATATTTCCAACACATCCATCCTCCAGCAAACCAGTAACTTTTTGCCACTAAAAATCAGCACCATCATAGCTAGTACCTAAAATCCCTGAAGCTAGGGAAAAGGTCATAGAACAAGAAGTGAAAAAAAAAGCTTGAGATGAAAAAATAGCACCTAGAAAAGGAACCATAGGAGAAATCTCCTTAGAAACACTAAAAAATGGGACAAAAGAATCCAGAGATGGACCAATTGCCACCATAGAAGGAGCCAATGAAAAACCCACCATCAAAATGCCTAGAGTGGATAGACAAGAAAAAATAGTAGAAGAGTCCATACTAGAAACTGGGGCAGCAAAATCCAAAGATAGACTAGCTACCACCATAGAAGGAGCTAGAGGAGGGGATGGAGAAATAGATACTACAACATAATCCACACTAGAAACTAGGATATCAGAATCTAGGGACAAACTAGCTACCACCACAAAAGGAGCCATAGGAGGATCCTTCATCAAGATCCCTAGAGAAGATGGTCTATTAGAGATAGTAGCAAAATCCACCACCAAAGTATCTTGTGGAGAATCACCATTCCCCATAGAAGGGACCTTTTGGCCATCCTCCATAGAGGGAACCTTGTAGACTGTGTAGTGATCTTTTGAGATCCCCTTCCACCAAGAAGGGGGCATTTTTAGTCTAGATTTACCAAAAAAGCACCTTGCAGCTAGGTGGCTAGTCATATGGCATTTCCTATAGTGGAAGGGGATACCCTCATAGTCAACAAAAAGATTCCAAGATTCAAGATGAGAACCCAAAGAAATCATTTCCAGAAGTCCCTTAGAAATGTCAATCTCTACAAAATGCAAGCATATGTCATTTGATACACATTGTATGAATCATCATCAAGCATGAGAAAGTCTCCAAGAGCATTCCCCACCTCCTCTAGGATAGGATCTACCCAGAGCTGAAGGGGGAGATTCAACAACCTAACCCACAAAGGGAACTTATTAAAAGATTCTATCAATTGGTTGAAATCCTTATGCTAAGGCTTAGCCATCAAGGCAAACTTCTCTCCCCAAGAGAAACTTTGGTAGAGTATGGCATTTCTATCTTCAAAAAATAAAAATTTCACAATGAAAAAATCCCTAGCCATAGGGTAAATATGGGTAGTCCTCAAAATGATGGGCTCCCAAATATGGGTAATCCATGCATTTAGATCCAACAAAGAAGGCCAAAAAACCTTAAAACAAAAGATAGCAGCTCTGGCCAAGAAATTAGCTATATAGTTGGAGATCACATCAATAGTAGTAGGTTTAAAATCTATTTTTTTTGGATTACATACCACAATTGGTGACCACAAATGCACAGTATCACAAAACCCCAGATGCACAGACTGGCCACCAATACCAACCTCATAGGCAACCACATTAGCATAGGAAATGGCCAAACCACCCATAGCAATATTACCACTAGTAGCAAGAGAAGCCCTAGCTTGAAAAGAAAAAGCTGAAGTAGCTACTATAAAGCTAGACATAGGAATAGAAACTAGAAGTAGAAGATGGACACCAAATCTAAAGCCAACATTGGAGCCGAAGCTGAACACCAAAGCTGAATGCAAGAGCTAGATATGGGAGTCGAAGCTAGACGTAGAAGCTAGACACATGAAACCATAAATCATAGCTGCCATAAATTTGGATGTAGGAGCTAAAGCTGGACGCCAAAGTTAGACATAGGAGCTAGACACGGGAGTCGAAGCTAGATGCAAAAGCTGGATGCAGGAAACCCTAGTCCATATTAAGAACATGTTGTACTTAGCAATAACATCAATTAGTCACCTTGTAACTTGAATAAATTTCTATATTTTTAATATTATGATGAGCGAACTTAGCCACATCATATCCAACATGTCTTCTACATTCCTTTAACATTGTATCTCAAAATAACAACTTTACTAAGAGATATAAAAAGTTTACTAGAACAAGCTTTTAGAAACTCTATCTTAGAACAATCTTCACCAAAACTTGCATAAATTCTTCTAGAATTAATAAATTTCTCTCTCAAGGTTAGCTTCATATGCTAGATACTTGTTCTAGTATCTCCTATTAGCCTTGCCAGTGAAAATACTCAACAATTTGTCAGTACCAACTTGATCTTTATCATTTTTCTTCTATCAGATACCACAAAAAATTGCTATGTTGATATCAATGACAAACACAGTCATGAATGTAACATATCATCATGATAATGATCCAATAATTTTTCTACAATACTCCCCATAAGAATATCATCAATAGTCATGCTTCCAACAATTTCATCACTTCTTTCATTATCAGATGTCTTATGTCACTCAAATGCGTCTTGTCATTCTATCACCATACACACATCATCACACACCAACATTTTTTTACACTAACTTCTTCATACTTACCATCACCATCAAGTGAACATAGTACAATGAAAGTTGTATGAACACTCATGTATATCATACCCTATGTATGCAATTAAAATTTAATTATGTGAATACCCTCACCATACTATGAGATCATTGTACAATGGGGGACCCTACTTCATCACCATGGTAACAATTAGTGCTCTCATTGATCTTCATGATAGTGGAGATGAGCATATTTATAGTGTACAAAAAGATATTAAGCTAGAGAACATTCTTCTTGATAATGACTTCAATGCCAAAGTGTCTAAATTTGACTTCTCAAAGTTTTTAGTTACTGATAATTGTAAGTTGAGTGGATATTTAGCATAAGCCATTATTTTCTCATATTATAACCTAACATATTTTTATTTTTCTCATAGATAAACATTTGATGTATTTAATATCAATTAGCTTTTCATTTCGAATTAACAACACTATCTATAGTTACATTGCTCAAGAATGTTCATTGCTATAGTTACATTGAAAGCCATCTCATTTATAAAGTAAACATTTATAGATTCAGAGCTTAGGCATTAGAAGTTATATCAGGTAGACGTATAGTTGGGGTGAAACTTTATGACAAAGATAGCATCTTTCAACTTGACCTAGTATGAACATATTATTAGATAAATAAACATTAATAGTATGTACAAAGAAATGAGTGTTGTAGTCAATCTTTGTGCTTACAATCAACTTATACAAAGAAGAGAGTCTGGTCATTACCACATAACGGTGGGGATAAAGATGATTACAAAGACAAGTATTGAGTTTATTGTCTTAATTTGAGATGAAGTAAACACTATTTATTATCATTAATATTGTCTTTAATTATTGTCTCTTTGAATAGATTAATTTTTTTAAAATATCATCTTTAATTATTGTCTCTTAAAGATAATATAAAACCAAGATATTTAAATTTTCTTGTAGAAAAAAATTACATGTGTCTTTATTTAGAGACAATAGTTCTTTGATTGTAAAGACTTAGCTAATTTTTGTAGAGAGATAATATATTTCTAAATATCACCTATATGAAAAAATGTAATAAAATTTTTTTTAAATATTTTATTATAATTTTTAACATTTAATAATGTTTTCAAATATTAATAATAAAATATTCATTATGATTACTCCCAATATTTTATTCTTGCAAAGTACTTAACAAAATAATATAAAACTATCTTGAATCAAAAAAATCATATTTATTGTGTTTATTATCAATGTTGTCTTGCAAAATAATGTGGGAGTTAATCCACAAATAAAGGAACATGACATGAATACGAAATTAAATCTTGGCATTTAAGCATTTATGTATGCCCAATAAAGAGTCAATAAGGGTATTTGTTTTCTACAATGAGAAAAAATGGTTGACAAGTTATTGAAAAAACATAGAGCCCACCAAAGAGCTCACCAAATTTTTGACAAGTGATTGAAGAACCATAAGAGTTGAAGTGCTAATGGCCAGAAAAGATTGTGTACTTGATGAGTGCAGGTGAAACTCAAACTACAAAATCTTCAAAGTTTTTTCTACATACATCCTCAAGGGAAGCCTCCCCTACTAGCATTAAAAGTGCTAGGCTCATTTATGGTCAGGTAAAACTCATTCCTTGAGTGCACATAAGGGCCACTTGAATAACTCTAAAAAATCTTCTACACAATATTTATCTCATTATTTTGTATCCACAAGATCCAGGAGCTTACCTTTACTAAGAAATTCAAACACCTTACATTGCATAAATGTCATGTCAATTATTCATCATAATAATTTGTCACAAACTACTTCATGAATGGAGATGTGCAAGAACAAAAAGTTTTCTTTAAAAGAAAATTCTCATACTTAACAAATTAGAAGTAGAAAGATATCGTACTAGGATACCATCCTCATAACATATATCACCACAAGGTACGTGCCAAGGAACCTATTCAAAAGACTAATTTAGTACCATACTTAATGAGTGTTTTAGTCCTTCCTTACAACCAAAAACACAACATGTGTCACTATATTTTCCATAGAAGATGAAATTCCTCTAGTACCACTAGTATTGGTGATTCCTAAATTATCCCATTGGCATTCATAACTCTATTTTATTAATGATTTTTTAAAGATGTATAAAAGATAATTTTTAGAATTGTAATTATCCAAGCATTTCTCTTTGTTGTTCATTATCTCTCTAATGAAATGACAAATCGGATATATGTTTTCATCTCCTATGAAACACAAAACTCTTTAATATTTTTATACTTTAGTTATCATAACAATATATCTTTGTCACCTCTTCTTGCTCATGCATTACTTCTTTCAACATTTTTCTCATCTAGATTTCTTGACAAATTTCCCCTCTATCTACTACATCATATGCATTTACTCATTAAATATTTATAATTGGATACTAGGATAAATGCAAGAAATCGAGTACCAAAACCATAGTCCTTGAGGAAAAAACATTGTTGCTAAAAATGGGTACCCATTTAATAAAAATGGATACTCACTTTAGGCTCGGGTGTCTATTCCTAAATTCAAAAAATAGTACCTTTATTTTTCAAAATGGGTACCCATTTCAAAATATGTACCCATTATTTCAAAATCAGTACCCATTTTTAAATGGTTACGAATTTTTAAAAAAAAAAAATAGCACTTGAAATATCATTTTTACCTACTTTTAGAAATGGGTACCCATTTTGAAACGTGTACCTATTTCTTAAAATTTTAATTTTACATGCCATCAGTTGCATTGTGTTTTGGCTTGGGATAGGCTTGGTAGGACCAAGCCTATGCTTATTCCAAAAAAATTGGCTAAGGCACAACAACATGGAATTTTTGTCTTGTGGTAATTTTTTAGAGGATTTTCCAAATGAATATTTTTATGAAACAAAAACCTTATAGTACTTTATGTCTAGTTTATGAAAATGTAAATTTTATAGTAATATGATTTCTTTTATTATTTTTACAATATTTATGAAGCCAAATTGGTTCCTAAACTTCAAATAGTATGGTAAACTATAATTTTAATAACTTCTTTTATTATACATTTTTTCAAAAATGAATTATATGTCATCAATCTACATAGAATATACTTTAATTTATTTTTTAATGAAAAATGGTGAAGTTTTCATCAAATTATCCTCATCATACACTAGAGGTTTTCAAAATCCACCTTATGGTAATTTCAAAATTTATGAAAAAAATCAATAAAAATATAAGGAAAAACATTCTCATCAATATTTGGTGTGTTGGGTACCTTTTCCCAAAAATAATTACAAAAATATATTTTTTTGCATAAAAAATGGGTGGTCATACACGTGAGTGGTATGATCCTGAAACATGTATTTTGAAAAAGTGATTTTTGAAGATGCCTACCAAAATGTAGTTTATATGATTTGCTTATTCCAAAAAATCACATATTTGAAAAATAGACTCATAGCACTACATTTTCTAAGTGAATTTTTCCAAGATTCAATCATGATGTGCCTCAAATTTGGGCATTAAGTGATAGGAAATTTAAAAAATAGGAAAAACATTTTTACTTTTTTGCCAAAAATGGGACTCAACTTCTTGTACCCACTTGCTACACCTATTTAAAAATTGAGAATATAACCAAAAGTGTCTCTTCCTATTATATACATTGCCTAAAAAATTGCTATAAGTGTATCATATAAGCTTCATATCCTTTGAGCATGAATAAAGTATTAGATATTTCTTGTCCCACTAATGTACTTAAATTTATTTTTTCTTACTTGCTAATGAAAGACTTTTAGAGACTCCTTAAATCTTGGTATGAGATTAATTACATATATTATGTCCACCCATGTGGTTATTAAATACATGCTCGGCCAAAAACAAGTTTCTTATAGCATTATATCTACATATGCATGTTTTAGATATTAGTCAATTTCAAATATACTATAATAGGTGGCGGGGATTCTTTATAGCTCATTATGTTAAATGTTTCCAAATTATCATTTGTATACTTGGATTGGGAAATGAATATAAATCTTTCTTTTTGATTCGCTTCAAAACTAAGAAATTATTTCTTTACTTCAAAATCAATCATCTCAAAATCCTTTTTATAGATGATGTGAACACATTGATTAATAATCACCCTTGAAAATCAAGTCACCAACATATTAAAAAATTAATTATATTGCATCTTTCTCATTCATCTTGGTATATAAAGTAGGCCCATTATTACAACTATTGAAGTCATTCACTTCAAAATATAACTATAAATTTTTCTATTCAATTTGTTTAGGGAATTTTTGAGTCTGTAGAGTGTCTTCTTGAACTTATAAAATTTATTTTCTTGACCCAAAATAGCATACCTAGGTGACTACTCTACATAAAAATCATCACTTAAAAAGCAATTGAGCATCTCAATTCTACAATTTTTTTTGATATACTACCAACTTGTTTGGAATTTTTATGGCCATTATAGTCATCGTTATGTCTAAATGAACATGCTGGTGAAAATGTATCATTGTATTCTATTTCAAGGTATTTTGAATAATATTTTTCTATAGCTCTTGCATTAAAATTTTGTATATCACCATTTGAATTTAATTTTCTCTTGTTAATCCATTTTACCAAAATCATTTATTTTCCTTCTTGAAGATTAATTAACTTCCATGTCCTTGGTTCCTAACTATAACATCAAAATCTATAGAAGTTGAGAAAACCAACTTCATAGTTCACTAAGAACACTTGCATGCAAAATAACCTATTGCTAGAAGGAAACCAAAGAGGAAAAAGTAAAGCTTGGAAATCTCAGTACAGTGAGAGAAAAAATGTATTCCAAGATGTCAAAAACAATATTTACAGAAGTTCAACCTTAAAGGTGAAAAAAACTCTAAAAAGGAAGAAAATCTAGGTTGCGCATTATAATTAATATAAAATATTAATTATATGCACCTAAGAGATAGCTTAAGTAAACTAGAGTAATAGAAAACTTAATTAATTAAATCAAAGCGATCTAATTAATAAGTGTAAATAGATAATTACTCTAACATCCCACCTTAAGTGAAGCTTATGAGATAAGCTAACCTAGCACAGCTGAGAAAGTAGGAAAATGGGTCTTGGCAATAAGGCCTGATTAGGTACCCAAAACAAGGAAATCTCTGTCAACCAAAGAGATAGGTAAAACCCAATGAGAAAAATCCTACTCAAAGAATAGGCATAACAAACATGCTAAAGAAACATGAAGCAAGGAAGGCCTCAACAAGACCCCTCAAGGACAACCTCTATAACCCCAAGCATAGAATGCAACTGAAGATAGTGTGGTGATGCAAAAGGTTTGGTGAAGATGTCAATGACCTATACATCAGTGGGAATATACTCCACAGAGAGAACAACATCCTAAATCTACTGACAAATGAATTGCATAGGAAGTTCAATGTGTTTAGTGCATTGTTCCTCCATCGAGTTGTAGGAAATGTGAATAGCACTCTGATTATCATACCACAAAATAGTGGGACGATAAGGAGGAAAACCAAACTTAGTCATCAACTACCATAAAGTCTCCTGACTAGCATGCACTATTTCTCTATACTCATCCTCTATAAATTAAAGTGCACGAGCATTTTGCTTCTTGCATGACTAGATGATAGGATAGGAGCCATGACAAAACAAAGCCAAAAGTAAACTTTTGGTCATCAACATCACCAACCCAATCTGAGTTAGTGAACCTAAGAATATGAGGAGTCTTGGATGTGTAATGACTACCATACATAAGTTTTCCCTAAATGTATATCAAAATATAATTGGCAGCTTTTTCGATGACTCTAATGAGGCTCATTTGAAAACTGAGAGACAAGACCAACTGCAAAGCAGAGATCAAGACAAGTATGTGTCAGGTACAATAAACTCCCAACCAACTGCCAATACAATGTAGGATCTATTGAAGGAAAAGTGCAAGAGGTAGACAAGGTAACACTTGACTTAAAAGATGTGGGAGCAGGCTTACAATCAAGCACATCAAAGCCTCAAAGCATATCAAAAGCATACTTTTGCTAGTAAACAAAGATCCCAATAGAGGACAAAAAAATCCATAGACCAAGAAAGTAGTATAACAAACCAAGATTAGTAATCTCAAACTATTCCATCAATGTGTGTTGAACATCCTAGATCATAGAGGATGAGCTACCTAGGAGGAGATGATCATCAATATATAGCATAAGGATCAAAACCTCATGCTTAAGGAATGTATATTATAGGATAGCAATGGTAGAATGTGAAGCCTATAGAAAGTAGAAAGGAGTCCATCTTCTCATACCAAGCTCAAGAGGCCTATTTGAGACCATATAATGAGAATTAAAGTTTGCAAATTAAGGAATCCTACATAAATCCCTAGGGTTGCTCCACGAAAATCTCCTTAGTAAGATCACTGTTCAAGAATGCACTTTTCACATCCATCTAGAAAATTGGCCATTCCTAAGAAGCCGTGAGGGATAAGAGAAGGTGAATAGAATTCAACTTGGTGATAGGGGAAAATGTCTCAGTGTAATCAATACCCTCAACTTGTGAAAAGTCCTTCACAACAAGACGTTCCTTGTACTTATCAATAGGACCTTCAGCAACAAACTTAGTACGATATAACCATTTGCATCACATTAACTCTTTCCCTTAGGAAGAGAACAAATATTCAATGTATGATTCTTCATCAAAGAAGAATAATCCTCCTCCATGGTAGTGTCCCACTTAGTATGTCCTGTCACTACTACAAGTGTTTGAGGATCACTGCAAATAGCATGACTTAGAAGACTAGAACCTACAATATGAGATCGGGTGTGATAGGAAGTGGAAGGGTCACCAACTAGTGATCCTATAGCCTCAACTATAACACAAAAAAATTTAGGAATCTATGGAGGATCCTGTGGTGGAGGTAAAGGGGGATCACCAAGAACATCATCCTCATCATCTAGAAAAGAGACTAGAAAGGATGAGGGAGTATTGGTAAGTGAAGTAGACTCTAGAGGTAGTGTATCTACTACAAGAAGGTGCTCATCAAACTAGACATCCCATAAAAATAGGACCTCTTTGGAATTAGGATCAAACAACTTGTATGCCTTAACATCCTTGTAGTAGCCAACAAAAATAAGGTGTTAGCTCTTCAACTCCATTGCTCTGCTCTGACCATTAAGTAAAAATGCCCATGCTTCACTACCAAAAACTCAAAATGAAGATACATTAGGATTGACATGATACCAAGCCTCCTCAGGATTCATATGTTGAATTTCCTTATAAGGCGTCTAATTTTGAATATAGTTATCACAATTGACTGCCTCTTCCCAAAAGGACAAATTCATGGACCTGGATTGTATCATACAATTAGCCATCTCCCGAAGTGTTCTATTCTTTCTCTCTACCACACCATTCTGCTAAGGGGTGTAGGGCACTGAAAACTCATCCTAAAGACCATGTTAAAAGCAAAAGTCCCTAAAAGCTTGGTACACATACTCCCCCTATTATCTATGTGTATCTGCCGAATAAAAAAACTAGATTTCTTCTCCACAAATGTCTTGAAGACTCAAAATGAATCAAAGACATCAAACTTGTACTTCAAAAAGTACACCCATGTCTGCTTGGAGAAGTCATCAATGAAAGTAAGCACATATCTTGCACTGAAAAAAGGAGTGGGAAATGACATGAGGTCACTATGAATCAAATCTAGTGGTTCCAAAGAATGAGTAGCTCATCCATGAGGAAAAGAATCCTATGTTGTTTGCCAAGAGCATAACCCTGACAAACACCATCAGTGGAAGAAATCTTGGGAAGCCCAAGAAAAAGTGCCTATGTGCTCATCTACTAAAGATATTTGTAATTGACATGGCCCAAATGCTCAGGCCAAACTCTTATCACTAAATCTATATGTGCTACAAGATAGGAACTTGTGCCATCAGAAGACAAAAATCCATCAAATTTATATAGGTTAGATGAAGAGTCAACACTCCCAGTAGTTATTATCTAATTAGAATCATGTAAGTCCTAAATACCACATCATGTGGTGAAAACTCAACTTGCTTACCAAAGCTAGAGTAGAAAATTTGATAAATTGACAATGGGTTTGTTGAGATGTCAGGGACAAAAATAACATCTTGAAGAGAACCCCTAGCTAATGCAATAGAACCAGAACCCAAGACTAAAAGATGTGATGAGTTCCCAACAAAAATATATGAAGTATGACAAGGAGCAAGTGAGATGACCAACTTTTGAGCATTAGTTATATGGTGAGAGCTACTAAAATAAAGAATCTAGGTGGGTCCAAAAGTCAGTGCCCATTTAGTAATAGCATGACCTTTCCCTACAAGGGGGGATGAAAAGTAAGGAACAAAAATGTGATGCTTCTGCATGGCTTCCTCTAAAGCCTCCAAATGTTTCCAACACCTAAAAAAGGGATGTCCATCCTTTCCACAAAAACTACAGGTCTCAACTAATTTCTTCTTAGTCTTGGAGGAAGACTCAATAAAATTTGAAGGAGATTTACCCCTGAAAGGGTTAGCTAGAGGTTTTAAATCAATTTTCTATTAATCTTTCTTTGGTTTGGCTTTCAATTGTAGTTTCTCTTATGAAGATGAAGCAACCAATGCTTTGTTGGAAGAGCTAGAAGTATCCATCTCTTGGATCTTTGCCTATTCCCATGTCAACTGATCATAGAATGTCTCTAAAGAAGGCATGACATGTATGTTGCCCAAAGCATCCATAGTGGAGTAGAAATTGGAATAAACTATCTGATACTATCCTCTCAACTTTGAGGGTATCAAAAAAATACACTCATCATTTATCATGGTTTTCCCACATCCCTATAAAACTAAACATAGAGATTTGAACTTCATCAAGAAGTCCTCCATGGTGGGAAAGCTAGTAGGAGTCAAAGTAGTCAACTCTACATCAAGCTATAGTGCCCAAAACACATTCACTATGCCAAACAAGTTGAAAAGCTTGGTCCAAATAGCCCAAGGAGTGGTCAAACCATCCATGTGAAACATGAGACTATTGAAGATGTTCAGTGCAATCAAGTCCATGGCTTCATCCATTTTGTTCTTATACTGAAGAACCTCAAAGGGGCACTATAGGACAGGTTGATTTTCATCTAGACATGACCGTAAGCCACTTGACATAAGAAGTCAATTTATGTGTACTTTCCAAGTGTGGTAGTTGTGTGGTGTCAGCCTAGCCATAGAGGGTTCCAACATTAAGAGAATAAGACAAAAGTAGAAGGGTCATTTTTGAATTAAATTACAAAAAGAAAAATGCACCCCCCGACAATGTATGAATCTATACCTCGTATACCAAAGAAACAACTAAGGACAACACAAGAAAACCTAGATGTCAGATGCAAAGATTTAGGAAACTAAAGAATCTACTTAAAATTCAAAAATAGGAGCTCAAATGGCCAAAACATAAAATGGAACTAGTATCATCATCTTCAACTTGAAAACAACTTTTTGACTATATTTTGTTTTCCAAAAATGGACATCATATGCAAAAGATATGGCCAAAAGACCAACTACACCTCCAAACAATAAGCTCTCTAGAAAAATATAGAGACTGGAAAAAAAATTGACATTCGTATGACCATCAAATGAATTTTTGTCAGCAAAAAATTTTAGTCACTAGAAAAAGTTTCCAATCACTAGAAAATTTGAAATATTACCAGCAATGTAATGTTGACTATCAAATTACTAACATCACCTGAAAATAGTTGGTGGCCAATGACTAGGCAGTGCTATTAGGCATAGGTGGTGGCCAAGTGTTGTTGTGGTGGTGGTGGTGGCAAGGGTGGAGTGTGGGTCAAGCTGCAATGGCATGCCAGTAGGGGCAAAAAATAGACTAGGCCATAGTGGTGTAGTGATGGCATGGTGGCGGCACATTGCCAACATGTTTGATGTGCGTTGTTGGTGGTTAAAAAACATGTTTTTTTGAGTTTTTTTTATTTCTATGTCATACAACCCAAGGTAGGGAAAAATTTTATCCTTGGTGTTATTGTGGCCAAAAATCACAAGTTTTATGTGTATTTTGACTAGATCGGGCCTTTTGAGTGCAATGATGGCATCCGTTTTTGCTCAAAGTGCACCAAAAAAAAAAATCTCTTTCTCCAAATTGAAGAAAAACAAGAATGAAAAGCTAGATTTTATTTGTCTTTGAATCATGGCTTCAAGATCTCCAAACCAGGGAATAGGAGGGAAGCTCTGATACCATGTAGAAGTTGAGAAATCCAACTTCATAGTTTGCTAAGAACACCTACATGCAAAATAACTTGTTGCTCGAAGGAAACCAAAGAGAAAAAATAAAAGTTTGAAAATCTCACTGGAGTGAGACAAAAAACTATATCCCAAGATGTCAAAAATAATAATTACAAGAGTTCAACCTTAAAGGTGAATGAAACCCTAAGAAGGGGAAAAAGCTAGGTTGTGCATTATAATTAATACAAAATTTAAATTAAATGCACCTAAGAGACAACTTAAGTAAACTAGAGTAATAGATGACATAATTAATTAAATCAAAGTGATCTAATTAATAAGTTTAAACAAATAATTACTCTAACAAAATCTTCATCTAATACATGCATCCATTCTTTAATTTCTTCTTTAAAAAGAATTAGGTGATCCACATGTGAACATAAAGGAAAAGGAGAAGTCTTATTTACACCACCTTCACCATCCTTTTTCTCATAAGTATCTTTTGATTTATGTTTTTTCTCCTTAATCTTTCTCCTCTAAGACTTGATGTTGTAACTTGAATTTATAGATCATGGACTTAATAGTTCAGCACCAACAGTACCAATTAAAGATTCTGTATTCTACATATTTGATGATGTATTTACCAAATGTTTCTTTTTGTATACTGTTAAAAGTAAGTCTATTTCACTTAATTTCATATATTATTTAGATAAAGGTCATCTTCCTTTGCTCAAAACTCTAAAATTAGTTAAATTTTGTATGAATTTTTTCCCATTTACCCCATTCATTTCCTAGATTCACCCAATTTTATCTTTTACACTTTATTTTTCTCCCCATCCTTATATTTTCTCTAAAATTTTAAATCCTCCTTTGATCTTACATTATTTATGTCAAAATTAATCATTTTGAGTATAGGTCAGACATTGGGAGACCTATACTTTGGGGGGTATAGTTGGTAGATTTTGCAGCTTAATGCAAAGAATTTCCCTTTTCTTTCCTAGTGGATTTGGTGCTTACAAAAATTGACCCTAAAATTACTTTAGAAAAAAGCTTCATCTCTTTGTTTTTACAACCACTATACATAAACATCTCTCAGTTCATAAAGTGCAAGAATGCAAGAGTTCAAGAAAGAAAACATTAATTGAAGGCATCCATCAGTTATCATCATGTATGCATTTCCTTCCATAGATCTATATTCTTTCATAATTGGAGATGAATGAGTTGGAAATAACTTGTACCCTTTAAAGATTCTAATTTTTATGAAAGAATCTAAGTTCGACAAGAAAATTGGTATACTCTATTTTGGAAATAACTTGTACCCTTTAAAGATTGTTTGAATAGATGTCATCTATACATGTACTTCAATTCAAGTCTTTGTCCTCTTTTTCAATAGTTCATTGAATTCCTAATGTTTCATAGATGTTCTCTTTCTTCATTAGCAATTTATCACATGTTCTTAATAAATTTTCTTGTTTTTCCATTATGTCTTTTAAGCGAACAGAGTAATTTGGATGTGGCTATCATCCATCCAAACTGCACAATTGACCAATTTTCAAAAGATTGAAAACATCATGGATTTTTCTAAGAATTTCAGCATTTGACCTTTATGATATGTATAGTTTGCAGTTGAAAACAATAAAAAAAATTGGAAAAAAATCACTACATTTTCATGAATTTGGAATTAAAAAATTGACTTTGTTTTATCTTTAGTACATTTTCGATGGAGATTAGCTTGTCTGAAAAAATTTAAAGCCTTGTATTCAAAATGCACGTAGAGCCAAGATTATTTCTCAATGGTCATGAAATTGTGCCTAACACATATTTATTTTATTTATTTTTATTGACAATGCTAGATTGAACTAATGAGCTCCCCAACCTAACACATGTTTTATTAACACATTTTATTGAGCCTTTGTTCAAAGACATCAAAATTAAGAACTTATGCATTGTTGTTAATAAAGTAGTCTTATCACATCACCTACTCCTAAAATATGCTCTTTGAAAGGGTTGGCAAAGTTTGTATAGGTTACTAAGCCATGAACTCATTCCATATTGCAATGGCTACATATAAAATATGTTTTATATTACTTAGCCATGAAGCTTCCATACATCTTAACATAGAAATTAATGACCATAAAAAATGTCTCAAGATTTGATATTGTCTATAAATTGAGCAGCATTGTCTTGTTTAATAAGATTAGCTTTTTTTGTTAGGCTAGAGGTTCATTTTGTGGTAGGATTAAGGGGGTTGAAGCTACTTCTAGTCCTAAAATCATGAATGGGTCCTCTTCCTACCTTGATAATCATACACTTGAAATTAATGACTCTACTATCATGATTTCACCATCAAAGATCTTTTATACTTTGTAGAAGGTAGTGTGATATTGTTAATCACTTTCATGGATATCAGATTAACATAATGAATGTTGTTTTCTTTCTTAATAATTTAAATTGTTAACTACACATTGGAATTTTTTGTGAATTTAGATGACGACATTGGAAGATGTAGTTTATACATGGATCATCTTGAATGGTTGAGTAGTTTTGTGGAAGGTAATGATGAGAATCCAAATGGGGAAGAATGTCTTATTGTTCAATTATTTCATGAATATAAGATCAGCTTTAATGAACCCTCTTTGCTATCTCAATGTTTATATATTATTAATGACATAATGAATATTTTTGCAAAATTAGATACAATTTTTTGAAATTCGAGAGCATAGTCATAAAGAAGCCGCAGAGATTTTGGTATCCCCTAGTGAAGAAATAAATTGTGATCTAGAGAATGTATGTGCCATATGTTTGGATCCCTTGTAAAAGTGTTTTGAGGATATGAAGTAGTTACCATGAAAGCATGTATATCATTACAACTATATCTTGACATCTACCAAAATTAAGAACAGTTGTCCATTATGTCTTGAAAACATTAATGAGAGTATGAATTCTTTTGGACCACAAAGAGGAGTGAAGAAAGGGAAGAGAAACTACAAAGGAGTGAGGCAACACCCTTGGGGTAAATGGGTTGTACAAATTGGAAAACCCAAGCTAAGCACTTTTGATAGCTTATATGAACATGTTGAGGATCACAAGCATTATAGTGATATGAAAGAGTTTCCAAGTAAGTATATATATCATTACAACTATAGCTCTAAGAGAGATAAGGATATCACTTTTGTAAACAATGAAATTGAACAAGCTTCTGTATTTTTTTATGATGAAAATGGGCATGTTTGGGGATCCCACCCTATTGAAATATTTATTATAGTAGGTTGCTTGCCCCTGGAGCCAAATGCCTACCGACCACCCTGACAGTCTACACAATAGTCAGAAACATTGAATGTGGGTAGGTGAGTTCAAATTTTATAATAAGAGGAAAATATTTTTTCCAAGAGGCAAAAAGGAATGAATTTGTTTCATTTGATCAGTTGAAGAGAGCATGCAAAAGAATTTGGGTTAGTTATAGAGTGGAGTAGAGAAAGAAATTTATTAGTAGATCAAGTCAGAGTTTAGAAGATAGAAGAAAGTTAGTTTCATGTCTATAGTTGCATGTGTTTCCTTTTTTTGTTATTTTGTAAGTTCATATTGATTTGATCTGTGAAGGAGGGATTGCTCCAGGCATTTTTGTATGCAACCATTAGAGTATAAGTTTGAAATTAAGTTTGAAGTTTTAACATTTACCAGTTTGAATATTTTAAGGTTTCTGGTTGAATTTGAATGCTCCCAAATGTTTTATTATTTTTATCTTGAATAGAAAGCAAGAAAGCAAGCATACTAAACTATTTTGTAACCTTCTTCTATTCATCATTGCATAGTATTTTGAATTTGAGAAGTTCATAGTTGAAATCTTCATCTTTTGGCTCTTTGTATTTTAATGGCAGTTTGATATACTGCCCACTCGGTCTACTCTTTGACTAGGTTCTATCTCTATTGTTACTATTGTGCTCACTTAGCATACTCTTTTTCCAAGCATCACTTTACAAAGGTGATCGAGCTCACTCAGCATACACTATGTCAAGTTGCACTGCCAATATCACTCAGCATACACTGTGTTGAGTTTCCCTTGTGTGTCAAGTTCACTCAGCTCCTTCATGTGTCAAGCTTAATCAACACCATCCTACTCTCACTCAGCACCCTCTTGTGTTGAGCAAGTCTGCCACTCGGTATTAGTTCTTACCGAGAAATTTTTTTGAAATTGTGATTTATTTTTCATATGGTATCAAAGCTTTGAGACCCCAAATCCATAGTGATTTAGGGAATTTGTTTTCTCTGGGATATTTGACATGAAAGGAGATGCAAGAAAGATATGGTACTAGCCACCATCCTTTAATGGAAAAAATTATGATACTTGGGCAAGGAAGATGAAAGCCGTAATGGTTGCAAATGATTTGTGTAAGTTTGTGGTTAATGGGTTCAATTATGTGATAGACCTAGCCTAGAATGTTGTCCTCAACAGCAATCAAAAGAATCAATTGAAAGAGTCAAGGAGAAAGGACGGTAAGGCATTAAGTTTGATTGAGGAAGAAATGACATAGATAGTCTTTCCAAGATTACAACAGCAAATTATGCAAAGGAATTATGGAATATTCTTGAGAAGAACTTCAAGGGGACTGATAAGGTCATCTTAGTGAAGCTACAACTAATTAGAAGAGAGTTTGAGAACCTTCAGATGACGGAAAATGAACCTATTGTAGAATTTACCTCACAAATCTCCACAGTGATAAACTAGCTCAAATCAAATGGAGAAGATTATGATTAGTAGAGGATTATAGAGAAGATACTAAGGAGTTTACCTCAAAAATATGACAACCTTGTGATGAACATTGAGGAAGCAAAGAACCTCACCACATTGACCATGTATGAGTTGATGGGAACTCGTCAATCCCATGAGCACCAAATAAACAAAATAGAAACAACTTCCCAAGAGCAGTGTTTCAAGGCTCAAGAGAATTTAAGAGGTAGGGGGAGAACAAGAAATAGCTTTAATAGAGGCTCAAGAAGTAGAGGTCATAGAAGGAATAGTCAAATGAATGCTACTGTAGAAAGCTCTGGAAGAGCAAGAAACCAAGATGGAGGAAGTGCCTCTCAAAACAACTCTAGAGGAGGTAAGAAAAAATACAACTCCAACAAGAGCAATGTTGAATGCTACTACTATCATAAATATGGGAATTATCCAAGTGAATTCTAGAAGAAATAGGGTGATTAGTCAAAGTAGAATGCTAATGTGGTTGATGTAAACATGGGAAATGCAAACAATTCTATAGACTTCATCATGTGTAACATTGGTGAAGAAGGAAGCCCTGAGGTATGGTACCTGGATAGTAGTTGTAGCAACCACATGAGTGGTAATAAAATTTTATTTTCTTTTATTGATAGGAATTTTAAGTCTAAAATTAAGATAGGAAATAATTGAACCATTCCCATAGTGGGCAAAGGATCTATCATGGTCTACACCAAGCAAGGTGAGAAGAAGGAGATACAAAATGTTTATTTTTCCCCTGATATGAAGCACAACTTGATGAGTGTTAGACAACTTATTGAAAATGGATACAAGGTAATAATAGAAAATGACAAGTATGTCATTCATGAGAAGAATGGGAGTAATAGATTACTTGTAGCAGTCCAAATGAAAAAAAATAGGATGTTCCCATTAAAGATAGAGACCTGTTTCTCTTCTCAAGTTAGTGTTGCACCTCCCAAGCATGCATGTACAATAGTACATCAACAATCAACTCTTAAGAGCATGATTGAAGACCCCTCCAAACTTTGGCATCTAAGGTATGGACATCTTGGTTTTGCTAGTTTAAATGTATTGTCCAAGAAAAGAATGGTAGATGGTTTTCCAAGCATAGTAGATTCCTATGACAAGTGTGAGGCTTGAATTTTAGGTAAGAAACATAGGCTTCCCTTTAATTCTAGAAATTCTAGAAGGGCTAGAGCACCATTAGAATTGGTGCATTCTAATTTAGTATGTCCTACACAAAATACTTCAATTGGGGGGACTACTTTTTTATGACAGTCATAAATGATTTTAGTCATAGGACATGGGTGTATTTTTTTAAGAACAAATATGAAGCATTTAATAAATTTTTTGAATTTAATGTCTTGGCTAAAAAAGAATTCGGACACTATGTTAAAGTCCTTAGATTAGATAGAGGAGGGGAGTATACCTCCAATATGTTTATAAATTTTTGTACTAAAAATGAAATAAGAAAAGAGTTTATAGCCAGTTATACAGCAAAATCGAGTGGTTAAGAGGAAGAACAGGACCATTGTTGAAATGGATAGAAGCATGATGAAAAAAAAGGGACTCCTAATTGAATATTGGGGAGAGGCTGTAACAATAGTAGTATATTTGATTAATTGGTGTCCTAAAAAATTAGTCTGTTAGAAGATTCCTCTTGAGGCATGGTCAAGGAATAGATGGACAGTTGAACACTTGAGAGTGTTCAGATGTGTAGCATATGCACATGTGCCTAAAGAACAAAGGGAAAAGTTGGATGCCAAAGGTGTGAAGTGCATCTTAATAGGGTACAACTTAGAATCAAAGGCTTATAGGCTATATGATCCAATGACAAAAAGATCATCATTTCAAGAGATGTAGAGGATTTTGAAAATTAGTCATGGGATGGCTTGATAGATGAATCCTCAAGAACTTGAAGTAAATTTCCTACTATTGAAGAGGAAGAAGATGACATTGGTGATCAGCAAGAAGATGGAGTAGCAAATATGCATTGTAGACAAAGGCAAAAAGGCAAGCAACCTTAACATGTTGAACAATAACTCTAAGCACATAAAGACAACCCCAAGCTAGCATGAAAAATAGTAGCACCAATAATATTAAAAATTTAGATCCCTCTCTTGCCTCCCTATTTCCAAAAAAGACTAAAAGTCTAAGGAAGATATACCAAGATGAAAGGTAAGAGGAAGATTATGATGAGAGTGTAAATTTTGCATTATTTTCTCATAGTGATCTAATTTATTTTGAGGAAGTTGTGAATGAAGAGAAGTGGTGTAATGTCATGGATGAGGAAATAGATGCCATTAAAAGAAATGAGACATGGGAGTTAACTACTTTTTCTCCTAATAAACAAATAATTGGAGTGAAATGTGTTTACAAGACCAGGTGAAATGGTGAAGGAAAAATAGATGGGCATAAGGCACACTTAGTGGTCAAGGGGTACAAGCAATAATATGGTAGAGATTATGATGAGACATATGCCCAAGTTGTAAGAATGGAAACTATGTGTGCTATCATAGAAATTGTAGCACAACACAAATGAAAGGTACTTCAAATGGATGTAAAGTCCACCTTCTTGAATGGTGTATTGAAGGAAGAAGTTTATGTGGAGTAGCCACCTGGTTATGAAGTTTCCAATGAAGAACAAAAAGTGTATAGATTGAAAAGAGCTCTTTATGGGCTCAAGCAAGCTCCACGGGTATGGTATAGAAAGATGGGCTCATATTTGATGAGCAATGACTTTAGCAAAATCGATGGTGAGCCTATGCTTTACATCAAGGAAGAAAATGGTAATGTGTTGACTGTTGTTTTGTATGTAGATGACTTAATCTTTAATTAGAAATGATAATTTCCTAATTAGTGAGTTCAAAGAGGCCATAAAAAATAAATTTGAAATCACATACCCATGTCTCTTGAAGTACTTCCGAGGCATAGGAGTAAAACAAATGCATGATGGCATCTTCATCTCTCAAGAAAATATGCAAGGTAGATCTTGGAGAGATTCAAAATGTAGAATAGTAAGGTAGCCCCAACACCAACAACAGTAGGTCTAAAGTTGAGCAAGGAAGATTGCAACAAAAGTGTGAATCCAATACTATACAAGAGTATGGTTGGAAGTTTGATGTATTTGACTACAACTTGGCAAGACATGATGCATGTAGTATGTTTGATTTCTAGATTTATGGAAATAGTAAAGGATTCCCATTGGCAAGCATGAAAGAGAATCCTAAGGCATGTGAATGGTACCAAGGGATTTGAATTTTTTTTGGTGGGTTATACAAATAGTGATTGGGTTGAAAGTTTAGATGATAGGAAGAGCACTTTAAAATACATGTACATATGGGATCGGGGGCAATTTCATGGGCATCCAAGAAGAAACCTATTGTTTCTCAATCTATCGTAGAGGTTGAATACATAGCAACAAATGCAACAATATGTCAAGCTATTTGATTACGGAGGTTCTTGACAGATTTGAATGAAAAGCAAGAGGATGGAACCATAATTTATTATGACAACATCTCCTCAATTGTATTGTCCAAGAATCCAATCTTCCATGGGAGAACCAAGCATATAGAGATTAGATATCACTTTATCAGAGAGTTGGTGAAGAATGGAGATATCAAAATAGAATTTTGCAAGTCTAAGTAGTAGGTAGCAAACATATTTACTAAGCCTTTAGGCATTGGAACTTTTGTACACCTAAGAGAGTGTCTTGGTGTAGTTGATTTGGATTAGGAGTGATCTTTGTTTCTTTGGATTAGGACAAAGCAAGAGTGTTGAAATATCTATTGTAGTAGTTCAGTTGCCCCTGGAGCCAAACACCCAACTACCACCTTGATAGTTTGCACAATAGTAAAAAAACATTGAATGTGGGTAGGTGAGTTCAAATTTTTAAATGAGAGGGAAAACATTTTTGCCAAGAGACAAAAAGGAATGAATTTGTTTCATTCGATTAGTTGTAGAGAAGAGTAGAGAAGTGAAAGAGCATAGAATAGAGAAGAAAATTGATAAATAGATCAAGTCAGACTTTAGAAGACAAAAGGAAGTTAGTTTTTTGTTTACAATTGCACATGTTTCCTTTTTCTATTATTTTGTAAGTTCATATTGATTCGACCCATGAAGCAGTGATTCCTCTAGCCATTGTTGCATGCAGTCATTAGAGTTGTAAGTTTGAAGTTTTAACCTTTATCATTTAAAGATTTTAGGGTTTTATGGTTGAAGCTAAATGCTCCTATATTTTGTAATAGTTTTACCTTATTTGAATAGAAATCAAGGAAGCAAGCATCCTAAAATGTGTTATTCCCTTCTTCTATTCATCATTGCATAGTATTTTGCATTTTAGAAGTTCATAGTTGAAATCTTCATCCTTTGGCTCTCTACATTTGAATGGAAATTTGTTATACTACCCACTTGGTCTAGTCTTTCATAGGGTTCTATCTCTACTATTATTGTCGAGCTCAGTTGACATACTCTATTGCCGAGCATCACCTTGTGAAGGTGATCGAGCTTACTCGACATCTTCATTGCCAAGCTCACTCAACATACACTGTGTTGAGTTACACTTGTGTGCTAAGTTCACTTGGCTCCTTCATGTGCTGATCTTACTCAAAACTATCCTCCTATCACTTGGCACCCTCTTATGCTAAGCAAGTCAACCACTCAACATTGGTTCTTGCTGAGCAAAATTTTTGAAGTTGTGATTTATTTTTCACATGCCCACCAAAATTAAGAATAGTTTCCTCATGCGTCATGGTACCTACCTAGAAAAGAATTAAAAATTATCATAGTATTTGACTAATCTTGTACCTACGATGAACAACATGTGAGATTTTTTATTTTGAAATAAATATTGTGATTCTAAAAGTTACTAGTTGTGAAAATATGAAAATTTTAATGAAAAAGGAGTAAAACTTTGATTATCTACTATTTGATTGGTTAAGGATGTTTGTATTGTTTTTTTTTTTTTTCCTAGGGTGGGGGGGGGGGGGGGGGGGGTTTGTTTTAACTCAAGTTGATATGTAAAGCAACTATCTCACTGATTTGAGAGATTTGGAACTTATTTTATAATAAAAATGTTTCAACTTGTGTTACGTAGGTCATTAGAGACATTTTTAGGACAAGAGGATTTGAAAGTTCTCCTTTGATGCCACAATGCCATATTCCATGTGAGTTTTCTCTACATCATAATACTTGGAAGGTAATTGATTTTCAATCCCTTCTACACATGAGGGTATTAGGAATAACAATAAGATGTAGGAGCATCCTAGGTTGTAGTAGTATCCTACATGTTCTTAGTTTTTCCTAGTTTTTTTGAGTTGCAATGTCTTGCATTATGAGATTTCCATAGTTTTCAAGCATTGGAGACATACTAAGGAGCCTTGTCCTATGTGTCCAAAGAGATTGGAGTTATCATGTTAAGGTTTGAGCCATTTTTACCTTGCTACTAGAACTATGTTTTTCTAGTTTATGAGTGACTATTGCAGCTCATGTGACTAATTTCATGTAATGAGTTAAAGGATGAAAATTCCATGGATTGAAGAGTGCCTAGATTACTTCTTATTTAGAAGGCACAAGTCCTAATTCCTTATAAGTTGGGAGATATAAAAATTCTTCTAAAGTATTAATTTTTGGTAGCTTGCATGATGGGTTTCTATTTTTAACTTTTGGGATGGATGTGCACTTATCCTTGGTGAATTAGCCTTTGCTCCTTTAAGAAAATGTAGACGACTGAAAATACTACCTATGGTTTGAAAAATAAGATCACATAAGTTCTAATTCAATCAGAGCTATGAGATATCACAATTTTTTTCATGCATCAATTTTTGGACATTTAATTTCTGTTGGAGCCCAACTTGTGGCTCTTCAAGTATTTAACGTTAGGTTTATTTAGTTTTTAGTATTTTGGGCCAACTTGTGGCTTAGATTGGTATAAATATGGAATCTTGTGTAGAGTCTTAATCAATAATTTTGGTAAAGAAGTCTTAGATGGAGTAGCTTAGAGGTAGATGTTCATATTTAAGTCTTGAGATCTATTCTTCTTTGAAAGATGTATTCTTTTTTGTAATGGCCATAACCCAAAAGGCCTTATAGCTAGGCACATATGATGATATTTTTATGAATCAATAAATAACTCTCTCTCTCTCTCTCTCTCTCTCTCTCTCTCTATATATATATATATATATATATATATATATATATATATATATATATATATATATATGGTGTTATTTCCTTTTATGTTTTCTTTCATTATGTTAACTCTTGCATGGTAGTTTGAGTAGCTCAGTGTGCCAATTGGCCATAGTTACTCCCACCTCCCTATGTTAGGTGGTATCAAAGCTTGAGGTTCATCCTTGTGGTGATTGGATCATGAAGAACCCTATTTCAATTTTGGTTGTAGGGTTTCAGATCTACGCATTTGACCTATAACTTGTAGAGGGTTACAATCTTGAAGGAACCTAATTTGTAAGGATGGGTTGTGGTAGAGGAAATATTGATAATGCTATATTGGATTGAAATTGAGACAAACTGTTGTTAGATTAGATGCTGTGGAGATAGCCCAGAGGAGAGGAGCACATCTTGATGATGTAAGTGATGATGAAGTAGTAGCACCAAACCCTAATCTAGAACTAGAAGAAGATCAAGATGATGAAAGATTACTAAGAGTATTATCTAGGGGACATTTGAAGCCTACTATAGAAGTTGTTCCTTATGATGGTAAGTTGGACAGAAATGTTGTGTTGGATTAGATCTCTGATATGGAGAAGGTCTTTGAGTATGAAAACACTCCTGATAATAGGAAGGTGAAGATTGCAATCACTAGGCTAAAAGGTCATGCCTCACTATGGTGGGAGTATTCGTAAACTGATAGATAAAGGAGAGGAAAAGAGAAGATAAGAACTTGGACAAAGATGTTGAACAAGGTAAAGAACAAATTCCTTCCTACTAATTACTAAGTTAGCTTGTTGAGAAAGATGTAAAATTTGAGACAAAAGGACATGATCGTGAAAGAGTATACTAAGGAACTCTATAGATTGGATATCACATCTAGACATGTGGATGATGATGTTGATAAAATTGCAAGGTACTTAAATGGATTGAGATCTATAATTCAAAATGAAATAAGTTTTATGAAGTTGGAAAGTGTGGAAGAAGCATAACAATATACCTTGAAAGTTTAGGTGATCTTGACAAAGAAGCATGAACAAAGACAAAGAGGTAGAGATGGTGGATTCTAGAGAGGCAAAGGTATATCTTATGGAGAGGGTGGAAGACTTGTAAATTTTGTGCATGATAAAGAAAATCCAAATGGAAGAATGATGACAAAGATAGGACCAAGTGGAAAGGTGGCAGTTCATACTGAGGATGTACTGGATCTTATTGAGGAAGAGGTAATTCTTAACCTAGAGGTGGTTTCTATGGTAATTGTTTCAGATGTGGTAAAGGACATAGATCTTTTGAATGTATATCATTTGAAAATGGGAAGAATAATATAAATTTTGTGATTTAAAGAGACATTGAGACTTCACCAAGCGGACCTAAGGCTAGAGAAAATCAGATGGTGAGAAGAACCTTTTGTAATAAGGGAAGTGATGAGGAACCTATCCTTAGAAGAAGACTTTTCAAGACTAGATGTAAGATAGTTAGAAAATGCTACAAGGTGATCATTGATAGTGGAAGCTCTACAAATTTAGCATTTGAGAGTAGGTTACAAAGTTGTAGTTGTAGAGGCTCAATCATCCTAAATGTTATCATATTTCATAGATCAAAGATGAGCATAAGATATTGGTAAGTGACCAATGTATTGTGAAGTTCAAGATTGGGCATTACTTTGATGAAGTTTTGTGTGATATTATGTCTATGGATTATTGACATATTTTGCTTGGTAGACCTTGGCAATATGATAGATATGTTGTACATGATAGAAGATTGAATCAATATACTCTTCTGATAAATGGAAAGAAACAAATATTACTGCCTTTGATTGAATGTCCAAATCAGGTTAGTTTTATTGCAATAAAAGTTGGCATTGTTAATGGAAAACAATTTGAAAAGGAAGTAAAGAAGAATCTAGTTTTTTTTGCTATAGTTCCTAGAGGACCAAGTGTTGGCAGTAATGACTAAGTAGCAAAATCTGGTAATGATAGAGTGATAGGTGATAGTGGTAGCTAAGTACCAGAAGGAATTACAAATTTTTTGAATGAGTATAAGGATATTATTGCTAAGGATATTCCTGATGGTTTATTGCTAGTAAGAAGTATAAGTCATTATATGGATCTAATTCTTAGAGCTAGTTTGCCAAACAAAGAACCATATAGATTGACACCTACAGAGAATGAAGAACTTAACATACAAGTGCATGAGTTGTTGTAGAAAGGTTTGATCAAAAATAGTTTGAGTCCATGTGTTGTACTTGTTGTATTAGCAGCTAAAGAATGGAGAATGGTGGATGTGTACTAATTCCAAAGCTATTAACAAGATCACAGTAAAATATAGGTTTTCTATGCTGAGGATCAATGACATAATGGATTGTTTAAGTGGAGCAAAATATTTTACCAAGATTTATTTGAAGAGTGGCTATCATCATATCAATATCAGAGAAGGTGATAAATAGAAGACTACTTTCAAAATAGAAGATGGTTTGTATGAATGGTTAGTTATGCCTTTTGGTTCGACTAATGCACCTACTACCTTCATGACGTTGATGAATGAAGTTCTAAGAAGATTCTTGGGTAAGTTTGTGATTTTTTATCTGGGTGACATTCTAATATTCAATAAGACCAAGGAAGAACATTTTGAGCATATTAGATAAGTATTGTAGAGTTTGAAAGAGGAAAAGTTGTTGATTAATCTAAAAAAGTGTTCTTTTATGCAAGAGGAGATTATGTATTTCAGATTTGTGATTTCAGCTAATGGTTTGAAGATGGATCTTGAGAAGGTTAAAGAAATTTTGGAGTTTCCTACACCTTGGACTATGAGTGAGAAAAGAGTTTTTCATGGTTTCGCTAGTTTCTACAGAAAGTTCATAAGAAATTTTAGTTCTGTTTGTAATCCTATGACTAAGACAATGAGAGGAGATAAAAAATAATTCAAGTGGACACATGGAGCTGATAAGAGTTTTGAGACTTTGAAATAAAAGGTTGTTGAATTACCTATATTGACTTAACTGATTTCAACAATGTATTTCAAGTTGAATGTGATGCAAGTGGTAATGCAATAGGAGTTGTATTAAGTCAAGAAGGTAAACCTATTAGTTTCTTTAGTGAAAATTTGAATGATGCTAAAAGGAAGTATTTTTTGTATGATCAAGAACTTTATGCTATTTTCCAAGCACTGAAGAAGTGGATACATTATTTGATTCCTAAGGATTTTGTGTTGTATACTAATAATTAAGCTTTAAAATACTTGGAAAGTCAACATAAATTGAATCAGAGACATATGAAGTGGGTTGAATACTTGTAGAGTTTTACATTTGTGATTAAGCATAAGAGTGGAGTTACTAACAAAGTTGTTGATGCATTGAGCAGAAGAAATTCTCTATTGATTGAAAGGAAGTTTGAAGTTCTTGGTTTGATGAAATGAAAGAGTTGTATGATGTTGATCCTAATTTTTCTTAGGCATGAAGAGTGTGTAGAGCACCAAATCTAAAAAATCACATAAGTATGATGAATATTTCATTCAAGAAAGTATGTTGTGCAAAGGTATTTAGTTGTGTATTCTTAGAAATCTATGAGGTTTAATTTGATTAAGGAAAAGCATGGTGGTAGATTGGTGGTACATTTTGGAATTGATAAGACATTGTATTTGCTGAAGGAGAAGTATTATTGGCTACAAATGTATAAGGATGTTCAAAAATTTGTAATGAGTTGTGGAGTTTTTCAAGTTACAAAAGGAGTAAGTCAAAATACTAGTTTATATACACCTATTAGTGTTCCTAAGAAACCTTGGAGTGACATCAGTATGGATTTTGTTCTTGGATTACTTAAGATGATGAAAGGGTATGGTTCCATATTTGTTGTAGTGGATAGATTTTCTAAGATGACTCATTTCATACCATGTAAGAAAACATCAAATGCTGAGCATGTTGTTGAACTTTTCTTTAAAGAGATTGTGAGATTGCATGGATTACCAAGAATTATTATTTCTTACAGAGATAGTAAGTTTGTTGGTTATTTTTGGAAAAATTTGTGGAAGAAGATGGGTACTAAGTCAAATTTTAGTTCTACATTCCATCCATAGAAAACTGAACAGACAAAGGTTGTGAATAGAAGCTTGGGTAATTTGCTGAGATGTTTAGTTGGGAATAAACCAAGTAATTGTGAGAAGGTATTGGCACAAGCTGAATTTGCATACAATAATTCTACGAATAGGAGTATAGGGAAGACACTTTTTGAGATTGTTACTAGAATGCAACTTAGATGTATATCAGATTTGAGATATATTGCTGGTGAAGAAAAGAGAAGTGTTGTAGGAGAATAATTTTTTGATTTTATGAAATCTTTACATAAGGAAGTGAAGTTGAGGATAGATCAAAGTAATCACAAGTATAAGGAGAATTTTGATCAGTCTAGAAGGCATCATGATTTTCAAGTTGATGATGAGGTGATGGTTCATCTAAATAAAGGGAGATTTCCTGTTGAAACATATAGTAAGCTAAAGATGAAGAAGTTTGGACCTTGTAAGATCTTGAAGAAGTTTGATTATGGAAACACTTATGAAATTGAGTTACCTAATGAAATGGATATATCTCATATATTCAATGTCTCTGATTTATATAACATCATGAGTTAGATGATGAAGTTATTGTATTAGAGGATTATCTTAAGAAATAGATGGAAGAAGTTGAATAGATATTGGATTAGAGAGTTGGTAAAAGCATAAGGGGAAAAGATTATTATTAATATTTGGTGAAGTAGAAGAATAGACCTATGGAAGATGCTTCATGAATTTCTCAATTTGAGTTTGACTCAGCTCAGATTGTGACATCTCAATGATTCAGGAGAATCATTTCTTCCAACCTTGGTTGTATGGTACAAGAGCATCCTAGGTTCCACTAATATCTTGCATGTTCTTAGTTTTTCCTAGTTTTTCCAAGTTCTAATGTCTTGCATTGTGAGCTTTCAATAGCTTTCAAGCATTGGAGACACACTAGGTAACCTTGTCCTATGTGTGCAAAGAGGTTGGAGTTATCATGTTAACATTTGAGCCATTTTTACCATGCTGCTAGAACTATGTTTTTCTAGTTTCTATGTGCCTATTGTGGGTCATGTATCTAATTTTACACAAATGAGTTTGTTGGTGTTTGAAAACGTTACCCATTTCCAATTACCCTAATCAGAACAAGATGCATCTAGGGGCAGCTAACTCCCATTATCAACACATCCATTCAGAGACCAGGCCAACTATAAGTCATGACCCTTCTTCTACTTCAGGCTCTGCAAAACCTAGGCGGGTAGACCTATAGATTCTTTATATGGTACCAGTTGTCAAAGCATACACTGAATCTAATATGAAGCAGATAAAACCCTTATTTCTCCTAATAACTTATGAAATAACATATATCTGCAGTAGCTAGATGCAAAACAATGAAATTCATAGGCTGAGTGAGGGCATTCTGTTTATAGCTCGTCAACATGAAAGGGAAATTCATTTGATTAAAGATGTTGATATCAGCAAGACCCAAGTATGAGCAACAGAACTTAATGATCCTATATCTAACCAGTGCCTTATCTATTGGGCAATTAAATGAATCATAACCATACATCTCCTGGAAACCTCAAATGTATCTCTACATTAAGATCCCTGATCTATCTTTCACCTTGTGAATAGACATCTGCTACAGAATGAATCTCATACTCAGAAAATCTGATCATGAAATCTGCAAACCCTGTGACAAATATCAAGCAATTACATGGTTCTTTGTTCCATAAGCAAGACATTTTAACCACATACATTTCAAAATGTAATGCAACCTAATTCATGCTCTTTGATCACAAATTAGAAGAAATAACAGAGCCATAATCAGGAGACAAGATTCAAACTGAACTTCAAACTTTTGCTGCACTTTATTTGTTTTCCTTGAAATCAAATACATGAAATGTACAGAAAATAACTCATAGATCACCTAACAGAAAAGAACTATCTACATAAAACTTAAAATGTTGTTCAATACAAGAAGAAATGCTGAAGAATGGTTTCTCAGTGCAAAAACTGGAACCCCCACAAATGAAAAAAGAAGGAAAGATATAGCAAGAAATGAATTCTCGGATCTGATATGCAATTGCCAGGTGTCCACTTGAAATCCAATCCTCTGTAACTGAAAAACCTCTTTCTTCTTTCATCCGTTCTGATCTGATTTTGTTTCATATTAATCTATAACAAACTTGCAAAATATCCTTGCCTAATGATGAAAACCCTTTACTTGCCAAAAAATCTGATTGCCCCATGAAAAAGCCAGTGAAAAAGAGTTTTTTCTAAGTAAATCAGAACAAATTCGACCCTAACTGCATTTCCATTGCCTTCTACTGATATCCAGGTCATCATCTTGACAAAAAAAAAATCTGAACTTCCTGGTATGAATATGGTTGCACTTTAGGTACCTGATAGAAAACCTTGTGTAGCTCAAACTAACTGATACCTGTGCAAAAATGAACTCCAGAATTGGAAATTTTGTCTTCTCCCGATTCCGGCGATATATAACACTTCATATTTTGGTTACCGAAAGCGCCTGAAATTGCCATTTGAAAATGTCCCCTCTAGCTAAAAGTTCATGCCTGCACTTCTTTGAATTTAAATTTCGCAAAATTTAAATATTTTATAAAGTTTAAAACTTTACAAAATGAAACTCCTTTTATTTAAGAAGTAAAAACTGCACGCCAATGTTATGAGAAAATGATAATAAAAAATTTAATTTTTTATTACTCTTTACATTTTCCTTGCTCCTTAAAATTGTAGTCAAACCTCTGTTGACCGATGCCATGTGTCACCTCTTGATTCACTCAGGCCTGCACCATCCACCACATGGCATCTTCTCATTCACCAACTTGTTGCTCCGTCAGCATCCAATCACCGCCTACCTCACCATCACCACGGGACCCGCTACCACATGTTGCGAGATTGCTATCTCGCTATGTTAATTTGCACACAACTCTGCATGGTGAGATAGAGATACCCGCTTGATCAAGACACTTGTCGTCATCCTGAAATCTTTGCCACATCAGCACAGTTATTCCATCGTTCAAAATTATGTCATTATTACCCTCGGCTGACATCATTTCCATCTCATTTACGATAGTTCGGGCCCATCAAGCGGCCACTACCTCCTCAAGAGCCTCGTCTCCCTTTTTTAAGACGCCTTTCATTGGTAATGAATTGAATTTAAAAACATAACTTATCCTTCACACATTCAGTGTGGGATAATTCATGCTTGCATTTTGACTGCCATGCTCTGCTCTATTTTCCTGCGTGGGGCTCAAATTCCTTCAAGTCATGGGTGTCTCTTTTTTCTGAGAAGGTGTGGGATGTTTTTATTTACTTACTGTCACACATCCTTCTCAGCATGAGTTGGCATCTCTACCTTCTCCCTACGGTATTACTAAATCTACCAACTTCCTATTTACTGCATGGGCTATTCTTTTCTTAGCGTTGGCATGATATTTTGCCTTTCCATGCAATGACTTTCTTGACCAGTGGCTTGTTTCTTTGTGTGCTAGCTTGGTGCGGGGTGGACTCCTCATGAAATGGTGTGATTACTTTAAAAACATCTCCCCTGCTACTTCATCCTAACGTGAGCATTTCCTTTTACTGGCTGATGCTCTTTGAAACTTGGATTTTCCTCTCAATTGCGTAAATGCTCCCTTGCTATGTCTGGTGCTTTTGTTTCAGCATGTACTCTTATATAAGATATGGAGTGACTTATATTTTACATGTCCCAACTTTACATCAATTTCAACAATAGTAGCTTCTGCAAGTGGTTGATGGTTTTCAATGATTTTCATATCTTAATACTAATGATATGCATGTGATTTCATATGTCAGAAAAGACAAGAAACTCTAAGATGACCATTGAAAACTCATTTCACTTCTTGCCTGCAAAGTGTGAATTTGTGTCCAGAGGCCTGCCAGTTGGCCTTAAAAACTAACTCGATCAAGTGACCAGGCCATGAAAATCGGCATGAGTGTTCAATCCTGCATACTTTATCACACTACAAATTTTTAGCCCATGACGAATTCCCAGTCAAAAGATTTTAATTGTCGAACATCCATACTTTAATTACTCTGCAGGCAAACAATGTTAAAAAACATAAACTGGGCTCGGGTTCGGCATTATAAACTGGGTTATTGATCACTTGGGGTTTTGAAAACTAGGATATAAGTTCTTTGCCATGAAGAGAATATAATTCCATGTTTTGGGCTCATGATGAATCACAGGGCACATTTGGCAGATTTCTGAAAACAGGCACTTGGAAATTTTGACTGAGAAATGTGTCAAAAATAATTTTTTGGCAAATGTACGGACATATGAAAATATGCAAATGGATTCATCATGACTTGAGAATCGGCATACTTCAAGGATTTTCAGGATACAACACAATGGTACAATTCACTTAGGCTTACCAATCACAGGATCAAAGTTATAACATGCCGAACAGGGGTACAGATCAATCTGGATACCTTAGCCGTAACAAAACAATGCAAACTGGGTTTTTGATGATGTTAGCAAACTGATCAAATGGATTCGACATGATCTCAAAATTGGAACATAGGTTCTCTATTATGGACACTAAACATCCCCAAAGTGACTAGTCATGAAACAGTCCTGGGTAAAAGATATTCAGATGCAAACTGGGCCTTTGATCGCTATTTGACACTTGGTAGAATTGCAAATTTTGACACTAGCTCAAAATGGGACTTCACAGAATGATTCGGGATGGCAAAATAACATTATGGATCATATGCATATGTCAAATGAAAGGTGTTAAGCCACTCAAACACCATCTAGGCCTCAAGCTACCAATTGACCACATGCATAAAAGGCACTTTAGGACATGATTTTCCAAAATTTTCAAAATGTGACTAAAAAATGAAGCATGCAATTTTCAGTCCCAACAGAGTTAGAGGATGAAAATTTCAAGAATTGAATAGGGCCTAGAGCACTTCTTTATATCAAAGGTACAAGTCCTAATTCCTTATAAGTTGGGAGATATGGCAATTCTCTTAAAGTATTGATTTTTCATAGTTTGCATGATGGGTTTCTATTCTTCACATTTGGGATGGATGTACACTTATCCTTGGTGAATCAAGCTTTGTGACTTTAAGGTGATGTAGAGGACCTAAACTACTACCTATGGTTCAAAGCACAAGTTCTAAGTCAATCAAAGCTATGAGATATCATGATTTTTCTCCGGTATTGATTTTTGGACATTTAATTTCTATTGGAGGTCGACTTGTGGCTCTTCAAGTATGTAATGTTAGGTATATTAAGTTTTTAGAATTCTAGGCCAACTTGTGGCTTATATTGGTATAAGTAGGGGATCTTGGGTAGAGTCTTGATCAATAATTTTGGTAGAGG
Source organism: Cupressus sempervirens (assembly GCA_028749045.1). NCBI lineage: Eukaryota > Viridiplantae > Streptophyta > Pinopsida > Cupressales > Cupressaceae > Cupressus > Cupressus sempervirens. The sequence goes on along the minus strand of CM053789.1, from coordinate 283,015,131 downwards.
ATTCCTAGGTGGAGCACCTTGGAAGTAGAAGTTTATATTTTAGTCTAGAGATTTGTTCTGCTTTGAAAGATGTATTCTTCTTTGTAATGGCTGTAACCTAGAAGGCCTTATAGCTAGTCATGTGTGATGATATATTCATGAACCAATGGGTATGTGCAAGATCATGGTATGCCAAAAAGTGGTGATGTGAAAAAAATAGAGTTTGAATTTGTTTAAAAGTGTTTCAAAATCTGCTCTGACATTTTTCCACCCATTCTAATACCAAAGATAAAAAGTTAGGACCAAGCCATATCAGATATCCATTTTCATATCAAATATCTGATAAAATATCAAATACCCAGTACTTGCACTGTGATTTTAAAAAAGCTCAAGTGTTTTTTGTTTCACATTGCATTTTTTGGCTTAAGTTCTAGTATCCGACCAGCAAACAGATACATAATATAGGTAAGTGTTTTTTTTGTTTTTTATAATGTTTTCAATGAATTTTATTTTTTTAGGCAAAAAGTCGCAAGCCACCATAATATTTTATTAATCTAATTCAAGAGGTCAACTGGGAAAGAATCAATGAAGAAAACCCAACATCGTCCCTTATATATACATAGTTTTTACATAATTTTGAAAAAAGAACATAATTGCAAATCGGTCTATCAACTACAACCTAGAAATAGTTCATTAGTTATCAAAAACTAATTAATAGCATGTCCAAATTTTCTATCAAAACTTTATAATCAGAACGTGTCAAGTTGTCGATAAAATTTTAAGCCAACAAAAAATCAACATTCAAAATCATACTCCCAAGTTCATTCTTCCATAATATCATATCCACAAAGAAACTTACTATCAATATCAGGCAAACCTTCCCAAGTAGCACTACCATCACCTGTTGAAGCACCTTGCTAGCTACCTTGATTGATGACTGAATCATTCTAGCCCCTACTATAATCATTAACAGGTCCCCAGCTTGAGCATGCCACCTTAGATAGGTTAGGAGACCAACCTGAATCATCATGAGGAGTCATATGTGAGGTGAAAATGGTTCAAACACTTAATTCCAAACATTTCTTTCATCATGTTGAAGATTGATATTACCCAAATTTGGCCCCTAAGGATGAACCGGATTTGAAACCCTTTGCAAATCTATGAGAGCATATCCCACCTTCTTTATTCTCTCTTCAAATTGAAAACCTAGAACCCAAGAAGTAGCTTGCAAAGCATTTTTCATATGAATGGAGGTTCAATTTTCTATTGATTTCTTAATGGTTTTAAACAAAAAAGAAACATTCATGCTTGACCAGTAACTGAGAATGGGAAAATAAACCACCTACCAATACCAAACCACTCCATAGATCATACTATTGCATAGCAATAGACAATTTGTTATCAACAATGAAAATGCCCTGAATTACCTTTTGAGCCAACGATTGAAGTAACAGAGGGGATTGCATAAGGTCCATTACATTTGACAAGAAGATGGAGATAAGATGTGATGGATAAAATAATTGAGGTGGTGTAGGAATCAAAATTTCTTCACCTAGAACATATTGAATGACTCACCTTACAGTTGGAGAATGAACTATGAACATTAGATCTAGTATCGCATCACTGATCTCAATTGGAAAAACACCTTCATCTCAGTGAGATCCAAATTCAAAAATTCTTTGGCAGGATAGGTCAATGTTGTTTATGACATAATTCAAAGGGTGCACCAATATCCATCCCCCTCAACATCATATTGTAAAGGCTGCAAAAAAGAGAATATTAGAATAAACTATTGCGAAATGAAGCTTAGGGGAGAATTAAAATATGCAAACCATCAAAACTCTATCTGAAGAAACCAGATTAGTAAATCTTTTCCATAAAACACCATGGGAATTTCCATACAAATTGTCCTTCAATACTATTGAACTATGTACTATCCAAACTCCTCCATAATTATTTGAATTTGTCACACAAAGTAGGGACGATTCATAACACATAACATAAATACATAGTGTACAACATGAATGAAGGCACTAATGCAAATGCAAGCCAACGGTCTTGTCAACTTGAATTAATCTTTTGAGGAAATCATATTTTTCTACTAAAGATGTAGGATGAAGTGATGAAATTAATAACCCATCACACCCCATATTTGATAAAAGATCAGCAACTTGGTTCCCTTCTCTAAATGTATGTGAAATGTAAACATCTTGACATTCATCTAATAGTCTCCATATTTGATTAAGAAGGTACTTTAGTTTCCATGAGAAAGTTCTCCTATGTATACAAGCTTCTATAATGATAGAAGAATATCCTTCAATATGCAGAGAACAAAAATTTCCTTGTTTGGCTAGTATGAGATCAGCTAGGAGACGTTGGGCCTCTACCATATTGTTTGTACTAATGGGCAAAGGGGAGGCTCTAATTGCCACAATATCTCCATTAGAATCTCTAATGCACACACCCAAACCAAAATTACTAGGATTTCCTCTTAACACACCATCAAAATTTAGTTTCTAGTAACCCTCATCTAGAGGTCTCCAAACTATTATCTTATAGGATAAGGAAGAAGAAGATGCATTATTGATTTTCCAACCATTTGGAATGAATAATTGTTTCCAATTCTGAATCACTTGAGGGTCCCAAGAAGTAACAACAAGATCAAAATTTAAATTTCTCAAGTTTGTGTTTGTCACGTCTAAGATTGTTCTTTGAATTCCCTCCAAAAATTTTTGTAAAGTGTGACACTCTTTTTCTAAAAATGTGTTTATTCTATTCCCAACAAATAGCCCAGACAACCAGTGCCAGAATACATATCCAAAGATTTGCAAATAGAGAGTTAGGATAAAGAACTGGCCAAGTTTTAAAAAGATCCCAAAGGTTATTCTGGAGAGAATTGTTGTAGTTTAATTTATTCAGAACAAAACTCCAACATTGATAGGCAAATGAGCATGAAGAAAAAAGATGATCTATTGATTCTTCACACTCATTACAAAAAATACAGTTGAAAGATGGGGCAATGTGCAATCTATTCAATCTATCACTAGTTAAGATCCTATGTTTTAGTGCAAGCCAAGAAAAATAGCCTGCCTTTGGAAGCACAATATTGTTCCAACGAAATGAGAATGCTCTGCTAGAAACTTTATGTGAAATATTTTGGTGCAAGATTTTATAGCCCTCTTTTACTGAATACTGATCATCCTTAGCTCGAGCCCAAAAAATCTTATCATTAGACCTAGAGAAGAAGACTTGCCTAGAGGCCAAAATATCTCTGAATTGATTAATCTCCTGAGATGACAAGGGCAATACAACTAGTTTCATGCAAGACATTGCCCCTAAAAATTTACAAACATTTACAACAAACTGATTGAGTTGAGTACCCCAATGAAACTCTAATACCTCAATAGTATTGGGAAAGATCAAGTTATTTGAAAGAGGAATCTGACCATTGAAAGAATCCCTCCAACAATTAACTCTACAACCATTCTTAACTTCTCAAGAAACATACTTAACCACAATATCTTGTGAAGCTATCATGAAATCCCAAATAACTAAACCTTTTGGTGGATTAGAAATAAATAAAATTCTAGATGGATCATTATTGTCCAAATATTTTTGTTGCATAATTTTGCACCATGGGGATTGGGGCTTGTTATATATTTTCCAAATTAATTTCCCACAAAAAGCTTCATTTATTTTGGTTAAATCATGCACACCTGCCCTCCCTACTTCTGGGATATTTGACATATCTTGTAAGGAAACAAGTGGAATTTTTTGAGAATCATCCTTATTACTTGTACAAAGGAATCCCTTAATCATTTTTGAATTTGAAGTAAAAATTTGGGGGAGCTTTAAGAATCACAATAAAATAATTGGGAATTTCTACTAGGATTGATTTAATCAAAAAGGTTCTACCAGCCAAAGACAACCATCGAAATTTCCAACCCACAATTCTACTTTGAATATGCTGGATGACTGAAGACCAATATGAAGATTTTTTTGAGCCCGTAAAAAAAGGAATTCCTAAATATATGGAAGGTAAGAAATCCACTGTAAAACCCAAAATTTTATTGATTTTATTAGCTATCTTTTTTTTTGTATCGAAAAAATAGATCATTGATTTATATGCATTAATTACTTGACCTAAAACTGTTGAATAAAGGCTAAGAACATGTTTAATTTGTTGAGCCTCCTGAACATTTGAAAATCCAAATAATAGTGTATCATCTACAAATAATGAATGTGTGGTAGAAATATTTGTACCCAAAATGTGAACACCTTGCCAATTGCTGATCTCATGTTGATGTGTAATGGTCCTGCTAAAAGCTTTTGCCATAATGATGAATAGAATTTGAGATAATGGATTTCCCCACCTAACCCCACATGTAGATGAGAAAAAAAATTATTAACACTGAGGACCAAGCACCCGAGATACAAGCTTTAATCCACTTGCACCAATTTTTAGAAAAGCCCATTTTGTTAAGCACTTGAAGCAAAAAATTCCAAGAAACCCTATCATAAGTTTTCATCATATCAAGTTTTATTACAAAATTTGAAGTCTAATTTAAGTTTATATAGTGTAGAACCTCATGTGCCACTAAACCTCCTTCCATAGTTTATCTACTTGGAACAAATCCACCTTGTTCTAGTGAAATTATGTGAGGGATAAGATGTTGCAATCATAGATATATATCCTTAGATGTAATCTTATAGGATAGATTACAGAGCAAGATTGGCCAAAAATTCATAAATGTTTGAGGATCCTTGATCTTGGGAATAATTGAAATGTTTGTAGTAATAAAATACCTATGCATGCTCTTACTCTTCCTAGATTGTTCAATGGCTGATAGTAAATCCAATCCAATGATATCCCAACAGCTTTGGTAAAATAGGGCAGAAAAACCATCTGGGCCAGGGACCTTATCTAGAGGGAAAGAAAATACCACCTTATGAATTTCTTGGATGGTGAAAGGTTCCACCAACATGTCATTATCTTGAGATGAGATCATTCTTTCTATGGAATCAAGAATCTCATTAACTTGTGAGGTAGTAGAAGAAGGTGAAATGCAGGTGCAAGAAGATTCTTAAAATATTTAACCCCTTCATGCCTAATGAGATTTTCACTTGTAATAGGGTTTCTTGAAATACCATCTTTGATTTGAAATATTGAGTTTTTGACTCTCTTTTGTTTAGCTAATACATGAAATTTTTTTGTGTTTCTATCACCATCTTGGAGCCATAATTCTCTGGATTTTTCTCTCCAATAAGTTTCCTCTCTCACACAAAATTCATCCCATTCTAATTTGAGATTTTTCTAAGATACATATTTTTCTTTGTTCATACCATTTTGAATGATATGATTATATCCTTCTTCTAGCTACTATTTGACCACTTCTTTTTGAGAAAACACATTTTTGAACACTTGCTGATTCCAAATTTTGATTTGAGACTTCACATATTTCAATTTCATGGCAAATTGATGCATTCTAAATCCATCCACAAGAGTGGCCTCATTCCACCAATGCTGAACATTTTTCAAAGATTGTGGATGCCAAAGCCACATTCTTTCAAACTTAAAGGAAGAATGAAAATGGTTATATATGCTTTTGTCTGATTGAATGAGATTTAATGATATAGGAAAATGATCCGAACCTAGAAGTAAAAGAATATTTGAAGAAATATCTGAGCAGTTCAATTTCCAGTCATGTGATAGAAGAAACCTACGAGCAACAATATGTTCAAACCCAAATATTTTGTTCGTCCATGTAAAAGATCCATTTCTTGGATGAATATCCATGAGATTATTGTTATCAACAAAAAAATTAAAATCCTATAGAGTTTTAGGAGGTGGAATGATACCCCCAATTTTATCTTCCTAAGATAACAAAGCATTGAAGTCACCTCCAATAATAACTTTTTGAAGATCTTGAACCTAGATGAAATGAGTAATATTTTCCCATAAATCTGCTTTGTACTATGAAGAGGGCCCATAAACATTAATCAGGATGAAAGAGATATCAAATGTGGAAATATGCTACATCTGCTAATTGTTATCTTGATGAATCAGTTGTGCAATAATTGTAAGAGGATTCCATAGAATTGCAAGCCCCCCAAAAGCTCCTATTCTAGGAACATGAAAAGGCTTACATTTTTTCCATTGTGCTGTAGTTTTGTTGAATTTATCCTAAGATAATTTGGTCTCCGAAAGCATAATAATGTCAGCTTGCATAGAATCAACCACTTGTTTAATTCTATGCCTTTTGTCAGAGGCATTGATACATTTGACATTCCATGAGTTTATTTTCATTGTGGAAAAGGAGAACACCTTGTACTCCTTGTCGATCTTTTGGAAACTATAAAACTATTATCCAATGTGGTTTGTATTCCTATTGCAATTTTAGTCCTGGTCGTAGAACCCTTTGGCTTGCCTCTAGACTTAAGAGTTTTGGGATGGAAGACTGCTTTTGACAAATTTTGCAAGATTCATAAGGGCTAAATCTTAAAAGTATCTTGATGTCCACTAAAAAATATACAATCTTGTGAAATTTGTATTTGGTCCTACTAACAATAAGAGCCTTGAGGAACCAAATCAATAGATTTCTAAACTTGCTGATAGATACTTGTTACCAATCCCAAAGAGTCTTCTAAAGTTAAGACTTCACCCTCAATAGAAAAATTGACTTGAGGTCCTTGAAGAAAATTTCTTTTATTAATAGAAGTGTGGCCCAGAACCAATCTATTCCAAAACTAAAATTCTCTGAGAAGATTATCAATCGTAGGGGAAATATTTTCCTCATCTAGCATACCTTCTTCTCTTGCAATTCCAAAAATAATTGATGTGGTAATTTTTTATATAATTTTATCTCCAATATGACTCAATATTGCAGAAGAAGGTTGAAAAGATAAAATTCGAATAGGCCATATAGATAAGGAAAAACTCCTATTTTGAAATATCAAAAAATGTAATGAATTTGGAATCAAAAATTTATAAGGTTCAGGTGAGGCAATGAATCTTGGGATCACATCTGGAAGAGAATCCAAGGTAGGAACGGGTGCATCCAACATAGGTAATTTTGAGCAATTAAAAATCTATTGTAGAACTTCCATAATCCAATCAAGAAAATGCACAAAGTTAATCATCTTAGGATTTTACTTATCTAGATCTCTATGGAAAAAAATATTCTTTTGAGTAAATGCAGAAAGGTCTTCCTTGTCTAGATCTTGAGACTTTACTTCTAAATCCTTGACCAGATTTTCTAGGTAAATTGCACATTTTATTTATAAGCTTTCCTCTAGGAACAATTCTTTGGATCAAAATAATGATCTAAACATATTGCTATATCATCCATATCACCTATTTTGCATGTGGTATTAAAATGACCCAGATTATCTTGAAACTTATTAATTACACTTGCATCCTAAAGCTTAACTGGTTGAGACCAATTAGCTCATTGAGACATGAGATATATAGAAGTGGGACAAGTTTTATGCATATCAATTAGCAAAAAAAATCTAACTTCCAATTGTAGGCATTCAAAGGGAATGATGTCATGTTTTAGGAAAATACCCAGTTTATTAGCTATAATTTCTATTATCTCTAGATCATGGTATTCAAGTGGCAAATAAGGGAAATAGATCCAATGTGGGAAGAACTAGATAGATGTATCACATGGATTAAAATTTGGAACCCACATCATAGTGAATAAAAAAACTCCTTTGCAAAACCAACATTTATGTTTATGAACAACATCTCTCTCTTCCTTAGTCGCAAATAGGGCAATAAAAAACTTAGATTCCAAATTAGTGTAGAAAATATCCTCAAGTCCACATCAAGAAGCAAATTCCTATTTCTTAATGTCCAAAAATGATAAGAAAGAAGAAGAGAACTTACCAATGAGAGCCGATTGATGAAGAATATCAATCAAATACTACAACACGTGATAGAGGAAACTGACGTGCAATTGATTTGGATCATGCTTAAGATCATGTGGCAACTAGGCACACTAATCTGATCTTTCTTCTACCAAACTTGTTTTGGAATGAAGGGGGCTCATGTGAAAACATTTGGTAGAGCCTTAGGCTCACTTTTAACCATCTTGTTTTGAATATGTATTGGTGAAGCAAAAGGAGCCCTCTCACAAATATCAAAAATGGGTTGTTTATGAATAGGCTTATGAATATTTTTTCTCTTTGCCCTAGTTTGATTATTTCTTTTGGATTTAAACCCCCTATCAACTGGCTCCAATCAATCACAAGATAATAACTAAGATGGTAGAGTTTCCTACACAAACATATTTTGAACTGCATTTTCCTGGCCAAATATTTTTTGATTTTGAGATTGATGCAGATTAGCAACTTGGGAAGAAAACTCACTTTTTTCATATGTTGATGATTCCTTCCAGGAATTTGGTGTTGTAGAATGTTTTTATCCTTAAGATTTAAATTTCTAATCTAACCTTCTATCATGAAAATGAAGATTGAGGAAGAAAGGCTTTTCTAGTTAAACAATTGCCTTACCTTTAAATTTTTATTATAAGTTTGTTAAATTTTATTATAAATTTGTTAGTTTTAATTGAATTTATTAAAAATTAGGGTTTTGAATAGAAATTGTTGAAATTTAGGTTGTTTTTAATAGAAATTATGTTTTTCAAATTAATAGGTATGGCTAATCGAAATGATGATACTGAGGCAAGAAATATCATTCCAAGTAACCCCCCACCGAATGATCTAGCCACCCCTTAAAACCTTCCTCGAATCAAAGATTTGATATTTGAAAATCTCACCAAATTAAGGGCTTTGAGAACTAAATATAATGTTATACCCAAATTGGCTTCTATGATGTCCATGTTAAACACCATAGTGGATAATATTGAAACACTTATCATTGAAGAAAATGCTGCTCTTTATTGGCATGAAAAAAAAGCATGCCATGTTTGGTGATGGGTTGGACTATGATGACATTGCAGCCCTCAATATAAGTAAAGATAATTTAGTTTCCATTTTTGTGAACCCAAAAAAATAGTTTACAAGTTGACTGCAAAAAGCCCAAACTATCAATTAAATGGTTCACAAATGATGCTATACATGCAAACTTTTAGGATCGTTGGTGAACGGTTTTTCAAATCTCTCCACATAGCAATTTAGAGGTGCCATTTTATTTCCTTAGAAAATTATATGGAGAATTTGTGTTGGGCCTCAAGGTGAACTATTGGAGCACGAAGCCTAACATGGGTGTAGGAGGAGGAGCTCCTCAAGATAGACTCTCTTCCCAATGGAAGAAAGTTTTTACTTTTGTCCCCCCTACTAATGTCTCCCCCTCTCCTTGAGTGCAACATCCTAATACCATTATAGAGGCAAGCTCTTAGACTATTAGAGCGATCCATATATTGAGTAGCCTATTGATATCCCAGGCTAGGTCATTGTTGCCTCTCCATGTTGATGATGCTATTGTGAGTTCATCATCAATGAGCTCATCACATGTTTGTGTGCCCCATACTTGCATAGCATGCAAGAATATTTGTTTGGGTCCCATAGGTGATCTTTTTGAATATCAGTTTGTATTTGATGAGGATACACTAGACACGTGTACAGAGGCTACAGACCCTAATGTAAGAGAGAAAGGGCATGCAAAGGAAGGGATTCCTTTTGTGTCGATATGTGCATACATTCTTTTGTTATGACATATGCGATTTAAAGTTAATCTTTATAATAGAGTAGTTTTAATTTTTAAGCCATACTAACTTATACATGTATGTGATCTTCATTCATGTTTAGTTGATGACTAAGGAGGAGCTTAGATAGGTTGATGATGCCATGCTCTCAGCTATTTCATTTTGCTTTGAGACATATATGGTACATTATGTTGTATGCTCATTATTTTTTCTATTTGATATTGTAGCATATATGGTTTTGAATCTTTCTTTTTTCTTGCAAGTATCACCTGTCCCTAGGGGACAAAGTGTGGGGGATGAGGTAGGACCCATTAAAAAGAGAAAGGTAATTAGGTTCTTTCTATTTGATTAAATATCGATGCATTCTTGTAAAATATTTGTGGTAATGAAATTTAATTACATTTTTTATTGTATGGGGCATGGCTACTGACAATGAGCCCATGCAGATTCCACATCTTAGACGATCTAGCATTTACATTGGCATTGAGAGCCCCATTGTATGTATAAGTATCATTTATTTTTTATTTTCCTTATTTTTATAAGTTAATTAAAAACTTATTTCTATGATATTAACTAGTAGTATTTTATATCTCATAGGAAACACCTATTGCGCACGTGGTTGGTTGGTAGAGTTTTTAAATCTTTGTTGATGGAGCCATTATATCCTAAGGAGTCCACACAAGTAAGTTGTAGTTGGAATTCCTAATTATATGTTATAAATTTAGCATTTTATGAATTATAATGTTATATTTGAAGTTATAGATTCATATGAAAAACATATTTGAACATACACAGGCCACAATCAGTGAGGTACAAGCATTGCCAAGGACATACGAGAGGACTCCTAACCAGCATAGGAGGTCAGTGATACAGGTATTTATGATGAAATTCTAATAGTATAAATCTTCATTAAAAAAAGATCATTATGAATTTGAGTAATTCAATGTTAGATACAAAGAATCATATAAATTTAGTAGTCTAACTTTGGTTTTTCCCTTTTTGTTTATGTAGGGGACATCTGATCCACCTAGTGCAATGAAGAGGTTGCATTTTGATCATCCACCAATAGCCTAGAATAGTATAGTTGTCATAGGATGCATTATGAGACATTTTGAGATGCCATATGCCACATTGTTTACAAAAGCATTGATATTATACACATTTTGATGGCATGATCAACCATATTTTGTATATGGATCTATGTATTTTGATATATATTTGTGTAATTTATTTATGGATACATTAACTTTGATATATATTTGTGTAGTTTGTCTATGGATACATGTATTTTGATGTATATTTTTTTCATTTATGTGCACAATGATATACATATTAATTTAGTATAGTATTTTTCAATTTATCATGGATCATGTGTATTGTTCATGTTTATGGAATATCATTCATTTTGATCATGTTTTTTATATCTAATTCAAATGCAATAATTTTTTAATAACATTTTAACAAAATTTATTATCAAATTTTGATGGAATTTTTTATTTGAAATGGTATTATATATGTTTAATTTTAAATAATCTCTGCAATCTACCTTCTTCACCATGGTACATAAAATTTACAAAGAAGAATGAGAATAAGTGCTATTAATAAGACTTTACTAAACATTTGGCTTACCAAGCCCACATGACATTTTGGCAATGCAAGAAAGATTCAAGGCTTCCATCAACATCGTTAAATTGATATGTATGAGTTTGGATCAACCAACAACTCTAAAATAACTAGAAATTAATATCTCAAACAAATTTCAACTAGATGTTGTTCTTAGAACATTAAAATCATAGTCATAGCAAGGTCATTTCATACCTTATATAGGTGTTTCCAACCCCATAAGGTTGTGCTCAAACCATCTAACTCTTTGCACTCATTTTTAGTTTGCAAGAAAAAGTTCCAAAATTGCAATTTTGCAACTTTTGCAATTTTGAGCAATTTTTGGTATAACTTAAAATATTTAATTAGATGAGTTCATGAAACTCAGTAAGGTTTTATTTTAGTCCTTTGCATGACTATCCTATAGCATTCAACATTTCATCGATATCCCTCACGAGCTCTAAGTTACGACCCTTGGAAGATCGACTTTGATACGCACTTAGAGAACCTTAGAGACTCTTTAGTACGGGGTGGCTGCAGACAATGAAGGCTAGCCACTATTGGAACAAGGGTGTCACTAGGATCCACCCACCCATTTGGAGCTAATGGCATTGATGATTCGATGGCAAGATCAACAGTTTCAAAGTAACATTGTGATACACCTATGATCTGAGGCACACTATGAGTTTTGGCATCGAGTGAGATCACTCTGCCAAATTCAAACATAATTTGATCTCTCAAAAATGAGATAGGTTATTTTAGGCCTTGACATGACCATCCTATAGCATTTGATGTTTCATTGATAGCGCTCATGAGCTCCAAGTTACCATCCTTGGAAGATCGACCTCGATAAGCACTTAGAGCACCTTGGAGACTTTTCAATATGGGGTGGCCACGGACGATGGAGGATCTTCACGGCTAGAATAATGGTGTCACAAGGGTTCACTAACCCATCTAGAGCTATTGGTACTGATTATTTGATGCGATGCCAAGATCAGTGATTTCAAAATTATGTTGTGATGCACCTATGAATTGAGGCACACTACGAGTTTTGGCATTGAGCAAGATCACTGTGCCAAATCCAAATGGAATGTGATCTCCCAAAAATGAGATAGGTTATTTTATTCCTCAACATGAGCATCCTATACCATTTTATGTTTCATCAATAGCCCTCACGAGCTCTAAGTTATGACCCTGAGAAGGTTGACCTCAATACTCACTTAGAGCACCTTGGAGACTCTTCTGTATGGGGTGGCCACATGTGATGGAGGCTCTCTGTGGCTAGAACAAGGATGCCACTATGGTTTACCTACCCATATAGAGCTAATGGCACTGAAAATTTAATGCCAAGATTAACAGTTTCAAAGTTATGTTGTGGTGTACCTATGAACTAAGGTACATTGCAATTTTTGGCATCAAGCGAGATTGTTGTGCCAAATCCAAATGGAATGTGATCTTTTAAAAATGAGATAGGTTATTTTAGGCCTTGGCATGACCATCCTATAGCATTTGATGTTTCATCAATAGCCCTCACAAGCTCTGAGTTACAACCCTCGGAAGATCGACCTCAATATGCACTTAGAGTACTTTGGAGACTCTTTGGTATAGGGTGGTTGCTGATGATGGAGGCTCTTTGTGGCTAGAAAAAGGTGTCAATGGGATTCACCCACCCATTTGGAGCTAATGGCACTGATGATTCAATGCCAAGATCATCAGTTTCAAAGTTACGTTGTGATGCACCTATGAACTAAAGCACACTATGAGTTTTGGCATTGAGCGAGATTGTTGTGTTGAATCCAAAATCTCTCCAAAATGAAATAGATTATTTTAGGCCTTGACATGACCATTCTATATCATTTGACATTTCATCAATGGCCCTCACGAGTTTGAGTTGTGAACCTCATAAGATTGACCTCAATATGTAATTAGGGCACCTTGGAGACTCTTCGGTACTTGGTGGTCACACATGATGGAGGCTCTCTATGGATGGAACAAGGGTGTCACTAGGGTTCACTTGCCAATCCAAAGCTAATGGTGCTAAAAATTTGATGCTAAGATCAAATGTTACACTATGGTGCACATATGAACTGAGGCACGCGACGAGTTTTGGCATTGAGTGAGATCACTATGCCAAATCCAAAGAGAATGTGATCTCTCAAAAATGAGATAGGTTATTTTAGGCCTCAACATGACCATCTTTTTATCATTTGACATTTCATCGATAGACCTTAAGAGCTCTGAGTTATGACCCTCAGAAGATCAACCTTGATACACACTTAGTGCACCTTGGAGACTCTTTGGTACGAGGTGGCTAAAATAATGGAGGCTCTCCATGGCTATAAAAAGGATATCTATAGGGTTCACCCACCAATCCAAAGTTAATGGCACTAGTGATTTGATGCCAAGATCAATAGTTTCAAAGTTACGTTGTGGTGCACCTATGAACTAAGGCACACTGCGAGTTTTGGCATCAGGTGAGATCACTGTGCCAAATCCAAATGAAATGTGATCTCTCAAAAATGAGATACATTATTCTAGAACTTGACATGACCCTCCTTGTATCATTTGACATTTCATTGATATTCCCCACAAGCTCTGAGTTACGAGCCTCGAAAGATCAACCTCGATATGCACTTAGAGCACCTTGGAGACTCCTTAGTACGAGGTGGTTGTAGATGATGGAGGCTCTCCATAGCCAGAACAAGGTTTTCACTAGGTTTCACTTGCCCATATAGATCTAATGGCACTTATGATTCAATGCCAAGATCAACAGTTTCAAAGTTATGCTCTAATGCACCAATGAACTGAGGCACACTAAGAGTTTTGGCATCAAGTGAGATCACTATGCTAAATCCAAATGGAATGTGATCTCTCAAAAATGAGAGAGATTATTTTAGGTCTTGGCATTACCATCCTATAGCATCCATAGCCCCCACGAGCTCTAAGTTACGACCCTCAAAATATTGATGTCGATACGCACTTAAAGCACCTTTGAGACTCTTCAATATAGGGTGGCCATAGACAATGGAGGCTCTCCACAACTGAAACAAGGGTGTCATTAGGATTCACCCACCCATCCAAAGCTAATGGAATTGATGATTCAATGCCAAGATTAGTGATTTCAAAGTTACATTGTGGTGCACCTATGAACTGAGGCACACTGGGAGTTTTGGCATCAAGTGAGATCAGTGTGTCAAATCCAAATAGAATGTGATCTCTAAAAAGTGAGATATATTATTTTAGGCCTTAGCATGACTATCTTGTAGCATTTAACATTTCATCGATAGCCCTCACGAGATCTAAGTTATGACACTTGGAAGATGAACCTCAATATGCACTTAGAGCACCTTGGACACTCTTCAATATAGTGTGGTTGTGGATGATGGAAGCTCTCCACAACCAAAACAAGTGTCACTAGGATTCACCCACCCATTTAGAGCTAATGGAACTAATGATTTGATGCAAAGATTAGTGGTTTCAAAGTTGCACTGTGGTGCACCTATGAACTCAGGCACATTACGAGTTTTGGCATCGAGCGAGATCACTATGCTGAATCTAAACAGAATGTGGTCTCTCAAAAATGAGATAGCTTATTTTAGACCTCAGCAGGACTATCTTGTATCATTTGATATTTTATTGATAGCCCCCATGATCTTCAAGTTACGACCTTCAAAACATCAACCTCGACATGCACTTAGAACACCTTGGAGACTCTTCGGTACAGGGTGGTCGTGGACAATGGAGGCTCTCCATGGCTAGAACAAGGGTGTCACTAGGGTTAGTGCTAAGAAAAAAATATTATTTTTTACCTCTCTCAATTTTTTGGCATTTTGCACAGTGCAAGTTTGGTGTTAGTATGTATTAAAATCATCATTTTTTATGTCCCTCCACATAAATTGCATTAAGTAAAATCATCTTTGTTTCTTACATTAAATCAACAAGTTTACATTTACAATATCTTAAGTATTTCATCATTATTACATCAATACACAACTACTAAAAACTGTAGTGTCAAAAATCATAGTGTCAATAAAAGTATTGTCAAAAATTGTAGTGTCAAAAATAGAATAGATTTTACTTCATTCTGGTCCTTATTAAAATTTTTATCTTCATGCATGGCTACTCTTAATGATGTACCTACATTCCAATATCATAAAAAGCATTAGTAACTTATTGTATTAAACAAGATAATCATCGATTCAGTGAATCACTATGAACAAAATAACATAACAAGTAAATATACCTAGTTGAGTGTTCCAATAGGGTCCTCTCTTTGTTTTAAGGTCTCCAAGAGGGTTTCATGATCAGCATTACTAATAGTAAAAAGTTCTTTTTCTTTTAGTATTCCTTGATGCTTCAACAACTTTACATTTGTTTCTATAATAAGATACAAATATATGAGAATTATTTTTTTCTTTTGATAGTCTTTGAATGTATGAATTCCATTCCTTATAAGCATGTATGTCCGCAGCCATGTTCCAACGAAAACCACTAAACCTGTAGGATATGTGAATCCATCATCATCTGTGATCGGTTGTGCAAGATTTTTTTACCTCTTACACAATGTGCTAACCAATAATTTGATTTATCATTATTCCCCTATGGTGCAACCAATGCAAAGACATGTCCTAGTTGAGGAACATTTGATAGATGGTTATGCTCAAGTGAACTTTCCATGTCATTATTTATGATAGAGTGTATGCTAGAAAATGGAGTAAGATAATCTGGAGCCCATATGTCCACCCACTCACTTGACTCATAGTGATCTCAATCACACTAAAAAAAACTAGGACAAAAGCAAGCTAGCTATCATGTCCAAATGGTACATGTACTAGAATCAAAGCTTAGGAATGAATGCATTTTTGATGAGTCTCTCACTGTAGAACAATCTAATCTATCACCTATGGACCCTTCCAAAACCAACCAAAAGAACATGTGTACTACTGAATCAAGAGTCCCCCCTTGTGATAATGTTGAACTACACCAACCAACAATGCTATTAGAATCAAGAAGCTATGCTCCTAAAATCCTTAATTGCTCCTTAACTAGAGCTCTCTTCACATATGCCCCTACTCCTTTATATTCCCCTTTCTCATGGTTGGACTCAAAAAAACTCCAAATATAAGGCACCCCCTCTCTACGTGCATTCTATACAAGCACTAAAACATGTGAGCATTCTTGAATTGACCTATACAATTATCTGACCAAATGATATGTCTATCCATAGCAATTGCATGCTCATGTAAGAAATCAAAATAATTCTTGAAAAAATGTTGCAAAAATTCATGAGAGTCAGATCTATCATCACTCATATAAAAATGATACTATAATAATCTTTTTATTATCTTTTGCACTATTAGGGGCATGTCTATGTGTTAGGTGGATGAAAAGAGCAATCTAAATGGAGTTATAATATTGAGATTGTGTCTCATTTTGAGGCTGCAATGTGTAGTTCTTAGCAAAGTCAAAAACTAATATGATAGTGCCAATAGGAAAAGTCTCTTTACACATTTTAAATTGTTGATCCAACCACTAACACCTATGACTATATATTGCTTACTTTTAGAAATGATTTGTCTTGAAATCTGAAATAAAACTAGCCATAGTGATTTCTTTTGCAACCAATTCACATCTAGAGCCCTCACCCCCACTCTTCAATGTGTATTTCACCATTTTATATACTTTTTTTTACTATTTTCTTCCCAAGATCTTGTTTGCACCCCTCATGGAAACATGTGTCAAACTTGGATAAGCCACCACATTTTGAACACTTCTCATTTAAGCAAGCATTTTTATAAAAGAAACAACCATCAACTCTATGACATAAAATTTGATCTAGCAAGTTTCAAACATTTATTTACTATGAAAAGTAGAATGGATGAAGCGTAATAGTTCATGGTGAATAGAAAACTCAACATGGTCATTGCAACAACATGTATTTCAAGTTTTAAGTGGCACACAATAAAATGGCTTCAAAGATTCAAAAGCCCTTTGCGATATATGCAGACTTGGATGACTCTCTCTAAATTTTTTGAACAACATAGTTTGACTTATCTCCAAATAATGTTTAGGATGTGGTGTGCGGTCTCTAATGGAAATTCTCAACTTTAACATGTCTTTAGCATTGGGTGATACTCTTGAGCTAGAGTGCAAAAATTATGTGATTTCTTCCTTTACATCATCGAATGACTTCTTATCAAAACATGTAAATCTCCCACCAGAACCCCATGTTTCATTTTGAAGAGGATCATCAATTCTCTCTTATCTACTAAGTGCTCTTCTCAAAGTAGTATGATTTAGGTTCAAGTCAATACAAGTTTGTCTCATATATCTACCCTTTCTCAAATGATGACTTACCATAGCACTAAAAAGATTCTTCACAATAATGACATTTCTTTCCAATTTTTTATTGACATGATCTTCAATTTAGAAAGCATAGGTCTCATCTTTTGCATCTTTAATAAGTGCATAAAAGGTTGACATTGCTCTGCCACTATCTTGTTGCCGAAAAAAATCTTATATAGTCTTGAAGCCCATAACTGAATGGTTCTTTCTAATTTTTTTCCTTCCAAATTAGTAATAATCATTTCATCAACTTCAATTATCCATTTTGGTGTTTTAGAACCTTCATTTTGATTATAATTATGAGATATCTAAGGTTCCTATGCATTGTCATGTTTGACATGGTCAATCATGCAATTTACATTATACCTAGTACCATTTCATCCTCCAAATTTTTATTCTCTAATTTTTCAATCCCTAAATTATCATTATCAATTGGTACATTTTCATTCCCCAACTACATATATTCATTATCTAACTCTACGATTTCACCTCCGACTAATACACCACCAACTTGACTCATGTTTAACATACCTTATCTCTTCCTTTGGTGATTTAGCTTGTCCTTTTCCCTATATGTTGCAATGTCTTCATTTGATACTTTTCGTTTGCATTTAGCCTTTCGATGACTACTGCTCCTCATTCAGATGACAATATCAGACACCTAATGATATATTATCGAACCTTTTTCAATCATATGGGCCCCAAAATTTCATTTTTTTCAAAACTCATGAAAATGGCCTACAAAAAGAGATATTGTTGGATCTATAGTGATAGGGAATATGTTGAGAAAATCATGCCAATATTATTAGATATCCAATATCATATCGGATACCTAATTTAAAATCAAATATCCAATATCAGATTGGGTACCCTATATTGATTCTAAATTTTGGAGGGAATTATTGGCAATGTAAACAAATTTCATATATATATATATATATATATATATATATACGATTGTTATTATATATGATTTTACTATATATGATTAATATGTATATAATATAGTAATATATGTTATTATTGTTATTATTATTATTATTATTATTATGACCTATAAATATTATATATATATATATATAATACTATATTATTATAATTTTTACTTTAATTATTAAATAAAGTATAGACAACACATATTATTATTGTTATTATCATTATTATGACCTATGATCCATTTCATGACAACATCCTTAGGGACCCTATGGATCGATTTGGTTGGTTTGAATGTGTCAAGAAGGGTCATAGGTTAACCTATGACCCCTCTCAATGCATTTTATGACAACGAATGTCCCTAAGGGCCCTAGGGCCCCTAGAGATGCATTTGGTTAGTTCCAATGCATCACCCTCTTGATGCATTTCATGACAATGAATGTCCCGAGGGGCCCTAGCACCCTGAGGGACACAATTGGTTGGTTCCAATGCATCAAGAAGGGTCATAGGTTAACATATGACCCCTCTCAATGCATTTCATAACAAAATATGTCCCTAGGGGCCCTAGGGGACATATTTTGTTGGTTTGAATGCATCAAGAGTAGTCATAGGATAACCTATGACCCCTTTTGATGCATTTCATAACAACGAATGTCCCTAGGGGCCATAATGCCCCTATGGACCAATTTGGTCAGTTTGAATGTGTTGAGAGGGGTCATAGGTTAACATATGTCTCCTATTGACACATTTCATAAAAACATATGTTCCTAGGGGCCTTAGAGTTACTAGGGACACATTTGGTTGGTTCCAATTCATTAAGAGAGGTCATAGGTTAGCCTATGACCCCTCTCAATGCATTTGATGAAAACATATGTCCATAGGAGCCATAGGACCCCTAGGGACACATTTGGTTAGATTTAATGCATCAAGATGGGTCATAGGTTAACCTATGATGCCTCTCGATGCATTTCATGATGATGAATGTCCCTAGGGATGTATTTGGTCGGTTCCAATGCATCAAGAGGGGTCATAGGTTAACCTATGACCCCTCTCAATGCATTTCATGACAACAAATATCCCTAGGAGACCTATGACCCTTAGGGATGCATTTGGTTGGTTCCAATGCATCAAGAGGAGTCATAGGTTAACCTATGACCCCTCTTGACACATTTCATGACAACATATATCTCTGGGGGCCCTAGGACCCCTAGGTACCAATTTGGTTGGTTTGAAGGCATCAAGAGGGATCATAGGCTCTCAATGCATTTTTTGACAAAATCTATCCCTAGGGGCCCTAGGACCCCTAGGGACACATTTAGTTGGTTCTAATACATCAAGAGGGATCATAGATTAACCTATGACCTCTCTTGATGCATTTCATGACAACGTATATCCCTACAAGCCCTAGGACCCCTAGAGACCAATTTAGTTGGTCCAAATGTGTCGAGAGGGGTCATAGGTTAACCTCTGACCCCTCTCAACACATTTCATGATAACGTATGTCCCTAGGGGCCCTAGGACCCCTAGGGACACATTTGGTTGGTTCCAATGCATCGAGAGGGGTCATAGGTTAAACTATGATCCCTCTCGATGTATTTCATGACAACCTATGTCCCTAGGGGCCCTAGGACCCCTAGGGATGCATTTGGTTGGTTTGAATGCATTGTGAGGGGTCATAGGTTAACCTATGACCCTTGTCAATGCATTTCATGTCAATGTGCCCCTAGGAATGTATTTCATGACAACGTATGTCCCTGGGGCCCTAGGACCCCTAGGGACACATTTGGTTGATTCAAATGCATTGAGAGAGGTCATAGGTTAACCTATGACTTCTCTCAATGCATTTCATGACAAAATATGTCCTTAAGGGCCCAAAGACCCCCAAGGAAGCATTTTCTTTGTTTGAATGTGTCAAGAGGGGTCATAGGTTAACCTATGACCTATCTCGATGCATTTCATGATAGTGAATGTCACTAGGGGTTGTAGGGCACCTAGGGACCGATTTGGTTGATTCAAATGCATTAAGAGGGGTCATAGGTTAACATATGACCCCTCTAGATGCATTTGATGACAACGTATGTCCCCAGGGACTGATTTCATAGGTTTGAATGCGTCAAGAGGGGATAGGTTAACCTATGACCCCTCTCGATGCATTTCATGACAACATATGTGCCTAGCAAACCCTAGGGCTCCTAGGCACACATTTGGTTGGTTTAAATGCATCAATAGGTTTCATAGGTTAACCTATGACCCTCTCGATGCATTTCATGACAAAAATTGTCCCTTGTTTCCCTAGGGACCCTAGGGAGTGATTTGGTCTATTTGAATGCATTGAGAGGGGTCATAGGTTAACCTATGACCCCTCACGATGCATTTCATGAAAACATATGTCCCTAGGGGCCATACAGCCCCGAGGGACTGATTTGGTTGGTTTGAATGCATGGAGAGGGGTCATAGGTTATCCTATGACCCATCTTGATGCATTTCATGACAACAAATGTCCCTAGGGGCTTTAGGGCCCCTAGGGAAGCATTTGGTTGGTTTCAATGCATTGAGAGGGGTTATAGGTTAATTGATGACCCCTCTCGATGCATTTCATGACAAAAAAAATCCATATGGGTCCTAGGATCCCTAGGGATGCATTTGGTTCATTTTAATGCATCAAGAGGGATCATAGGTTAACCTATGACCCCTCTCGATGAATTTCATGACAAAGAATGTCCCTAGGGGCCCTATGACCACTAGGGACTTATTTGGGTTGTTACAATGCATTGAGATGGGTCATAGGTTAACCTATGACCCATCTTGATGCATTTCATGACAGTGTATGTCCCTAGGGGGCCTAGCACCCCTAGGGACCAATTTGGTTGGTTAGAATGCATTGAGAGGATCATAGGTTAACCTATGATCCTTGTCAATGTATTTCATTATAACATATGTTGCTAGGGGCCTTAGGACTCCTAGAGATGCATTTAGTTGGTTCCAATGCATTGAGAGGGGTCATAGGTTAACTTCTTGACTCATTGCATGATAACATATGTCCATATGGGCCCTAGGACCCCTAGGGATGCATTTAGTTGGCTTGAATGAGTCAAGAGAGGTCATAGGTTAACCTATGATCCCTCTCGATGCATTTCATGACCAACAAATGTCTCCAAGGGCCCTAAGGCTCCTAGGGACCCGTTTGGTTGGTTTGAATGCATCAAGAGGGGTCATAGATTAACTTATGACCCCTCTCGACACATTTCATGACAAAATATGTCCCTAGGGGCCCTAGGACCCCTAAGGATGCATTTGGTTGGATCTAATATGTTGAGAGGGGTCATAGGTTAACTTATGAAACCTCTCAATGCATTTCATGACAACAAATCTCCCTATGGATGCATTTGGTTGGTTCCAACTCTCAATGCATTTCATGACAATGAATATCCGTAGGGGCCCTAGGACCCCTAGGGATGCATTTGGTTGGTTCCAATGTGTTGAGAGAGGTCATTGGTTAACCTATGACCCCTTGATGCATTTCAAGACAACAAATGCATTTCATGACAACGAATATTCGTAGGGGCCCTAGGACCCCTAGGGACCCATTTGGTTGGTTTGAATGTGTTGAGATGAGTCATTATTTAACCTATGACCCCTCTCTTCACATTTCATGAAAACATATGTCATAAGGTCCCTAGGAACCCATCAAGAGTGCGTCAAAAGTGGTCACTAGGGTCCCTAGGGATATATGTTGTCATGAAATACGTCGAGAGGGGACATAGGTTAACCTATGAACCCTTTTGATGCATTTCATTACAATATTATATTTAATAATAATAATATAATACTGTATATTTTAATATAATAATAATATATTACTAAATTATATAACAATAATAATCATATGTATAACTAGATATTGTATTTAATAATAATAACCATATATTATATTATATATAATAATAATTATATAATATGACTATATATATATTTAATAATAATATTTATCATAAATATTATTATATTATATTTAGTTATAATAATAATTATATTAATAACTATATTATGTTTAATAATAATAATCATAATAATCATAGATATTACTATATATAATAATTATAATCATATATAATAATAATAGTTAACACTAATAATCATAATCATATGTAATAATAATAATGTCCACACTTCCCAAATTTCCATTTCCCTTTAAAATTTCCCTCTAAAATTTCACTCCAAAATTTCCAATATGGGTGGTTTCCCTCCCAATTGGAAAATTTGGACTTTTCAGATACCCGATTTCATATCAAATATCTGAACTGTAATTGGATACCCAATTTGAAATTGGGTATCTAATTAGGTTTGGTATTTACCAAAGCTATTTGATCAACCTAAAAAATGTGTTTGAAAAGGGTTTCATTGACACTCTGACTTCAAGTAGCCATTTGATAATATTATTTTTATCAAAATTGAATGAAACGAAAAGGGTTTTTTTATAACACTTAAGATTCCATTGATACAATTGCTTTCAAATTCCAAGTTCAATAAGTATTTATTAGTGAATTTCAATGAATATGATTGTAAAGTGTTGATTGACATACTGATTGAAAAATAGCTATAACTTTCAAATAGTATAACATTTTTGAAATCCAAAAGTTGCATCATGTTCTATGCTTTGCCTAGTATAAGGAGAAAAATTTTTTTGATAAAGTTTTCAATTAGTTAAGGTGGTCAGATAGGAGAGTTTTTTAATTCTGAAAAAGTTTTAGTAGAAAATCCATGTTTAATTATTTATTTGGAATAAAAATACCAAAAAATATGTATCACATCTGGGCATGAATCTACTTTTATATTTAAAAATAATATGATTTGATTTTGATTAAGGTGGTTAGACATACACCTACTTTTTATTTTCACCCTAAATTATTTGTAATACTATATTAAAATCCAAACTTTTGACCAATAAAATATTTTTTTTCTCCAGATAAGGCCTAGTATTTTAGAAACTAAATTCAATTTCCTATAGATTACTTTCTTACAACTTTTTGATATAAAGTCTAGAACCACTTTAAAATTATGTGTCAAGTTGACATAACCTTGATTTGTTGGTTTTTCACTACCACTTAAGGCCATAGTTTGGTTAACCATGATCCTACACATACCCCAATAAAAATTTTGTTCTCTCTCTATATATGGTGTTGTTCCCTTTTTTGTTTGCTTTTATTTTGTTAATTCTTGTATGGTGGTTTGGGTAGTTGAGTGTACCAATTGGCCTTAGATACTCCCACCTCCCTGCATCATAATACACATCCCACAATTGAATTTGGAGGCATGAATGAATTGTTGAAAAAATTAAATATTAAACCATTTGCAATATATCAGATCTATAGACTTAGAAATGCAAAGAAAATAACATCATAACACATAATACCTTTTTCCTATGTGTGTAAACCCTATTAGAGGAAAATCCATGGTGGGAGACATATACTAGATGATCTGCTAGTACATATAATAACTTGTTAAGGAGATATGAAGAATGAAAATTCATTTAGGCACTCGCACTCACCTAGATATAACTTCTCTTTTATAAAATTGGCAATAATCCATAGTGGACTACAATCCAAATGCAATAAGAGCAGCAACCCAATAAGTAAACATAAATTTATTATGTATAACAATCTACTTAGATGAGATGACTAAAAGCATCAATTATGTGAAAATAGTTCCTTTATAGTACATTATTAGATTCCTCTCATACCTCTTCTTGAAATCAACTCTAATCTTTGTCCCTAATCCAAACTCGCATCATATCATTCTCCATAGACTCACACATACTCTTAGTCACTCATATCCCATGAAACTAAAAATGCATTCATTTGTTTATGCAAGTCTCTAATAGTTATCCTTAATAAAAAAACACTATTTGAAACCTTAAATGTTATACCACCTTGATCTTGGCTAACATGTTTTCCTTTCAATTTTGAAAGCATCGATCACACACCATACATAAAATACACATATAGATGCACAAATTAAATTTTGTATACCACATCGTCCCATAATTAGGTTTACAATTGGATTAATGAATAAAAGTCAAAGAAATTTTGACCAAACAACTTCTTCTAGAACCTTGATGGCATTGTGCATCAAGCCACAGAATGCCAAATCATCACACATGAATCTTGAGATAAATCACTACATTATGTCTGTCTTGACTGAATTCACTAACTCATCTATATTAGTCACCAATCTTTTATCTTTCATTAGAAGCTCAAGAACACAAATCTTTTATCTTGAAAAATTGGTCTTCCTCAAAATTTCTTCTTACTGGTCATCCAAATGAGATGTAATCATAACCACAATATCTACAATCCATGTTCTTCTTATTTCTATGAATGATCTATTTAATTCTTCATAGATCTATAAAATAATTAAATCACCTATTTCCTATTATTATTTATTCTAGTAGTTTCAGTATTAACCTTCAACTAATCATATCATACTTAATGTTTTACATCAAGACTAACAGTCATATATTTTAGTCACATACACACTCCAAAGTCTCACATAAGAATGGAAGCCACTAATACTCACTACAACACATTATTCATCATCTTGAAACTCTAAAACTTTCTAAGAATGTTCATTGGGTCAATACTTGACATCAATGACAACACAAGAATTTATTAACATACAATTAAATATGTGGTATGATAGCTCCAATAATCTCCTACCATTACTTCATCAATTATGCCAACAAATTGAAGCTATGATTGAGGGGAAAATGTATAATTCTAATTTAAATATATAATTGAAGAATATAAATAGGTCGTAAACTAATTTCAAATTCATAAGAATATTTATCTTTTTATCATACATCACGACAATGTTGGATATGTGGATAAATCATACTTCAAAATTTATTAATAAACTCATCATAAGGAAATTTGTTCTCATTCAATACAATTCTTTTGGTTTCCTCTCCACACTTGGTTTTGTATATCTTGTATTCAAATCTCTTCTATAAAACTAACTTTATATATAACATCAATATTGTTCATTTGCAAAAGAAATTTCTACAAATAGCCATAATCAATACATTCACTTTTTATTGACTATACATTTAACTCATCTAATTTATCACATAGAATGGAACTTACAAATTTTGTCATACTTCTAGGGATGACCATATTATTATTAAGAAGTTGCATAATTTGGCACCTTATTACCCTTATTGATAGTGAGGTTCAGGGTTTCCATCCTAGAACACTAGAGGTTATCATATACAAAGAAAAATTAGTTTAGGAGAACATTGTTAGGAATCTTGGAGGAAAAACTAAAATACAAATTAGTAAAGCCTATCCACCTAGGTCAAATTCACAAGATGCATAGTCATGACCCTTAGCATATTCTAGGGTACATTTGACACCTCCTAAGATAGGTTTTCAATAACAATATAGATCAAAACATTCCTAGGGTTAGTAGATTAGTTGCAATGTGGGTATCCTAGCAACTAGAGCCTATGATTGGCATTGTAACAGGAAGCTCTAGCATAGTCAAAAATATTAGAGTGCGTACTAGAAACATTATCCATCAATTCATTTCATGTTTTGCAAGGCTTGGCTATAGTACAAGGAAGTGGTTTACCTTTCTCTGGCATGGTCAAGGCATGTTAATATTGTGGTATAGTAGTTCCAATAGCTAGTCATGAATTTCTACTAGCACTTACTACACATTGTTCTAGCTAGTAACCCTCCTTTCATGAACATAAGTTCTTCCTTTTCGGTCCAACTAAAAATGTAGTTATAAATGATGAATAAATTATAAGTAAAGTTGTTATTTTACAATATTGATTGATTTTAACAAGATAGCTCATAACTGCCTCAAATGTCTACAAAGACTTTATTTAATATAAGCTAAAAATACATAGTGTTGGATGTCATGTAATTCAATAGAAGCTGATTCTAACAAGCCTTGAAGGATAGAATCACTTTCCAGCAAAGATATCTATAACTATTGGGCCTTATGTCAAGTCCCTTTTCTACTCTATTTCATTTAGTCTGTCAATGTAGAACTTTCACATATATTGAATAAAGGAAAATCATGGAGGCCACATTTGATCTACTCAATTACTTGAACTCAAAGGCTTCTAAAGAAACTTCTTCCCAAAATTTTTGAAGTCCTTGTTCTACAAAATGTTGTTTGGTACTTCAAATGAATAAATTCTTTAGTTTAGATATTATTACTTCTATTATTCTTATCTTTAAGCCTTTCGAACATATAAACACTATTTTTTATC
Organism: Cupressus sempervirens; assembly: GCA_028749045.1. Taxonomy (NCBI): domain Eukaryota; kingdom Viridiplantae; phylum Streptophyta; class Pinopsida; order Cupressales; family Cupressaceae; genus Cupressus; species Cupressus sempervirens. Next base: position 282,988,320 of record CM053789.1, on the reverse strand, counting down.
AATATTATAAAGGCTATACACCTTTTGTTTAAAAAAATAAAAAAATAAACTTCTTCCCAAAATAGTATAAAGAGTTGAGTGTTTTAGTAGTCCTCCATCCACAAGACACATTTAGTGCATTTTGTATGATAAAAATACTAGATAGATGTTGTCTAATTACAAGCATCAAAAATTCTAGTCTTCAACTTGAATACTTGGTATGGCAATAGGTATTCCAAGAAATGCACTAAAATATTTTTCCTAGGAATATTGTAGAGTGATAGATGGTTTTGAAGGCATGCACTTTACCACTCGCATGCATTGCTTGCATGCACCATTCTATTACATGTGTATGCAACGGTGGTGCATTTCAATGCATTCATAATGCATTAATTTATATGTGTTTATTTATTTCATGCTTAGTAAAACTACATGTTGTAGTTAGCTTCCTAAGCATCAGTTTTAATTATTTGTTAATTAGTTTGTATATTATCCAAAACTCTAATTTTCATGCAATCTCTTTGCATGGTATTATTTAGGATTTTTTATTGTAGTTTTTACCATTTTTCTTGATCATCAATTAAGATTAAGTGATTTAATTTTTCTTTATAATGTACTCTTTAGTTTTAGAAATACACATTCAATACAAATAGAATTTTTATTCTGATTCCAGTTGTTCATTTTTTATGCTCTATTTTTTATTTCTTTGCGGGTTGTAGAATATTGTTCTCTTGCAGATAGAGCATCAGTTTTCTCCAAGATCATTTAGAATGGAAAATGGTGGCAACTTTCCATTCCAGCATCCACTTTTTTTCTAGAGACAACTATGAATATCCGAGCATCAAGATGAAGACCCTACTATTATCTCAAGATCTTTGGGAATTAGTAGAAGGAGGATACACCGAGCCTACAAACCTAAATGCTTTAAATTTCTTAACATAACTTCAATAGAATTAGTTGAAAGAATACAAGAAGAAGGATAATGAAGCTCTTTTCCTCATTCAAATTTGATTGGATATGTCTATTTTCTGCCATATAGCTTGTATGAAAAATTCAAAAGATGGATAGGAAGCCCTTCAAACAACATACCAAGGATCTCGCAAGATAAGATTGGTCAGACTTCAAACCATTCAAAGAGATTTCAAAAAAAAGAAATTAGAGATGATGAGTCCACTCATGAGTTTATTACGAGGGCACAAACTATTATGAATCATCTTAAAACTCAAGGGGAAACTATCAAAAAGAAAAAAGTTGTAGAGAAGATTTTAAGATCTCCTCCTCCAAAGTTTGATCTAGTGGTCATAGCCATTGAATAGAATAAAGATACGTCTACGTTCAAAGTTGAAGATTTCATAGGTTCTTTGCAATCACATGAAGAGTGCATACAAAATTCAATAGAGAATCTAGTGCAAGCCTTCCAATATATAGTCAAAATTGAAGCAAAGCTTGCAACCCCTTTTCAATTAAACAAAACTCAAGGGGAGTTTTATACATCAAGAGAATGTGTTAGAGGACGAGGAAGAGAAAGAAGTTCTCTTGATCAAAGAAGCATCCAATGCAAATATTGGGAAAGGTATGGACACTATGAATCTGAATGCAGAAAGAAAAAATATGACTTGAATAAGTCACGAGCCACCTATACTAAAGAATATGTTGAAGATTTAAAGCATTCATTTTTCTTTACATAAAATTTAGCAAAAGAACCTCAAAAGAGTGTATGGTTTCTTGATAGTGGGTGCTCAAATCATATGACAAGTAAATCTAATCTCATTATCAAATTAGATGAATCTATGAGAATTCAAGTCAAATTTAGTGATGATAAAGAGGGTGATGTTATGGGAAAAGGTACCCTTGTATTGAAAACTAAGCAAGAAGAAATTACTTATATTCATGACACCTTGCATGTGCCCAAGTTACAACACAATATTTTGAGTATTTGCCAACTTGTAGCAAAATATTATAAGGTTGTGTTTTAGAATAATTGTTGAAAAGTTTTTGATAAGTCAGCTAACCACCATCTTGTATCAAAGACTTGTATGATAGAGAATAGATTGTTTCCTCTCACTTTGGTTTCCACTAATATGCATGCTCTTAAGGAACCCACAAATGATTTGTGGCTATGGAATCAAAGGTATGGTCATTCGCATTTTTAGGTCTTAAGTTTGCTTCATAAAAAGGAAATGATGAAACTACTTTCTATCATTTAGAAAAAATAAATTTTTTTAGGGTTTTCTCTTGGTAAGAAACATCAAGAAAGTTTTCTGGTAAACAAATCATGGAAGGGAAAATCTTCTCTAGAGCTTGTGCATTCTAACATTGTGGTGTTATGCAAGAGGAATCCTTGGGTAAGACTAAATTTGTTCAAATTTTATTGATGATTTCTCATGCCATGCATTGGTTTATTATTTTAAGAAAAAATCTAAAGCACTTGGATGCTTAAAGCATTTTATAGCTATGGCAGAAATAAAATGGGTAGTCTATTAAAATAATCAAAACAAATAGAGGGGGTTAATTCATCTCCAAGGAGTTTTCTGATTTTGTGACATGCATGGCATTCAAAGACAACTTACAACAACCTTTACCCCCTAGAAAAATGGTATTTCAAAAAGAAATAAATGTACCATTATGGAGATGGCATGAAGTATGTTAAAGTCTAAGAACCTGCGAATTTTTTTTGGGAGATTTGCAGTGGCAACCATAGTTTATATTTTGAATTGAAGCTTAACAAAAGTACTTCAGAATATCACTCCAAAGGAAGCCTAGAGTGGACACAAGCCCTTAGTAGCTCACTTTTGTGTATTTGATTGCCCTACGTATGTTCATGTTCCTATTCAAAAGAGGGAAAAGTTGGATGCCAAGTCTCAACTTTGTATCTTTGTGGGGTATTCAAATTCCACCAAAGGATATAAATTTTATGAACTTGATGCAAAGAAATAGATTATTAGTCAAAATATGGTTTTTGATGAAGGGGGAGTATGAAAATGGAAGAAAGAAGTTGAACAATGTAATGCCCCACCAAGGGATTCAAAGAATTAACCTAAAGTTTGCCAAACAATTTTTTTTTTTTTTTTAACATGAAAGTAAAACCATTCATAACATCTGCGGAAGCAATAGTAACATCCAACTGAAAGTAAACATAACATAACATATTATATTCTTTAAAGATCCCTTAACATTGTATCACATCTAATCATAACTCATTATGTTTCTATCTAATACTACATCCACATAATGAAAAGTCCTACATTCTTAAACAATATACAAGTATCCTTTTTGTAACTACATTTTAGTTTAGCTCAATCATCCACTGTACATATTACAAGGTATGAAATTCTTAAAAGAATAAGCATCTATGTAAATAAATTACATCAACATCCAATATTAATCCATGATGCAATTAAAGTAAATGAAACCACATGTCATACATGATACATCATCACAAAAGATATAAACATCCATCATAAAAGATAACCATATATCACAAACATAAATAACTAAGTGCACGGTTCCTCCCAACTGTTAATAGCATCATTAGACCATCGTGGATCCTAGCCATCCCTCTATGCGTAACATTCCAAATTATCGAAAAGATCATTGGTATTAACATAGTAAGAATGTCACACCTAAATATACTACATCATATGCAGAAAGTAATCTAGCATGCAAAGTAAAGCATAAGATAACATCATCTAACATATGCAAATCATCAATATAAGAAACATACCAGTAAATACATCCATCATAAGGTAAATCATCTATCATAATGATCCAAGAACAAAATGAAGATAAATACCAACTAAGAATACTCCAACCACGGTGTCTCAGACAAATCTCAAATGATAAAAGTGATAAAACACTACCACCCGACCGCGTGGAACTTAAATGGTCCACTCCCACCATGCTGAGGAGATAATCTCAAGTCCCAAATAGGCCATCAAAATCACATAGCATAAACACTTTCTTAAGTAGGAATCTTAAAAGTATACTAACTCAAAGGTTCCAATCACAAAACTAACATCTAATTCTAGAGGCACAACAAAGACTACAGAGAAGACTCAAAATCTATAGAGGAGACTCAGGCTACATACTAGGGAGTGTCATCACATGGCTGCTTGAGTTACCCTGGACTGGTCTCTCATTAGACCCCGGACCCTCAAGCATTGAGTTACCCTGAACTAGTTACTCTGAACTCCAGACCCTCAACATGGCACATGTGGAAACCAAGAAGCCCTCTCAAGAAGATGAGGCACTTCTCCCATCCTTAGTCTATACAAACACTCAAGGCATGGGTGGTTTAAATATCTCTAACTTATCTTTTTAGTGTGTGTCCCCTCATAAATTTTAATTACTAGATTATCACTTGTTACATAACTTGCATTAGGTTACCCTGGTACTGACCACTTTGGGCCCCGAACCCCTATGCAAGCCACTCCCATAGTCATGTACCTAGACAACCTCTCCTAAGCACATAAATTCACAGTTATGTCCCATACCACAACACTCATAAAGATCAAACTCGGTTCCCTAACAAGCAACCTAATAGTAAGATGGTTCTCCCATCCAAGAACACATAAAAGCTCCACAAAATAAACCTCATAAATATAATCTCCAATATGAATCACAATATCCATTGGTTCTTATCAAGCAACCAAGAATATATCTCAAATAAATCACCATATCTATTGGTTCTCAACAAGCAACCAAGAATATTTCAAAATCATACTAACCAAAGACTTAAAAATGGTTGAGTCAAACATGTCACAACATGACATCATCAAAAAATAAATCAGCATTTCAGTCCCATCATGGCGATTGAAAAATAATTCAAGGATAACTGATCGATGACTCAAAAATGATTAGCTCAAGTGTCTCATACACATACATCTTAGCTTCACACATGAAGACTGATAACAAATAACAATCAGTAAATACAAACATTTCATAGAGCATACGATTGCATAACCATGGTTGGGTTTATAAAGATCAGAATTAAGACATTATCATGACATCACATTCATAACCCCCAAGCCTCTAGTAGATGTCCTATACTGGTCAACACTAGTCAACCTGAAACCCAAAACAAGAAGCATATAGAATACACAATGCAAACATATGTTTTGGTTTACTAAAATCACATAGCTGAATAATGTGTAGAGCTTTAGTTTTCATTTCAAGTACATTTCAAGTGTCCATGATTCATCATTTGACCTACAAGTCAACCCATTTGTTCCTCGACAACATTATCCTTCCATTATTAAGAATTACATTCTAAGAATAACTTAAGGGTAAATATTTACTCATTAAACTAATCATCATTAACTCTTAATTAAATTGTTCTCTTTATTTAACTAAGATCTATATTCTTATTGATTAACTCTTCTTTAATGTTACTTCAACTTTTCAACATAATTAGAGGATCATTATTCATTAAATTATAAGAGAGCCAATTATCAATCTTTGAATAAGAAGATTATAACTTTAATAAAATGATCAATTAAATCAATCAATAAACATAGGTACACAATCCATGACTCTTTAACATTCTAATAGTTAAAACTCAATTAAATATCTCTAACACTTAAACCTCTTAATTATAATTATTATAATAATTAAATCGTCACTAATAACCATTAAAATATCGAAGCCATTATTCAAGTCATGAGAGTACGGCTTGTCAACTTCGGTGTAATTACTTAGCAACTTCACTAAAAGAATCGATATTAGCATATCAATTAAAACTTTATTATATAACTTAATTATTAATTAAATCTAATTAACTCTAATTAATTTAATTAATAATTACATATCCATGGCAACATTCCAATTAATATCAGTTGACTAATAACTAACTATAATGTTGTAAGTTAAAAGTCAACTATAATCTAGTACACAAATATTCATATTCATAGTTCAATAATAATAACTTGTTAATATTTAATAACAAGCTATATTGAGAATCTTATTAATAAATCTATAATGACCACATTTGTCACTCTACAACAATGTTTCCATTTATATTTTAATAATAACAAGTTATAATAAATCTCCAATACCAAGTATTATTTTTCCTATGTATGTTGATTCAGTTAATTGATACTCCTCCAAATTATTAACCAATTCAATTTGATTAATATCTTTTACAGTACTTCAATCATTAACTAATCTCCTCTAGATTAACTCTGATCATATTAATTGATAACTATTTATACTATTTATACTATTATTTATTAATAGTTTGTTAGACCTAACAAATATTAATAAATAATAAACTCATCAAAACTATTATTAATCGATCTAGAGAACTTTACATAAATTTCATTAGCTAACTCTTAATACCATTAAGGCATATCAATAATTTAGTTAATAATATATAACGTATTAATAATACCATAGTAATTCAAATTATAACAATGTTATAACAATGACTCCATGTCAATTAAATCTTAATCTATTATCATTAAAGTCTCCTCATTTAAAAACATAATATAAAATTACCATTTTTAAATTATTTAATATATATTAAATAGTATTTAACATACATTATAAAAAATCCACTATATAAACTATATTAAAAAAAAAATTCTTTTAATTTTCTCTCATTTAAAAATTCATTTATTTAGATTGACTAATAATTAATTACACTTCTTTTACTACTAACTAATCTTAATTAAATTTGATTTAATTAGATTAGATAATAAACCATATAGAACTAATGCATATTAATAAGATTCTAATAAGGGAAAATTGTAATAATATCTTTAATTCATTCCATGCTTATATATATTATTTTTGTAAAGTTTAAGCATAAAAAACTCTTGGTTATGGGAAATGGAGAAATATCTATCTTTGAATAAAATAGTCCCAGTACGAGGGCCATATCTCCCTAATGAACCGTTGGATCGGGCTGAAATTGAAATATGTTCGAGAGAGCCAAATTTTTCAAATTTTGACCGGAGCGATTGAATAAATTTAATCACGATAAAAAATTATGAATGACTGAGTTCAGGTCTATCCAAGGGGCAGCGACTGGACAATTTGTGATGAATTAAGAATTTTTCTTAAAAGGTAATTGTTTTTTAAATTTGACCATAAAAGGGTTTGTTCATACGCATCTAAAAATATAATTGATAGAAAGATTACCTCTAATTATTCGAATTTTCACCATAAAATTTTTATTTTAATTTCAAATCTTGTCTTTCTAATTTAATATAAATTCGAACTCAAACTCGATTCATATCTAATTATTTCTCCTTAAATGGATCTAGGGTTTTCTATTGTTTTCTTCTCAACCAAATAGCATATCTAGATTCCAATTTCAAAATTGCAGATCCAATCACAGAGAATATTCAGACACATGTAGCAGACACGATGAAGACAGGAAGAGAAAGAGTACAATTAAATTATGTGATTATCAGGAGTGCACCTGGACACTGATGCTAATTTTTCATGTCTCAGAAGTCCATAGAGAATCCCTTCCTTCTCCAACATTCGTAATTTCTCCAAGATCCAAGCCAACCGAATCTTCCAAGTGACTAGAAGTGCTAGAAGATGCATAGAAGCATGTAGAAACATATGAGCATATAGAGACATATGAGCATGTACAAAACATATGAGCATGTATAAGCTTATGAGCTTCTCAATGCATGTAAGCTTTGAAGCTTGAAGCTTCCATTTTTGCTTGAAGCTTGTAGCTTCCATTCAGCTTGTCCAAACACACTAGGAGAGCCTCTAGTTAGAGGCCTCTAAGATGCATCTAGAGTGTCTCTAGAAACAACTAGAAGATAAGCATGACAACCAAGCATGGGTCTTCTCCAACCTTCTAGATGAGTCTTAAGGTTGTAGACACCATGTGCTCAAATAAAATGCTAACTCCTAAGTGTAGACAACTTATGCATTCTTAGAGTGCAAACTCCTGTGTTGTCTACATGACAACTCTCGAAAATTTGCAAACTCCTATGTGAGCAAATATTAAAATAATGTACATTAATTAATATAATATTTACTTTACTCTTTCCAATTTTAATTAATTTATTTATTAAATCTCATGTACTAACTTTAATAATTCCACTTTTCAATCTTAATATATTTATATTTTAATCACATGAGATTTAGAATCTTTTAATAATTTTAAATATATTTTTCACTTTTAAATTTCATTTTCCAAAACTTAATTTGCTAAAATATTTATTAGCTTAATAATAATATTATTTAGTCATTTATTTGAAAATGAACACTATATATATTATTATTAAAATAAATATTGTCACATTCCAAATTTAAATTTTTAACTTTTATTTTCAAATTTAATTATTTTATTTAATTAATTTTTCAATTAATTAAATAAAATATCATATTAATTTTTCATTTAATTAAACCATTAATTAAATCTTTTAATTAGGCTTAATTAATAGAAAATAATCTAAGGACTCACAAGGTAAAAATATGAAAATCCATCATAGCCAAAATACATACAAAATCAAACCAAGGGTTAATATCATAAATTACATCATCTGACGTATTCGGAGGGTATTCAACTCAGATACTTGTCCTAAATTCCAATTAGAACAAATGGCTTAAAGGGTTGGGATTTGGACTTAAGAATTATCTCCCCTCTCTTATCATTGAGATAATGTTATAAGGTATGCTCATCCTGGCAATTCAGGAAAGTCGATACCCGGTATCTGCAACCTGCATAAAAATTATGCATGTACAAGCACAATATATACTAACAGGCAATGGCAAGAAGTGGTGCATCGTGTAGATCTTGACTAGCAGGTGACTATGACTCCCTTCCTTAACCACATCAAACACGCCATACATAAGAACACACACACACACACCATACACATGCAAGTATGGGGTAAGTATCCATAAGAAAACACATATGATAATAAGTCATCTTACTAATCATCATTAATAACTGCAAACACTGAAAATAATCATCATGCATATATGAAATGTAAAATCTAAGTGATCTCATCACATAATAAACTAAATCCATAGCACAATATCTAATAGTCTCAAAACAATGTTGCTAACCATCAACATGAAACTAGCCCCAAAAGAGCTTAACAATGACAACAAAAATGCGACTTAGGGGCAGGCACTACAAACAATCTATACCATTTATCATGGGTAATGAAGATGTTCAAGCCCCTCCTCTCCCAACAAGCTCAAGTGGAAGCTAAAGCCCAAGTCCACCAAGTTCCTCTTCTCACATTCCAGTCCAAGTTCCTCACAAAAGGTATATAGTTTAAATGAAATATATCAAAGGAGTTTTACTATGGATCTGTTTGCTAACTTGTCATTGTTAAGCTCCATTCAAGTTGAACCTTCTATGTATGAAGAAGTTGTCATGGAACCAATGTGGATTGGTGCTATGAATGAAGAGATGCATGCTATTGAGAAAAATGATACATGGGAATTAGTTCCACTTCCAAAAGACAAATAGGTGATTAGTTTCAAATTGATTTACAAGGTGAAATGTCATGGTGATGGTTCTGTGAAAAGATACAAAGCTAGACTAACTGACTAAGGATTCACACAAAGACTTGGAATAGATTATTCAGAGACTTTTTCTCCAGTTGTCAGGTTTGATATAGTTCAAAACAAGTGGTTAGTCTATTAGATGGATGTAAAATCAGCTTTTCTAAACATGGTTATATTTTTAAAGAGGTTTATGTGGATCATGCTATTGACTATGAAATTTTAGAAAAAGAACACTTGGTTTACAAGATAAAAAAAAACACTCTATGGGTTGAAGCAAGCATCACGTGCATGGTATGCATGAATTGATAGTTATTTCTTGAAGAAAGAATTCATTCAAAGTCCTTCAGAGCCAACCCTTTATATCCAACATGTTGGTAATTGCATTATAATTGTTTTCCTTTACGTTGATGATCTCATTTTTATAGGTAATAACCCATCTGTCATGGAGAAATTCAATGAAGAAATGAAACAAGTATTTGAGATGTCAAATTTGGGACTTATGCATTATTTTCTTAGGGTAGAGGTGAAACAACAACCTAATGGTATATCCATTTCTCAACCCAATTATGTTTTTGATTTATTGAAGGTGTTTAGAATGATGTCATAAATGACAATTGCTACCTCTCTAGCCCTAGTGAAAAGTTAACCAAGGATGATCCAAGTCCCCATGTTGATCCCACATTATACAGAAGTTTTGTTGGGAGCCTAATGTACCTTACTACAATGAGGCTTGATATTATTTATGCCATGAGCCTTATCTCTCAGTTTATGAAACATCCACATGAGTCTCATTAGTGACCTACAAAAAGAATCTTAAGATATGTGAGTGGTACACACAATTTTGGGATTCGCTATTCTCCCAATGATAAGTTTGAGCTAGTTGGTCACACAGATTCTGATTGGGTTGGTTCAATGGATGATTGAAAATCAACCTCTAGTTATGTTTGTTCACTTGGCTCTGGAGTTGTTTCATGGAGTAGTAAGAAGCAGGCAACCACGACACTCTCTTTAGTAGAAGCAGAGTATATTGCAGTAGCAGTAGCAACCAGTTATTAAGTGATATGAATTTGAAAGATTCTGGAAGATTTGCATTTGGTTCAAGAACATCTTACAACTATTTTTTGTGATAATAGTGGTGTCATTCCAGTGACCAAGAACCTGTGTTTCATGCTAGATTGAAGCACATTGAAATTCGCCATCACTTCATTCGAGATTTGATTCATAATGGTATAGTGGAGTTATAGTTTTACCCAGATTCTAAGCAAGTTGCAAATATCATCACCAAAGCTTTCACTACATCCAACTTTACTACCTTGAGAACTCAACTCGGTCTCATTCTCATTGTTCATGTAGGGGAGATTTGCATGCACTTCATTGCTCATGTGCATTGTTCCATTGCATGCACATGCAACAGTGATGCATTTAAATGCATTCACAATGTATTAATTTAGATTTATTTATTTCATGCTTAATAAAACTGCATATTGCAATTAGCCTCGTAGACATCAGTTTTAAGTATTTGTTAATTAGTTTGCATATTATGCAATACTCTAATTTTCATGCAATCTCTTTGCATGTCATTGTTTAGGATTTTTTATTGTAGTTTTTACTATCTTCTTTAATTATCAATCAAGATTAATTCTTTTAGTTTTTCTTTATAATGTACTCTATATAATGGGCCTAAATAACTACAGTTCATTGTTTAGTGAGAGAAGTTACTAAACTTTACTACTGAGGAGAAAAGCAATAAGAAAATGGAGGTACATGGTGAAATTCACAAAATAATCCACATTAAAACTATATGTACATTTTATAGATTGCATGGACTCGCATATAAGTTCTATAATTCCTTTTAAGGTTCTCTATAAATAGAGCCAAATCGTAACCATTTTTAAAATGAAAGTTGAATAAAAAGTTTTTATTGCTATAGCGATTCGCAGAAGCATTTTTCTGCTCTGCTTTTCTGCCTCAGACAAATATAGCAAGCTATGAGCTCCAAACAAAACATTTCACACCACAAACACGTCCCCTTGCATTAACACCTAGCAGTAAAAATTAGTTGTATCAATGAATGCCACAAAGAGTAGGCTTTCAACTAAAACCATAATTTCTGCGGCTCTTCCATGAGTTTGAGACCTATATAAATTTGAATTCTTGAATTTCAATGTCAACACTTTTAACCAATTCAATTCTTCAAATTCGTTTGGTAGATTATAAAAATTCATTATAAAATAAGAAAGTGAATATTGGGAATAAAATTATCTCCAATACTTGTAGAATAATTTCATTTGGTACAATACCTGAAACATATAACCACTTGGATTTCTAAAATAATCCTAAGCCAAATGTATGAAATCTTGTGTGATTGGAAGTAGATAGCAATTGGAATCGGCTTCAATTGCATTCAACTGTTCCAGCGGAAGATGCATGTATACTATCCAACTACCATCTCCTGCAGGACTCTGTGTTGGCATAACATATCCAGATTCACCACCCCAAGGGAAATGGTAGCTTCCAAATGTAGGCTTTCCCCATCCGAAATCAACATTATACGAAGGAAACCGTAGTCCAGAAGATATCAGAACTGCAGGTCCAGATGGCTGCATGTCATCTGCTCTACAGTAAATCCTAGCTAAAACAGGCGTTGGCTTTGCAGTCTCCACCAGGTCAATTAAGCTTTGAAAATGCACTCTGTATGGCATCATGAAGTAACCCTGCACTCCAACAAAGCGGTTTGCTTTTAATAGAACCAGCATTAGACTCAGCAAAGGGCGAGATTATAACGTTGCCAAAGTAATTAGTAGAAATGCCGACCTCCCTTAACCGTGGGCGGCCATCTACAACTACTCCTATTTTACAATTCATAGTGTCCTTCACCTTTTGGGTGCTTATCAGTAGCTTCCGTAAGTAAGCACTGAATACCTCTAATTTGTTGTAACTTTTACCATCTTTTCTTTGCATCGAATTGGAGTTCCATGATATTCTTCACATCTAGATAGTAAATTCTACTTGCTACAGAAGGTGGGTGAGGATTTTCTTGGCTGGACTCTTGTGAAGTATGCCTCACATACATATTGTCAATTTCAGGACAGTAAGAAGGAGAATCTCGAGGGCATAATATGGAGCGTGTGATGATTGGAATCTGAGATACAGTTGAGTCCTTAGAAAGCTCAGCCCAACTTGTGAAAAACATATTTGCAGAGTATGCATCTGCAACTCTGTTGTCAAATGTGCAGCCAACAATAATGCCTCCACAGCTAAACTTTATCACCTGCAGATGCTAAATTTCGTTAACATTGTAATTAATACAGAAAAAACAAGACAAGTGGAAAGAAGTATGTGCTGTGTGGGATCTTTTACCTGAACAGCAAAGACAGGAACTCCATCTCCTTGAAAGGGCTTTGAAAGTAAAGGAACAAGCTTCCCCTGGACAGACTCGTCAGGATTGTACAAATTCAGGTGAGAAAGAGGAGCTGCAGCATAAGCTTGGGTCAAGAGAACTCCCATGTTATTGCAATGGAGTTTCGGTAGGCCAATACTATCTGTAACCAATCTTGCTGCAAACACATAGTACGACACCAACACCTTGGAAAGGGAAGTCTTGAGATGAGATAGGGAAGTTTTTATAACAGAAGAAGACGTGCACAGAAACTGGAGGAGTTGTGAGATCAAGATTTGACAGAGGGAGGAAGTGCTGCTGCATTGGAAGAGCATTGGCATATTTTACAATTATAAAAAATGTAATGTAAATTTAAATAAAGATATTTAACATTACATTAGGAAATATAACTTAATTAAAAGTACTTTTAAATATATATTATTTTAATTTCAATTTTTTAAAAATAATTTTATTATCTTAAATTCAAATAATTTATTTAAATGAAATATATTTAAAACTGAAAGAATTTAATTTTATAAATAAACTATTAAACTTAAATGAGTCTTAATATATTTTTTTATTAAAAAACTATTGTTGATTTATAATTCAAATATTTTATTGATTTTATACTAATATATATTTTTTCATTAGTTCAAAATTTAAAATCTCATTAATGCAAAATTTAAAATCTCATTGATACATAATTTGCTTGATGATTTCTAAATAAAAGAATATGTATAAAAATTAATCAAATTTATAATTTATAATAACAAAATTATCTTTAAAAAAATGAATAACAACAATAAAAATATAAAAATCAAATACACAAAATAATCAAATTATACTTTATATTCATTAAACTAATATATGTTATTATATATATTTAAATATATCAATCATCATTTTAATTTTTTTTTTAAATGAAAGTAAGAGTCAACTAAATTTACATTTCACAACTATACAAATCTATGATAAAAAGCTAAATAAATAAATAAACTTTATTTAAAGATATATAAAAATAAAATATATATATATTTTTCAATTTTATTTATTTATTTTATGGTTAAGAAACAATTTTGTAATATCCTCCCCTGATTTGAACTTTGACTTGTAGAAATTTAACTTTAGGAATATTGTCAAACACTTTGTATGCAAACTTATAAAGCTGATTTCCTCAATAAATTGCTTTCCAATGAGTAGATTTACGAACAACTATGAAGTGACATTAAAATGCATAATACACATCATAACATTTTCACAAACACTTGGCACACATTCAATAGTATATGAAAAATCTAGAAACTCTTTCAATCTACTGATAAAGGGTGATTTTTAAATGTAGATGTGCACTTACAGCTGCCTTAAAGGCTGCAACAACTATTTAGACTTGTATTCAACAATTATTATGCAAAGTATCAAAATTTGACAGAAGAAACCTAGAAGTAGTTGTCGTAGTATTTTGTAGATGTAGTCGGCAGCCCTCCAAACTTCTAATCAGTCGGAAAAACAAGTAAACTTGATACCAACACTGTTCATGCCGTACTGTAGCAAAATACTGTTCATGCGGCACTATAGCAATAACTAACTTCAGATCTGCATCTCAAACCCTTGTAAATTTCTTTATGCAAATTCTCCAAATGAAACCCAGTGTGTTTCCTGAAGTGAAAACACCCTTGATCCTCCTGACTGTGTCTTCCAACAGCGAAGAGAATGCTAGCAAAGAGGGATTCCATCCTCCAAGCCCGATAATCAGATATCCAGCAACATAACATTAATCTTCATCCAAACATACCAAAAAAAAAGCTCTTCCATTTTTTTTATAGTGTTCTCACAATAGCTCAATCCTTCGTTTTCTCAATGTGGGATAAAACATAACTCCCTTTATGTATCTTATGTCTCCAATGTGTTATAAAAATAAAGGGAACTCTTTTAATTTAAATATTTCCCACAAACTATAGTCTATGCATTAATAAAGTTAAATGTTTAAATTTAACTTTATAAAATGGCTTTATCAATGCATAACAAATCTTATCAATGATAAATAAGTTTTCCTGTTGATTTTAAACAATTACTATCGACATACCACTGTGACTGAATGTCCGGCCATGTCCAAGATGACTTACTATAAATAGTAAGTATGCCCAAAGTTGCCCCAGAACCCCTCAGAAAGACCTGCAACTAAAATTGTCTAGGCGAAATGGCCTCTAAGCCCCTTTAATGTCTTAGTTAGCCTACGGGACTGTGGGGAAACAGGCTAATGAAAACATCATGCTATGAATGCTAGAAAGGGGACATTATAGTCTGCCCTTCCCAAAATTGCTTGTCCTCAAGCAATTTCAGCTCTGGATGCTGCAATATCTGCTCATTTTCCCAAGTGGCATCCTTGACAGGTACGTTCTTCCATTTCTACTCCCTGATAGTCCTCCTGCGAAGCACCCTCTCCCTGGAGTCAAGTATGGCCTCGGGAACCAAGATAAGCTTTCCCTCATCATCAAGAGGTGGCAATACTACTGAAGGCACCACATTGTGACCCAATTCCTTCTTAAGGCGTGACACATGGAACACATTATGCACTTTACTGTCTGCAGGCAACTCCAACTCATAAGTTACTTCACCCACTCTCCTGATTACTTTGAACGGTCCATAGTAGCGTGGTTTCAATTTCTTGAGAGAGGACTGTCTATATGGTTGTAACATGAGGTACACCATATCTCCCACCTCAAAAGACCTCTCAACCCTGTGCTGATCAGCATATTGCTTCTGTTGATTTTGTGCTTTTTGCAAATTTTCCTTCAAGGATCGCATAATGTCTAGGCACTCCTACAAATTATCCTTGGCCTTAGGCACCCTGATGTCCCCAAATAACAAATCCAAAAAATTAGGAGCATCATACCCGTATAGTGTCATAAAAGGGGACATTTGAATAGACATATTGAAAGAGGTATTATAGCAGTACTCCCCTAGATGTAGCCACTTCACCCAAGCCTTTTGCTCTCTTGCAATGTAGTTTCGAAGGTACCCCTCAACCCATTTGTTCACTATCTCTGTCTGCCCATTAGTTTGGGGGTGGTAGCTGGTACTCGGAGTGAGCTCTGTTCCACATAACCTAAACAACTCCTGCCAAAAGTGGCTCATAAATCTGTTGTCTCTGTCACTAACTATGCTCCGTGGTATCCCATGTAGTCTGAATACCTCTTGAAAAAATAGTTCTGTTGTTTGTGCTGCTGAATATGTAGACGAAATTGCAAAGAAATGTGCAAATTTTGTCAATCTGTCTACCACAACAAAGATACAATCCCGACCCTATGCCTTGGGGAGGCCTGTGATAAAATCCATGGAAATGCTATCCCACTTCTTCTCTGGTATGGGTAGGGGCTATAGTAAACCACCCAGAAAAGAATGTTTCTGTTTGTTTTGCTGACACACAGGGCATTCCCTCACAAACTGAAGCACCTCTGATTTGAGTCCTTTCCAAGTGAAGCACTCTCTCACCTGTCGATATGTCTTAAAGAATTCGAGATGTCCTGCCATTGGTGAATCATGAAATGCCCTCAAAATCTTTTGCTTCATAGCAGACCCGGGTACTAAATAAATCCTTTCCTTGTAGATGATCAGATCATTTACGACAGTGTATCGACTATCTTGAATAGTTCCCTCAATAATGCTAGATGCCCAACTATCCTTAGCATATTCTGCCAAGATCATCTCTCTCCAATCATCCATGACTATCCCAATAGCAAGCAAATGAGGCCTTCTAGATAAAGCATCTACAACAATATTTTTCTTCCCTTTGACATAGGCTATGTCGAAATCATAGGCCTGTAATTTACTCACCCATTTTTGTTGCCTGTCATTAAGGTCCTTCTGTCCAAGGAAATGTTTCAAGCTATTATGATCTATTTTTACTGTGAACCGGCTTCCCACTAAGTACTACCCCAACTTAGCTAGCGCGTGCATGATTTCTAGCATCTCTTTGTCGTAGATGTTGTAGGTTCTCTCCACACCTCGTAATTTTCTACTCTCATATGCGATGGGATGTTTGTCTTGCATGAGAACAACTCCTATGCCCTCTCCTAAGGCATCACATTGCAGCTCAAAGGGCCCAGTGAAATCTGGAATGGCTAAAATAGGACATGTACTCATCAGCTCCTTAAACCTGTCAAGACAATCCTGACCCCTCTCTGACCACTTGAAACTATCTTTCCGTGTCAAATCTGTAAGTGGTGCTGCTATCTATGAAAATCCCTTCACAAATCTGTGGTAGAACCCACAAAGCCCGAGAAATCCCTTGAGTTGTGAAGTGTTCCTCGGTGGTGGCCAATCCAGAATGGCCCTGATCTTGTCTGGGTCAACCTGAACACTTCCTACACTAATAATATGCCCTAGATAGAGCAACTCTGTCATCCCAAACTCACATTTACTCATCTTGGCATATAATGACTCCCTCTCTAGAATACTAAGCACTGTATCAATATGCTTCAAATGTTCCTCCCAAGTACGGCTGTATATCAGTATATCATCAAAAAATATCAACACAAACTTCCTCAACTGATCTCTGAACACTCTATTCATACAGGACTGGAAAGTGGCAGGGGCATTTGTCAACCCGAAGGGCATGACTAAGAACTCAAAATGTCCATAGTGGCATCTAAAAGCTTTCTTCCCCACATCCACCTCTCTAACCCATATCTGATGGTAGCCGGATCTCAAATCAATCTTGGAGAAGTAGCATGCACCATGCAATTCATCAATAAGCTCATCGATGCACGAGATAGGGTATCAGTTCTTGATTGTCTTCTTGTTTAGCTCCTTATAATCAATGCACATCCTCATTGTACCATCCTTCTTCTTCACCAATACTACTGAAGAAGCGAAAGGACTTTTTCTTGGTCGTATGTGCCCCATGTCAATCAAGTCCTTAATTGCCTTTTCTATTTCATCCTTACATCTCTTCGGATGGCAATAAGGTGTGATGATAAGTGGCTTAGCCCCTTCCTCTAATTCAATAACATGCTCGATTCCCCTATCCGGGGGTCTCCTTGGAGGTATGTCACCAAACACCTTAGTATGTTTGGTTATTATTTTTTGTACATCAGGTGGATACTCTTGTTTATGCTGCTCTGTCATCTCAGGCATTACTCTAAACTCTGCTGCCCACTGCACCTGATCATGTCTAAAGAAACTCTGCATCTGCTTGAGTGACACCACTCGAAGTCTCCCATCTAACAAACCTCTGAGCACTATCTTCTTACCATTTGCCACAAACTTCATTTCCATTTTCTCAAGGTTAAATGTAATCTCTACCAGAGACTTCATCCAGTTCATCCCAAGCACCATATCCTGATCACCAATGTTTACCACAAAGAAATCTCTTGTCATGTCATAATCTCCCAAATGAAGCTGCAAGTTGGAGATTTTCTTGGTACATTCAATTTTGAAGCCATCGGCAACCATCACCTTAAATCCCCTATGCTCCTCTGTATGTAGCCCTCTGCGTGTCACAAGCTTCTCATTAATGAAGTTATGTTTAGCCCCTGTATCAATGAGTGCCACAACTCTCTGTCCATCCAAGGTTCCCCTAACTCTAAAAGTGACGGCCTCCTATATACTTGACAACTGAGCTATCGTGCTATCACCGCGTGCTTCCTCCTGTGAAGAACTATCATCATCTCCATCTAATTCGGATGACTGCTCTAAATCTCCATCTACTAACTCTTCGGCTGAAAAGTACTCCATCTGCTTAGCTTTTGCTTTCAATGGACACTTATGTGACAAATCCCAAGTCTCCCTGCAATGAAAATAAAGCTTCTTCTTCCTGAGATCATTAAGTGTCTCATTGTCCAACCTCTTACTTTCCTCCTTAGCTGGCTGAACCTCTTTTTGAAAAGATTTCCTATCCTTATCTTTCCTTGAAGGGAAACTCTTTGCCTGGAATTTATTTTTTGAAGATGAAGAGGAATCCATGTCATGAGCTTTTTTAATGGCTTCTTGCAAAGTGAGAGGGTTGAGAGCTTTAATCCACCCTCTTAACGGATCAGCTAACCCATCCATAAATAGAACTAGTATCCTTCATTCAGATATATCTGTTACTAACACTGGAAGTTTTTGAAACTCTGAAATGTATGTTTCCAATGATCCCCACTGTTTAAGCTGAGCTAACTCCTTGAAATGGAGTTCTGGATCCTTCCTATCAAAATGTTCAATTAGCCTCTCTGTAAGCTCCACATATGAGGTAATGTGTGCATGTCCCATAGTGACCATACCATGATGCCACCACTCGTGTGCTAACCCATCCAGATGAATTGATTCGTACTTAATAGCTTCTTCCTCGGGCATAGGGTTCAATTGAAAGTATGTGTCAAGCTTTTGAACCCAAGCTCTTACTGTAGACTTTCTTGAGCCATCATAATATGGTAACTCAAGTCTCCCTACTTTCTTCCATAGCTCATAGCTCTGGTTCCTGTCATGTCCACGTGGCATATGTTTCATCCGCACATCCATATACTCCCTAAAGGTAATTACAGTAGTAAAATCTGGCCCTCCGGCTTCCCAGTCTCTCCTCAACTGGTCCTGTATATCAGTAATCTGGGGCTCTAGTACGAGCTGCTCTGGAGCTCTAGGAGGAAATGTAGGAATCATGGGCCTTGAACTCACTGTCCTAGCTTTCTAGGGTGCATGACCGAAATTGTTCCCAACTTTTTCATCTCCATTATGTGTCCCATCCTGATCATTTCCATTCTGATTGTTACCATTCTAATTATTTCCTCCACCCATGTTAGCATTCAACCCTATTTGACAAGCCATCATCTGCATCATAAGATCCAATCTCTGATTCTGTTCCTATTCCCTTTGTTCTGCTACTCGCTGACCCTGTACCAAGGTCTCTAATAACTGTAAGAATCTTTCCTCTCTAGGCTCTAGACCGACATTCTCACCTCCACCTAATCTTGTATTCCTGTCATCTCGGTCACCCATATTGCTATCTTGATCAAAGAATACCTCCGCTGTGTTTGTATGATTGGATTCTATACCCCCCTGTACGGATGAACAAGACTATTTGCTTTGCAGGTCTGAACTCCTACTTTGTCTTGCTCTGGTATTGCAGAAATTATAAGGCCCCTGTCGCATGCTCAAACATAAATGCTCTGATTTTAGTGTTTTGACATTTCATCAAACACTTTCCCCTCTATCCGCCAGTTCCAAATTTCCTATAAGACCTCCACAGGATGGCAGGACTTATAGCTCTGATACCACTGTAATATCCTCCCCTGATTTGAACTTTGACTTGTAGAAATTTAACTTAAGGAATATTGTCAAACACTTTGTATGCAAACTCATAAAGCTGATTTCCTCAATAAATTGATTTCCAATGAGTAGATTTACAAACAACTATGAAGTGACATTAAAATGCATAATACACATCATAACATTTTCACAAACACTTGGCACACATTCAATAGTATATGAAAAATCTAGAAACTCTTTCAATCTGCTGATAAAGGGTGATTTTTAAATGTAGATGTGCACTTATAGCTGCCTTAAAGGCTGCAACAACTATTTAGACTTGTATTCAACAATTATTATGCAAAGTATCAAAATTTGACAGAAGAAACCTAGAAGTAGTTGCCGTAGTATTTTGTAGATGTAGTCGGCAGCCCTCCAAACTTCTAATCAGCCAAAAAAACAAGTAAACTTGATACCAACACTGTTCATGCCGTACTGTAGCAAAATACTGTTCATGCCGACTGTAGCAAAATACTGTTCATGCGGCACTATAGCAATAACTAACTTCAGATCTGCATCTCAAACCCTTGTAAATTTCTTTATGCAAATGCCCCAAATGAAACCTAGTGTGTTTCCTGAAGTGAAAACACCCTTGATCCTCCTGACTATGTCTTCCAACAGCGAAGAGAATGCTAGCAAAGAGAGATTCCGTCCTCCAAGCCCGATAATCAGATATCCAGCAACATAACATTAATCTTCATCCAAACATACAAAAAAAAATGCTCTTCCATTTCTTTTATAGTGTTCTCACAAGAGCTCAATCCTTCATTTTCTCAATGTGGGATAAAACATAACTCCCTTTATGTATCTTATTTCTCCAATGTGTTATAAAAATAAAGGGAACTCTTTTAATTTAAATATTTCCCAAAAACTATAGTCTATGCATTAATAAAGTTAAATGTTTAAATTTAACTTTATAAAATGGCTTTATCAATGCATAACAAATCTTATCAATGATAAATAAGTTTTCCTGTCGATTTTAAACAATTACTATCGACATACCACTGTGACTGAATGTCCGGCCATGTCCAAGATGACTTACTATAAATAGAAAGTATGCCCAAAGTTGCCCCAGAACCCCTCAGAAAGACCTGCAACTAAAATTGTCTAGGCCAAATGGCCCCTAAGCCCCTTTAATGTCCTAGTTAGCCTACGAAACTGTGGGAAAATAGGCTAACGACAACATCATGCTATGAATGCTAGAAAGGGGACATTACAAATTTTTCATTGTGTTTTTAGATTTGTCTCATAAAAATCAAATTATTATTATTGAGATAAAAGTCTTATTATCTAATAAATAAAAACCTATTACAAAAATAATAGACATCACATAAACATCACATTAAAAAATACTTAAACATTGCATAGTATTACTCTATTGACCATAATTATATGATCAAAAGATCTCCATATCTAAGGAGCCTTTACCCCTATCAAGACATCCTCAACCTTATTTCCTTTTCACACCCCTGGAATGCAAATAGCCGTAAGATAAAGCCTTGTATAGATAGATCCTAGAATTTTGGAGATTGTCAATCTCCTTTTCTTAATTTCTATAGAGAACTTGAGTGATTAATCTTATGAAACTATTCCTACCATAAAAGAGATTGTAGAATATTAGATCTATAGTGATTTATAAAATAGAAAGAGGGTCTTGTGAAATCATTTATATTTGTACATTACAATTGACACAATGAAAATAATTAGATTTACACAAATATTATAAATTTAATTTAATATAATATATTTCCTTTTTATATATTAACAATTCTAACATAACAAATATATATAATACTCATCCAAACTAAATATAAAAATAAAAATTCTAAATTTTAAATTCTTAACAAAATAAAAATTATCAAATAACAAATTTATATTTGTATGAAACCAATAAAATATATTGTAACATTATTCTTTATATATTGAAATCTATTTTAAAATTAATAATTTTTCATTATACTAAATAATTATATTGAAATCCATTTAATATTTAATATTTTTTCATTATACTAAATAATTATATTGAAATCCATTTTAAATTTAATGATTTTTTCCTTGTATTGAGATCGACGCTTTGAGTATGGGGATAAAATATAGAGCATTAGTACACTTGAACTCAACATTGATGAATGGATACATATGGTCACACTCATAAGTATGTACAATTTTTTTCTAGATAGAGAAGTAATGGAGTTAATGACATTGGCTAAGGGTTGGTGTAGATATTTGACTATTTAGTCGGTGCCCTCTAGATTTAGATGTAGCATGTACCTGCCTATTATGTTTTCTACAAATTTTGATGCTCAGCTTAGTCATACATAGTATTACACATTATGATAATTTATTTTCTCACTTTTAACATTGAATTGTATTTTACTTTAATGCTTTTAAAGTTTAAATATGAAAAATAATTAAATATAATTATTTTTTATTTCGATGTGCATGTGAAGATTTTTTATCTTACTTATGTATTAAAAAATATCTTTAAGATGTTAAATTTTTCATATATATATATATATATAAAATTGGAATGTTCAAAATGGGAAGAGTACTTCTAAGAGGGGGACCAAATCAAAAGTAACCAATTTTTATCCTTTCAAACCCTTATTAACACATAACTAAAAGCAATGTACATGCATGTAAACATATAAGAAAACATGAAATGAAAACGTGCATCAACACATAACACAAAGATTTGGTAACCTAGAAACCCTCTAGGAATAAGAAGGTAAAACTAGGGTGGGGATGACACCCACAAAAATTACTGTAGCAATCAATGTTCAACCACTTTTGATGGTCCCCTATGAAAGGCCTACCTTGTTAAAGGCTTTACACTATGTCAATAGTGACCTAGTTAGAGGATTTACAAATACTTACATGAAGTGCCACCTTGTTAAAGGATTTACAATAGGTTGTTAAACTCACCTAATACATAAGATTTTCAAGACCTTCTTCAAAGGTTCTCCTACCTAGTTATTAAGCTAACCTATCAACATAGGATTTCAACCTCTAATACAATTGTGAGAGAGTATTAGAAGATTTGACCTGATTGAATGCAATCTCAAATTGTTGGGTTCAAGTACTAGATTTGCTCTTCTTGTTCTGACCCTTGCTTGATCTAATCTTTGTATGTGTTCCTTGTTCCTTGTCCTATTCTAATCAACCTGATATGAAATTGCTCCTCTATTCCTCTAAGTGTTTCCTTCATCACACTGAAATTTTGCTATAATTTCCCATACACTGTTCTCATCCACACTTGTATTAGTGCTTTCAACCTTTTTCATGCAAATTGGTTGCATGCAAATTGCATAGGGAATGTAAATGATTCATTCTTATCCTTTTTCTCCTTTGAAATTTCTCTAGGTCGGCTCCAAAAATGGTTTACACCTTAGTTTGTGAAAGCACAAACTCTTATGCTGATCTTGAGTTACTCATCACTCATTACATTACTAATGCTCGACATAAACTGATTCTTGGATTTCTCGGCATCTATTACTTTCCTTGTTTTCTCAACGCCTGTTACTTTCTTGGTTTTCTTGGCACCTGTTACTTTCCTGGTTTGCTCAGCACTTGTTACTTTCCTGGTTTTCTCGGCACCTATATGTTGTGTATTACTCAGCACATGAACATTTCCTAGATCACTCAACACATACTATGTTCTGATTTGCTTGGCACCAACTATGGCTTGGCACCTATTGAAATTCTGGCTCGGCATACATTATGTATTTGGCATTTATAATGAGAATTGTTAAGTGTGTTGACACTCAATTGTCAAGACTATGTTTTTGACCAACAATCTCCCCCTGAGTTGATTATGTCTTGTCCATTCTTAAGACTAAAATTCTGTGCTAATGTGCCTGATCCTCTCTGTCCTTTTTCCTATTTTTGCATTCTGAGCTTGTATGTTGTATGTAATCTAAAGTTCAAAATTTTGCATCTCCCCTTTTTCCTTATTACTTGGCTCCCCGTTTTTGCTATTTAAAAACTCTCCACTTTATTCAAAAAGAATGTAATAAAAAATGATTCAAAAAATTTCTTATACATATCTCCCCCTTTTTTGACATTGATGTCAAAGGGTTCTATTGAATAATACCAAGCTTAGCCAAAAATGTGTTATTTACCTCTAGGAGTATCTTCAAAGCTACATCCCAGTTTGCTAGTACAATGTCCAATGACTTATGTTGGATGAAAACCTCTACTAGTAGATGTACAAGTCCATCTAAGGTAGAAAGATTTGAATCTTTCTTGAGGACTATTTCTACATACATTTGCTCCTTATGAAGTACCTCCAAGTGAGGAGTTATAGAGGACTGAATTTGCATCAACTTAGCTTTTATATTAGCCTTCTTTGCTATTAATACAACTAATTCTCTTTGAGTTTGAAGCATTTGAGTAAAATGCTTCTCACTTTGAGCTGGATTGGTAGGGAGTTACATACTAGAAATCTTTAGATTTCTCTCCAAGATCATTATTTTTTGGCTAGTCTCCTATGTAAAGTTGGAAAAATCACACAACTTGTTGTATAGGAAGAATATATTCCCAAGTACAATTTTGACTTTATCTAATTTCTTAACCAGCTCAACTTGTGATAGTGTTATATCACTAGATATTTTCTCATTTACCTTTCCTTGAAACTTCGTTTCTAACCATTCCATTAATTTTGCATTTGTATCATGTTCTTCATTTGTCACCTAATCAACTATATCAAATAGTTTCTCTATTATTGGCCTTGACTCATTAGGTCCCTGCAAGCTGAAGGCATCCATAAAGATGTACTTTATCTCATTTAGTGCTTGCCTATATTTATATTCTTTTCTCAATATCTCTTGTCTTATTCTTCTATCCAATGCATTCTATATTTCATTAATTTTCTCCTTAGTGAGAGTGTTGGATTCATAGTAGGGTATTATGGTTTCCTCATCAAGCTCAGGAATTCCATAATGAAGTTTCCTAGCTACTTTTGTGAAGCTCAAGTCTGGTGTTCTAACTTGCAATGCTAGCATTTTAGTGCTCAACTTCTAAAGAGTTTGAGTGGGGGTACCTATTTTTGGTAATTCAACCAAAGTTTGTATTGCAGATTGCTCCTCATCTCTTGTCTCTTCCTTCTCTTTAGCTTGTTTCTCCTTTTCACTATCAATGGCTAAGGGTGTTCTTGCTAGCTATTCTGTTTTCTCTTTGTCTTCCCCTTCTATTGCACTCGGCACTTGAAGTGCATATGATATTGTTCTTGGTCGAGATGGTGGAGGAAGGAATAGGATTCCAATAGTTTGAGTGGTCAAAGGTGGTTCTTGTCTTTGCGCCTTGACTTCCTTTTATTTTACTACTACCTTTTGTAACTCATCAACACTAACCAGTATAGGGCTTGAACAAAATCTAACTGCTTGTGTTGATTGGTCAAGGATTTTTTATAGATCCTCTATAGTTAATGGATTGATGTTTTGACTAGAAGTGTTAATAACATCTTTTATTTTAATAATCTATGTGGGTGTTATGGTGGCATGAGGAGGGCTAGGAGCTGATATTTGTGTGTCTTGCACACTTTTTTCTTGCTGCTCATATGTGCCCTTTTCTTCTTCTTTCTCCTCTTTATTCTCCCCTTCATCCTTCTTCTCTTCTACTTTTTCTCTTCTTCCTTCTTATCTTCCTCCTTCTTCCCTATTTCTTTCATTTCCTTTTTCTTGGCACTTGCTTCTGCCTTGTATTCTTCATCAAACACATCATCAATTTTCTTGTCTATTATTTTCCACAATCTTATTAATTTTCTGACTACATCTTCAATTTTATTTTGAAAAATACAAAATGATCTATAATTAGGAGTAAATCTAATATTTTTCCTCTTGATTGCATTAGGTATTTGACCCTTAGTCAAATCAGACAACAATCTAGCTAAAGTAGATTCCCTTATTTCCTTTTCCATTTTCAAGCAAAAATACCATTTGTCTTCTAATATTTTATACAATTCCTTGGGCATTGATCCATCTAGCTCAAGAGGTGTGTGCTTGTATTAAACCATCATAGCATACACAAATTCCTTTATTTTATTTTTCTCTTCCTTTGTAAGGTTATTAAAATCTAAACTCTTTAAATCTTTTAAGTCATAATTTCTAATCTTTGTACACAATTTATCAATTGAAGACTTTGGTAGGAAACTTACCACTTTGAACTAACTATTATCATATATTTCTGTCTTTTCTTCATCTGATTTAGGTTGAGCTACATATTTTCTTCTCTTTCTTGGCTCCTCCTTAGTCTTCTTGGTGGTTTTCTTCTTCTTTTCTACCTCTTCTTTAGCCTTTTTTATTGTAGCTCTAGTGGTGGCTCTGGTAGTAGGCTTCTTTAGTGCAGGTTTTTCCATTTTCTTTGCTTTGGGTTGAGGAGCGGGTGGAGTTTTAGCCTTCCTCTTTGTGACTTTAATTCTGATAGGTGCTTCCTTAACTTCTTCTTCCTTGACACCTTCCTCCTTAGCCTCAACTAGACCTTGTGTTAGTTGTAGAGGCTCATCTTCTTCATTTTCATTGTCATCCTCTTCTTCATCTGCTTCATCTTCCTCTGTTGTGCCTACTTCTTCAACACCAAATTTCTTCTTGATCTTTTTCATCAATTTGTCATTTTTTTTCACTATTGTGGCTGTCTTAAGGTCTGTCACCACCCTTGATTTGACAATGTCATAAGTTTTGAAATGTTTTTTAGTCTTGTCAATTTCCTCTACATGTACAATTGTTATTGTTGTTGAGGCTTGATCAACATCAAGTTCATAACCTAGTGGCCTAAGCCATCTTACTCTAGGTATGACTACTTGTATATAAGTGTAATCAATTTCCAAAAGAAAGAAAATATCCTTTACATGTTGCTCAACCAGTGAAATTAGTATCCTCATTCTCTGTTTCATGGACTTCTTGGAGTCCTCAAAGTAGCTAGTCACTTGGGCATCAAAATTTCACCCATCTGCTCAATGAATCCATTGATTTTCTCAACAATTGTCTTATTCTAATCCCATTTCATCTTGCTTACTAAAGGGAATTATTTCATGATATAGAAAAACATATAGACCAAAACTGAGCCAAATTTGCATTGAGCTCCCTTAGACTTCCTTATAGCTCCCAGATTCTCATTGATCTATTATAACATGAGCTCTGCAAGATCATATGTATGATCTTTCTTCACCAATTTATAAGCAACATCCATTGCTATACATGGTATATTTTTTGGTCTACTTGACTGGTAGAATTTGTGTGATATGAATCTCACAACAAAATCTAGTAGGGGTTATGTGATGGTGTCTATTGTCATTCCCCTATTATTCCATTTTGCACTAGTATTCTTCTCTATGGCCTCCTTTTTGTCACTTCTCAGGGTCTTTGGCCAATCTAGGGTTGGAATACCAATAACCCTATGGACAATTTTCTTTGTAAACTTCATTGGCCTTGTCTCTAATCAAAAAGCTCCATCATGGATTCTGCACAAAACTATGCATATCCATTCCATTTTGAAAACAATAGGGAAAACTAGGGTTCTGGTCAGACCCTTCTTCTCAACTATGGAGAATTCATCTTTAAGTTTTCCATTTTCACACAGTTTATCAAATGCATTAAAAATCTCCAAATATCCTTGGCTCCAACTTTACAATTATAACACTTTCTAATGTCTCTAACCATGACAACTTTTTATAAGGAATTACCGATAGGGCACTAGTGGGATCATTTTTATAAGCGACTTCAGGGATGGATCTAAACTCTGGTTGTTTGAATTCATTACTGACTAGTTGAATTTCATGACTCTCCTTTCCCTTAGTGGTTTTTGACCCAAATGTCATCATTTACCAAACTAGGGTTTAAAATTGAATAAGCTTTCAAACTTTGTGTAGCTGGCACTTGAATGAAATACTTGAGAATTGATGAAATTGAGTTGAAATGCTATTAGAATTGTTGCAAATCGTTGTTTGATCAATGTAGAATTGTCTCTTTGCTCTGCTTGACTTCACTTTGTGTTTGAATGATTAAAAAAATGTACGATTTCCAACTTTATTATTTTCAAAAACCTAGCATTTATTACATTTATGAATATAGCTATACACTCGGCTTCCAAAGATTTTATCAACTCAGCTTTCACTAAAGTTCATCTACTCAGAAGCTACTATCTTGTTTCACTCATCATCAATTGAACTTTTCAATTGCTTGGCAGCCATTAACATCTCTTACTTGGCAGCCACTAATTTGTTTAACTCGACATATACTAGAGTTTCACTCGACACCCAAAGATAGCTTAGCATCATCTTCAAACTTTCAACTTGATATCTTTTCTCATGCATATTTCTTCTTTGTAGTACTTCTATGTTTTCTTGAGCTGATTTATGATACATCGTTATATGTATCAGCCTCATGTGTTTTTCTTATGCTTAATTAGATGAGGTGTGATCTCTCCATTTGATATGTTGCATTCACCTTTCTTCTTCGATGTCTTGTTCATTTGTCCTCTTATTTGTTCAACATCAATCTTCTCTTTTCCTTTGTTAACTTCATTTTTTGGTGCTTTTGACTTTGTAGGACAGTTTTTGCTGATATGACCAGTCTTCAAGCAACTAAAATATGTAGTTTGGTTTAACCATCTACTGTAACTTCCCTTGAAATGTGCCCTTATGCAATTTTTAGGAATATGTCCATTTTCTTGACAATAGTGATAGCTATACCTAGTATTGTAATCCCAATTATAGTGATGCGCATGATTGATTCCTCTTGTAGACTGATTAGGTGTCTAGATAGGCTTTGATTTGCATTCAAATGCTCTATGTCCAAACATTTTGCAATTGTAGTAATGACCCTCAAATCTTGGTGTCCTCATGATCTTGGTTCTGCAGTCTTGTGTTGAATGTCCTTGCTTTTTGCAATTTTAACAAAAGTTTGCATTTGTAGGATTATCATGCTGATGACTATTCTTG